>CM053769.1:411315523-411442802 GCA_028658325.1 Potorous gilbertii
GGAAGGGAGGGATGGTAGAAGAGAGGGCAGATTGGTGATAGGGGTAATTAGAATGCTCAGTGTATTGGGGAGGGGGGAGGGGACAAATTGGGAGAAAATTTGGAACCCAAAATTTTGTGGGCAAGAATGTAAAAAATTTAAAAAAAATAAAATTAAAATAAAGTGCTACCTTGGTGAAAATTTGCCATATAGTATAATTTCATTTTCCCTTTGTGTGTCAGGGTGTAGAATGTTAATGTAAAGTACACAAGTAATTAAGAGCTCTTTCAGATTTGTTTTCCTTTGATCTTACAATGTATACTGCCACTGTCTTTGCAACAGTTTTTCTCTTGAGTTTTTATTCTGTTTTACCAACTCCGAGTAATTATGTCTTTGAGTTGTACAGTTGTTAGAGGGAGATGGAAAAGATGTAGATAGTGCATGAACTAATAAATAAGGGATTTTCAAAGTCTGACCCAGAGTTTTCTACAGGGGCTTCTAAGAGACTTCTTTTAACGTAAGTGTAGTCATGGAAGTTTAATTTACTCCTCACCCCTTCAAAATTCCTATCAATTAGATGAAATATTTATCCTTGTTTATGGATAAGGGAAGACCCTTATCCACAAGACCCAGTTTATTATTTGCCCATAGCCGCAAAACAAATCATAGAGTTGGGATCAGAATCCATATATCCTTACCTGCAGTTGACTGTCTTTTTTTCTCTAGGTGAGGCAGCTCAGTTATGATTGAAACTGCACTGAATTTGGAGTTAAAAGATATCACTATCATAATCATCATAACTAGCATTTATATAGCACGTTACATTTGTTTTTAAATATTTTCTTATTTGATCTTCACCATCCCTAGGTGGTAGGTGCTATTAAAAATTCCCATTTTACAGAAGAAGAAAATGAGGCAGAGGTTAAGTGACTTTCCTAGAGTTGTGCAGCTAATAAATATAAATTGCTAGATTTGAATGCAGGTCTTCCTGACTCCAAGTACAGTACTCTACTTACTTTATCATCTTGAGTCTCTCACCTTCTGAATGTGAGATCAAGTTATTACAGCCTTCCTGTACTTCAGTTTCTTTAAATTGCTATATGATGCTAGTTGTTGATATTGTATAATTGTTACAGTATAATAATAGGTAGACAGTCATTCCAATTTGCCAGTTACAAGCCACATTTTTGCTTTCAGAAAATCTTTCCTAGACCATTCCAGATATTAGTCCTTTATGTGCATTCTCATTTGGCCCTCAAAAACCTTATGAGGTAGGGACTGCAGGTGTCTTCCTCATCGTACAGGTGAAGAAACCTAGATTCAAGGAGATTGTCACTGGCTTTGGTCATACTACTCTTAAGTGTCAGAATTGGAATTCAGAACCAGCTCTCTCCCAACCCCATTTTGTGGGCTCTTTATGCTATTGGTGAAAATTTTGACTGACTAAACTCAGGTTGAAACTAAATTGAAAAGTTCTTTAATACTAAAATGAAATGTAGGTAACTGAAAAAAAGGATAAGAATGCAATATGGAAAACAGATTCATTTCTGGACTCTATCACTACCATTGTGACTTTGGAATCATTTATCCTCTCTTTGTTTAACTGTCAAATGAGAGTGGAGTAGATAAACTTGTGAGGTTACTAGTAATTCCAATTACTCGTTATCATATATGTTTCATGAAATGATGCATCTGTGAAGCCTTTTTCCTTTACTTAGTCCTATAAACTAGGCAGTCAAGATATCTGCAACCATTTAGCTTTTTCCCCCAACTTGGTTGATTGGTTGTTTGATGCTCCAACCTTTTTTTTTACCTTTGGCCTATTGAAATAAAAATATAAGGAGTAATTCATTCACATCACATATTAAGCATCTAATCTGTTTTGGAGATACAGACAAAATAATCCAGAAATAAAATGTTTCTTACTCTCAGGGAGCTTTATTTTTGGGGGGAAAAACACATACACATATGAGAATACAAAAATGACCAGAGGCAATTAAAAATCTGTACCTGAATTCTCTTTAGCTCCCATTGTTTATGTGGTTCTTTGATCTTATAGCAACCACTTTCATTGTGGGGGAAAGAAGGGGGTGATTAAGAGAAGGGAAGAAGAATTTTGGTGTTACCAAATTTAGCGCTTCTTTCTGTTATTTCTCAAATTACATGATTTGTTTTGTCAGTGGCTAAAATATTTACCGATATATAATATTGAGAATATTATTCAGATATTATGAGTATAAATCACATGCAATAGTTTAGAAGCCTTGGGATATAGTATTAAGTTAGATGGTCTGATCTTGAGGTGGTCAGGGACGTGCAGCATTCGAACTAAGATTTAAAAAGATACCAATAAACCAGAACAGTGGACTGAATCTAGTAAGATGAATTGAAGTACAGCCCAGGCCATCTGTTTCCTAGTTAAATATTCTTTCCATTGTGCCATATTTTAAGAAGTATTCTAAGGATAAATCCTAGAATCCTTCATACCTTGAACTTCTAGTGTTCTACCTTACCATTTGCTTTTTCTATTCATAGGTTGCCAGGTGTCATTAGAAAACATCATAGAGTGACCAAATTGGCTGCAGCCCAATTTTTAAGAAAAAAAAATCTAACCTTAGACCTTCACCCAGTGTCTGGTGATGTTTTTGCGTATACCCCTTGACCTCTGGCCAGGTGGGCTGCTTAGAACTCATCCAGGTCAGAATTAACATGATTTATTCATATGATATAGGTAAATGAGAGTCACCAATTCTCTTCTTTCCTATGATATGGATGACCAACAGATCTTGCTATCTTTCCTTGCCCTTTCTTTTAAGATCCTCTGCACTTCTGTGCTCTGTAGACCTGTGGCACAGTCTACGGAGGTAACGTCTAAGGACAACTGAGGCTTGCCATCCACCCTTCCTTGTACCCTCAGGACTTTCTTTTTGTATCCTTAGCATTTTGAACAGTGCTTGGCATGTTTTTCGATTGTGTCTGATTCTTAATGATCCCGTTTGAGATTTTCTTAGCAGCGATATTGGAGTGGTTTGTCATTTCTTTCTCCAGTTCATTTTACAGGTGAGTTAAGTGACATGCCTAGGGTCACACAGCTAGTTAAGTGTCTTACTCCAGATTTCAACTCAGAAAGACAAGTCTTCTTGTCTTTACTACTATTTACTGCGCCACCTAGCTGCCAGATTGACACAGTAAATACTTAATAACTCTTCATTCGTTTGTTGGTATAGCTATGAATTTACTTACTGCATCATTTTTCAAACATTCTGTCCCTGAAATCCTGCATTTGGGGATTCTATCACTTCTTTTAATACCTACTCCACCCCAAAATTTCTGCCTTTATTGCTATTACTCCTTCTGTAATGGATTTCCAAGGGTCAGAATTAACATGATTTATATAATTGCTTTTTTGGTCCAAATAGCTCTTATAGCAACTGTGGAGTATAAACTCTTAAGAGCACAGCATAGCTAAAATTCCTCCCAAGAAATATAGCACTTTTATATTCACTAAAGCTTATCTCACCCCACCCCAAATGCCACTCAAACAATCATTCAGGGTGTCCTATTTCTGTTCTTATTTACTCTAGTTATGATATCATTTAGAATACAGTAACATAGTCCTACACATACCAGTTTCAGCCTTTGAAAAGCGTACTTGATATCTACCTATAATATTCTTGCTATGCTTGAGTATTGACTGCCTCAGTTTGATTTGGATTATACTGACCTGGTCCTGGATAATTTGGCATTCCTGTGACCTTCTGGGGCCTCTTGTTGACATTTAGCAACTCCTGGTGCCTTTTGTGTTCCTTGAAGTAAAATGTTTTGGGGGGAGGGGAGGAACCAAGTCTATATACAAATTTGTAAATAATAACACTGAAATTTAGCAAGTTTATTTCTAAAATAATAGAGAGCCATATGTCTTCCCCTTTCCCCAATTTTTTTCTTTCAGTTTAGAAAGTTATATAACATCATTCACTCAACTCTACCTTTCTTAAGTACAATATAAATGCAAGTTATTATTAAACCAAAATACTACTTTTCAAGCCTAAATACATTTCTACCCTCTCTGTAACCTTGTTCTATCAGACATTCCCTGTCACATCTTCAATCTTTTCCACTCCATCTACACTTACAAATTATTCCTCTCTCCACCCCTGCTTTCCCCCAAAACTTCCCTTAACCCACTATCTTCTCAATCCATCTTTGAGTTTTCCCTTCCACTCATAGCAAAATTTGCTGAAGAAAAGTTTACACAAGAGATGTAAAAAACTTCTGGCAGCATTCTGCCTCTAACATTTCCAAATGAGACCAAACCAGATTAAAATGTTGTTCCTATCTGATGTATTAATATTTTTATAAAAAATAATTATATAAAAATGGGTGATTTTCTAAGTTATTATACAGCCTACAGCAGGGATCTTATGCATGGTTTGGTGCCCTGCTCCTTTTCTTTTTAAATTTGACACCATTAGTTTACATTGTTTACCTCTATTTCTTTAACGCTTTCTTGCTATTCAGTCCTCAAAACTGTGTTGAATTTGCTCTTATGAGAGTCACCAGTAGCTACTAATTGTCATAGCCAATCCCTTTTTTTCATGATAGTCTCTCTTCCTTTGAATTCTATAACATTGTTGTTATGCCACTTCTATTGCTTTTCTAATTGCTTTATTTTATTGACCTCTTTTATCTTATTGCCCCACCTTTAAGGTTTGTTCTTAGCCTTCAAAATCTGAACCAGTGGAGATCAAGATTTTGCAGGAAGGTCTTTGAATACCATCCTGCCAACAGACTTTGCCCATTTTCCAAAGGACAGTCTACATAAGTAGAGAGGCTCATTAGCAGTACGCTTGACACTTTGCAATCAATTCTTTAACCATGGTAATCTATTAAACAAACAAAAAAAAAATGGCCCTTGGCTTTAAGTCTCTGCTTCTACAGTATCAAGTGGTTAGAAAAAAGTGGGCAGAAGGTACTAAGAATCAGTTTTATGATGTATCAACATTAGCTTATCTGATGCTTGAAACTTGAAGATCCTTGTTCTAGTTACTAGGTGAACATATTACTGGAGGAATTCAATATTAATATCAATATTGACCAACTTCCTCCCTATAAGTAAAACCAGAAGACAAGGAAAATTCTCCCTGAAAGAAAGGATGGATCACAGGTTCTCTTTGGAAAGAAAAATAAAGGAGTTAGTTAATGTGGTTTTATTGTGGAATAAAATATCAATATGAAATTTATGATAGAGCATTTGATCATCTCTTATTGCACTGTTCATGGTAAACATTTGCAAGAATACCACCATGAAAAAAATAAAATTGACAGGAAGCAACAGTTTACTGGTGTTTTTATTATTTCTGAGAAACAATTATTTCTGATTCAGCTGTTTACAAACCACAGGTATGTTTGATCAGAGATCAAAAAATGAGTGTCACTGTAGAATAAAGAATAAAAATGAGAAGGTAATATAGTATAATTAAAGCAACTTTCTCTTGACCTATTTAAAGGCGATATTGATGCTGAAAAATAAGAAGTGGACAAAACAACAACTATCAACACAAACCAGTATTCTTTCCTAAAGATGCTGAAGTAAAATAAATCAGTTGCCACTGTGAGGAAGCAAAAAAAGCCTAGAAACTTACTCAGCAAGCACACACTTCCTCTCCTTGTCAGGTGGAGAGTTATGACAGCAAGGGCAATAACTCTTGATTACAGATTCATTTGAAAGTTCATATGGAGGAAGATGATGATTGCTAACAGTATTGACTCTAATCAGTAAACATTCAGGGTCATACTGTGTACCTAGGACTGTGCTAAACAGGGGAGCGGAATACAAACAACTGCATACAAACAGGCTTTATATAGGGTTTGGTAGTTATCGAAAGAGAAGGCATTAGAATTAAAGAGAGATTGGGAAAAACTTCCTGTGGAAAATGGGACTGGCTGGGACTTGAAGGAAACCAGGTGTAGTACAGATGAGAGGAGAGAACATTATAGGCATGGAATATTGCCAGCAAACATGCTTGGAGCTTGAAGATGGGTAGTATGTTGTGGAAGGAACAGGAAGGAGTCTGGGTGTCACAGGATTACAGAGGACATGGATGATGGGTGTTGTATGGTATAAAAAGACTATAGGGTGGAGGGTAGGGCAGGGCTGAAAAGAAGCAAGTTATAGAAGGATTGATGGAAGTTAAAATCACAAAGGGCAATTAACAATGAAACTGGAATAGGAAGGCAAAAAATGGAAAAGATCTGTTAAGAATTTTTCAATATTCAATTGCAGTGAATCCCACTATATCTGGACTCAAGTATCAGTCTTAAAACATGAGAAAACAGAAGTAATTCTGACAGGGAAACATAAATGGGATTAACAACTTCGCTGGACCAATTATTTGGAAAGGAGAGGTCCATGCCAGAGATGATGTAATTATAAGGGATTGAGGAATCAGTTCTCCAAGTATCTGAAAAGGGGGAAGATGCCAAAGACTTGGAAAAATCTTGGATCTTATTTTTTTTTTAAGTCAACAAGATAATGTTATAACTACTGATTTTGTTCCATATGTATTCTTTCAAGTCTCTACAAGAATTATAAGAATAATGTTAGACACACTGAAATCTTTGGTAAAGGTAGGAGAAGGGAACCAAGCACCCTTTAACAAGCAATAGCCTGTAGCACATCACATTTTTATAGTACCAACTGAAAGATTGAAAGAATAAGAAGTTCCACTGTTCTTGTTGTTTGTTGACTATGAAAAAAAAAGTTTGATCCATTAAGGCAAAATGCCATCTTGAAGTCTCTCCTCCAAGAAGTTGTCTTCCATGCTTGTATCTAAAATCATAAAATATTCTTTATAAGATAAGCATAAGATCATTTTCTGATTCTGACCCTCTGATTCAAACTATGATGTGAATTATAAAACAGAAAAACATAAAATCTGTGTAAGATATTTACTACCATTGTTGAAATAGTTCAGGGAGGTAGACATGAAGTCCTCCAGATGTTTCTCTTTATGTGCAGATTGCATCAAGCCCGAGAACACTGCAGAACTTTTAAAATGACACTGAAAATCACTCAAAAGAATGAAAAATGAAATTGATATTGATTCAAAAGAATGAAGTCTAACTGTCTACACAAAGAAATCCAGGTGAATGTACAATACCTATTGTCTAGGCTACAGTGCTCACTTGTAGGAACAGCCCATTGGAATTTGTTCTTAAATATATTTATCTTGGACAGTGAACCAGCTCCGGAATTAAATAAGAGAAGAGAGCAGTTTAGATTTCCTCCAAGAACTATTAGCTATTGCTTTTAATAAAAACACTGTCAGAAGCACAGTGCAAAGGGTTACTGACTCAGATGCCAGTTCACATATTAAATATGATACTTGATATTGGGTTGACCTGCAGCAAGTCACTTAACCTCTTTGAACCTCTGTTTCTTCAATTTTAAAATGAGATAGTTGAACTCGATTTTTGTGGCCCTTTCTCTCTCTAAATCTCTTATCTCATGATGACCTTTAAACAGTCCTAGCCTTGTAATAACTATATGAATGAAAGAAATGTCTAGAATAATATCATCTCAAGAAGTAAAGTTAGTTACCATGAAAACAAGTTGGTAATGTGCATAGTGAATACAGATAGGCTGCAGTATACTACCAATTAGGAATGCAAAAGAAACAGTCCAAAGGATGTTACCAGAGAATTATAGGAATTGTAGGGGTTGATAAAAACAAGAACTGACAGAAATGCATATTTAATCAATAAGTATTTATTAAATACTTGGTACAGGTGAAGCACTATACTAGGCACTGGTGATACAAATAAGAAAAAAATAATCCTTTCTCTTAAGGAGTTTATATTGTGTTGAGGGTGGAGTAAACATATAGAACAAGTACAAGTTAGAGAGAGGAAGATGGGAGGGAGCAATGCTAACCATCCCCAGAGAAAGAACTGATGGTATTTGAATACAGAGTGAAACATACTTTCTTTTCCATCTGGTTTTTTTTTTTTGTATGTTTTCTTTCACAGCATGACTTATGGATATGTTTTGCATGACTACACATATATAACCTATATGGAATTGCTTTTCTTCTCAATGAGGCGGTGTGGGGGGAGGAAGAGAGAGAATTTGGAGCTTAAAGTTTTAAAAACAATTGTTAAAAATTGTTTTTACATGTAACTGAGGGGAAATTAAATACTAAATACATGCAAAAAATGAGGAAGAGAGATATGTTTAACCAGGAAGATGATGAATTCTTTTTTGGCTGTATTGCGTTCAGATATATATGAAATACTTGTATATGATGACTTTTCAAATAATTGAAAATAATTGACCTGTTTCCTCCAAGTATTCTTTTGCAAACTGAATGTACTCTGTTCTTTAAATTGATCCTCTTATGACATTATTTGGAAGCTATTTTCTGTCCTGGATGCCTTCTTTTGGATACTCATTTGTTAATATCTTTCTAAAATGTGGTACTCTGAACTGAGCACAAAATTTAGATGAGGTCTGACAGGACATGACCAGAACTGTTTAGCTCTAGATGTCATGGGTATCTTAATGCATCCAGTGATCACATTATCTTTTTTTTTTTTTACTGCCATATGCACTTGTTGACTTAAATTTTCCATCCACTAAAAGAAAATGGAAGGGAGCAAGATTTGTAGGAAAGATGGTACTTAAACTTGGTTTCCAAGAAAAAAGTCACGCATGACAGTAGCATCTTGAGCAATGCTCCATCCTAAGAGAGGGATCACTGGGCCAGTATTTTTTGTAGGTTCTAGCATTTTTGTAACTCTTGTTACATAATTGTATATTACTTTCAGAAAATTCAGCTAGTGTTTTTAAAGTTTGTACTTTGTGCAAAGATTATAAAACTACCCAGGTTCCAATGATGAGGCAGTTGATCAGGCCCTGGAGTAACAAAGACCTGAGTTCATCTTAAAATCTACTCTCAGATACTTAGTAGCCATGTGATCCTGAGCAAGTCACTTTATCTCTGTTTGCCTCAGTTTCCTCATCTATAAAATGAGAGGCAATAATTAGTAGCACCTACCTCCCCAGGTTGTTGTGAAGATCAAATGAGACAATTATAAAGCATCTATATGGATATTAGATATTATGATTAATACAGTATAGTCATGTACCTGTTTCCCCATATCCCCATCAGCTTCAAATTTTGTGATTCTTGCCAATTTCATGAGTAGAAGATCATATCAGAGTTATTTTAATTTGAATTTTCTTTGATTGTTAAAGAGCCTAAACATTTTTAGATGATTATTGAATATTTGTATCCACTTCAAGAAGTGAATGTTCCTATCCTTTGACCACTATATGTTAGAGAACATATCTTAAACTCTTTGGATTTTTTTTTCAACTTGTTGTATCACTGATTTTCACTGTCATCCATGTACCCTCAAGAATCTCTGAGACACTTTCAAGGTGTTTGTAAGGTCAAAATTATTTTCATCTATAAGATTAGTTTTTCATTATTAATGTGTTATTATTCATGTTAGCATGTAATAGGTATGTTATTTTTAGGTTATTAAATATTTTTAAATTTTATCACTTTGAATTTCTGATCTGGTAAATATTAAAAGATATAACTAAATAGCTCTTGGGGCCCTCAGTAGTCTTTCAAGAGTGCAAAGGGGTTCTAAAACCAAAAACTCTACGAACCACTGCCTTCTAGCATTCTGGATTTGATGTGCTTCTTGTAAATACACTAATATTGTCGGGTTTGGTTTTAATAAATCATTCCTAAATCCTTTTTTTTTTTTTTTTTTGGTAAGAGAATTCAGTCCATATCATCAACTTAATTACCATACCATTTCATTTATTTATTCATTATTAAAAGTCAATAAAGTCCTCTTTATTTCATGAATATTTTTCTTATTTCAATCTTAACACAAATCATCATACCCATTTAAAAGACACTTCCTATATTTTATATTGTTTACTCTGTACATTTTTTGAAGATTTGGTCTCTTTTCCCCACCAACTTTTGAGATAGAAGTATTGCTCTGCAGTTGCTGCTGCTTTCAATTTTCTCTCATTCTTTATCTGTGACTTATATATAAGATAACATTTTTCTTTTCCTTCTTCCATTTTATTCCCCTCCGAATCTGTTTGCAGGCATTTTGTTTTTCAAAGCAATGTTGATGTTGCTTTCTTATCACCAATGATGATTGCATTGATATTCATCAACAATACACACACACACACACACACACACACACACACACACACACACACACGGTGTCCCAAAGAGTTTTGGTGCAGTTTTAAGTTATTAAACCTTTCCTTTTTAAGCCAAAACAGCACCAAAGTTTTTGTTGTTGTTCAGTCATTTAGTTGTGGCTGGTTCTTTGTGACACTGTGTACCATAGCATGCCGGTGCTGTCTGTGGGATTTTCTTGGCAAAGTAGTTTGCAATTTCTTTCTCCAGTAGCTTAAGGCAAATAAAAAATAACTTGCCCAGGGTCATACAGCTAGGAAGTATTTGAGGCAGGATTTGTACACAGGTCTTCCTGACTGCAGACCCAGCGTTCTGTCCATTGAGCCACCTAGACATAAAAACAGAATGAGTACAAGGTGGTTAAGATGATAGAATGTTATCAGTTGGTATAGAAGGTAGTGCTTAGACTGCATCTTAAAATTAGACATTCTCTGAGACTGGGTATGTGAAAGGATCACATCCTGGGCAGGGAAACTATCAGTTCAAAGGCACAGATTGAGAGATTGGGTGCCATTTATTAGGAACAGAGAGTCTTGTTTTTTTGGACTGTCAAGTACAAGAAAGGGAGTAATGCCTAATGAATCTACAAAGATAGGACCAGGTTATGAAGGAGTTTAAAAGCCAAGCAAATTTATATTTTGATTCTAAAGACAAAGGGGAGGCTCCAGTATTGGGTGTGAGTACAGTAGTGATATGGTCACATTTGTGTGTTAAAGAAAATAATTTTGGTAGCTTTGATGGTGAATTGGAATAAGGGGCATTTTGAAGGCTTTTAAAGTAGTGTAGACAGGAGATGATGAGGATCCGAACTAAAGTGTAGGCTTTGTGGCTAGGGAGAAGGATTTAAAATGCAGAGATTTTGTGGAGATAGATGATAAGATTTGTCAACTGATTGAAAATGTAGGATGAAGGAAATGGAGATGTTTAGGATAATACTGAGGTTAGGAGCCTTTGAGCCTGAAAAGATGACAGTGCCTTTGGCAGAAACAGAAATTTGGAAGAAGAATGAGTTTAAGGAGAAATACAGTGAGTTTCATTTAAAACATATTAAGAGTTCTACAAGGATATAGGCAATTGGTGATACGGGATTGAAAGTCAGGGAAGAGATTGGGTCTGAATATAAGATCTGAGTCATCTGAATCAAGATGATCATTAAATCCATGGGAGCCAATAAGGTCACTTGAGAAGAGAAGTCAGGGCAGAGCTTTGGGGAACTCAGTTATGGGTGAAGAACAGGGAAATGGAATTCTTAGGGATAGTAAGCCAGCAGTGGATACTTAAAGGATCAAAGAGAAAGAATCACAAGAGAAGTGTCAAGAAAAACCCAGAGAGAAGAAGGTGATCAAGTGTCAAATGAAGAGGATAAGAACTTTTCAGACTTGTGAGTTTGGAGGTAGCAGTTTGGAATGATGAGGTTAGAAATACAGAAACTTGGAGTAGTTCCCAGTAGCATGTAAAATGAAATCCATGCTCTTTGATATTGCAATCAAGCCTTCCAAAATCTTCCAATGTGATATTTTAAGACTTCCACTAATTATTTCTGTACTCTAGCCTGGTGGTTCTCAAACTTTTTGTTTCAGAACCCCTTTATACTCTTAAAAATTACCCTACCATGAAAGATAGTTTGTTTATATCTGTCAGAATTTACTGTATTAGAGATTAAAATGTTTGACTTTGTGGATCCCCTGAAAGGATCTTAGGAACCTCTAGGGATCCCTGGACCACACTTTTAGCTCTATACTAAACTAAATGCTACTTCTTAACCACATGCTTAAGTTTCTAACTTTTATGTGTTTGCTCATTTTATTTGTTTCACCTGACATTCCCTTTTTTCTTCCTTTCTCTCACATACACTACAGGGTACAAAAGTATGATTCATTCTTCGAAGTTTACCTAAAATTAAATCTCTTTCATGGAGCTTTCTTGATTTCTCCTTTCCATCTCCAGCAAAATTCTATATTTAAAGTTTGAAATGTCATTATAGATTGTCTTTCTTATCCCCTCATTTTACAGATGAACATTTTACAGGTTCAGAAAAGAAATATATTTGTCCTTAATCTATAATACTTCATTCATATATCTCATCTTCACATTTAAGTTTTTCTTTGTATTGTAGTTACTTGTATATCTTCTAGATTATAAATTCAGCGAGGATACAGGCGGCATTCACTGAGTGTTTATTAAATGAATATTTGGTTTTGGAATGCTTGTGCTTATAGTTGGCTATGAGTGTGAAAAACATTCTAGAAATTCACTTGAGATAAAATAATGATATTACATTGTAAAGATCTAAGTCAGAAGTCATTCCTGTGTTGAACCCTGTTCAAGTTCTCCTCATTTTTCATATTGAAGCAAAGCCCCAGTCTAAGCAAAACTGTTTTCTCTTAATGTTCTATTAATTATGGGTATTGAAGAGCCCACATTGAGATGTAGGTGGTATAAAGAGTTAGTAATATGATTGGTAAGAGTTGTAAATTCATACAATCCATTTAGAATTATTCCGAGAAAATGGCTAACCTGCCTCTACCTTGACCTAGAGATTCTCCTACTAGACATATAGCCCAAGGAAATGAATGATAAAAAGAAAGACTATAGGTACATCAAAATTATTAGGAAAGTAAGACAATCCTTTCCCTCAAGGAGCTCACATTCTTGTGAGGAGATAACACATAATAGGAAGTTTCAGACATAATTCAAATGGGAAAGCCCTATGGTCCTTAAAAAAGTAAAGTAGCAAAACCATATGGTAATTTGTTGTTTTTCAGTCCAATTCTTTGTGACCCCGTTTAGGGTTTTTTTTGGCAGAGATACTGAAGTGGTTTGTCATTTCCTTCTCCAGCTCATTTTACAGATGAGGAAACAAAGTTAAATGACTTACCCAGGATCACATATCTAGTAAGTGTCTGAAGTCAAATTTGAACTCGGGAAAATAAGCTTACCTAACTCTCGGCCTAGATCTCTATCCACTCTATCATCTAGATAGTGATAATGTTCGTTAATGTTATTTCCTTTGATAAAGCCAAATCCGTTTCTTGTATTGAACCATTTGACAGTGGCAAGGACTTTAGTGACAAAATCTTTTCTTCTGGTCTTTAAAAATACTGGCTGCTAAGGAGGGAAGGCCTGTAGCACCAGCTGAAGAGTTTGCCAGGTCTCATCTCTATAAGGGTTGGTTCCTTGGATGATGGCTTTGGAGGTTATGTCCCATGTCCATTGGACCCAGGCTATCTTCATTTTGGTTTGAGGTATTCATCAAGGTTGTAGAGATAGTTTCATTTAGCTGTCGTGTGCTGCCACCTCTTGTCTTTCTGTTAGGTTGCTTTTCTGGTTTACCTAGGCTGTCTAGCTCACCCTATGAATAGCAATTGGTCAACATTTGATTGGACTGGCAGCCTCTTCACAGGGGTTATTCCCCTGAACTGGAGAAGTACAGTATCAGAGCAGTGCTATTCCCAGGACTCTTGGACTTAGCTGACTATTGGTAACACTTGTTTAGCAGTTGGTATTGATAGTAGTGAAGTTGAGGGGTCCATTCTGCATGGGGTATGTTCCCTTTGATGACTGGAAGTGTCAGATTGGATGCAGAGCTAGTGATCTAACAGGCATAACTATCTATTATGGGCTCTTAGGTTCAAGTTCCAAGACTGACTCTGGCTGTTGAGATGGTAGCAATTATTTGATGTCTTGTTTTGTTTGGGAGTATTTCATATGTCTTTCTGTTGCAGACTTACTTTCCCAGTTGTTTTTCTTAGACTTAAAATTTATACATCAGGGGTATTGGAGAAAAAAAAAGTAGTTACTAATTAAAATAGTTTAGAAAAAAATATATCCTGACATGGATATCTTCCAGTAGAACATAGTTGTAGATCAAGAAGTATCCCTGTAATTTGAAGATACCTCAGCCCTAAATGACTGATGGCCCCACAGATAGAGAAGGGGAAGAGCCAAGACTGGAACCCAGATCTCTTTGTTTCTAGTCCCAGTGGATTTTTAATTATACCACACTAAGAAGTTTATCATATGTCAGTAGGTGACACATTTATGCTCTGTTTATGGAGCTGTGGCTTAGACTGCCTATTCTGGAAAACATTTAGAATTTGGCCAAGAAAGTGCCTAAACTTCCTGTGCCCTTTGACCCTGAGATTCCACCACTACTAGGTGTACTGCTTAAGGAAGTAAATGATTAAAAAAAAGAGAGAGACCTCAAATATTCCAAATTATTTATAGTTGCCCTTTTTGTTCAAGCAAATATTTGGAAATGAAGTAGATGTACATTGGGTAAATAGCTGAACAAATCATAATAGAACATGGATGTAAAGGATTATTGCTCTGTAAGGAATGATGAATATGAAGAACACAGAGAAGCATCAAGAGGCAGTCTTGTGAACTGATGCAAAGTGAAATAAGCCAAACCAGGAAAATGAAAATACATGATGATGACAGAAACAAAAGGAAACTGAGGGAAGGGGAAAGAGGAAGAAATAAGCACATATATGTAATTTACTGTGTGCCAGTCACAGTGCTAAATGGTTTTTACAAATGTCATCTCATTGGCTCTTCACTGCAACCATGCAAAGTAGGTACAACTATTATTCCCGTTTTACAGTGGTTGAGGACGCTGAGACAAGTGGGTAGGTTAAGTGACTTGATCAAGGGCACATCACTACGAAGGGTCTGAGGCTAGATTTCAATTCCAGCTTTTTCTTCAGGTTCCTCAATTGGAGCTTTGTAGCCCTACTAGATTTAGTACTAGGCTGTAATTTTTCAGAGGGTAGTTGTGGTCATTCCTGCTTTGTCTCATCTTAAATTACTTAGTTTCAGAATACTAGACCTTTAGGGTCCACTATAACGTATCAGGACAGAGTGTTAGGACCTTATGAACCTTTTTCTGTGGATGTTGAACAGGCATACTGTGCAGTATCTTCTTTCTCTCCATAGCATATTTTACTATACCAACTCCCCCTTCTAGTGGGGTCCCTAGGCTCTTATAGGTAGAGTGTGTTTGGCTCTTTGCCATAGGCCTTGTTTGGCTTTGCTGAAGTTTGCTGCTCACTTTCCTGTTGATTTTTTTGGGTGTAATTTTGCGAAAATCTCACCATTCATCTTTTTTTAGTATATTAGTTAATTTTGCTTGGTTTTTACCCTTTTTTTCTACTTTACTATAGAAAGGGTGACTGTCTGGGAATGGGAGGTATAGAATGTTAAATATAGGTGATAATTAAAGAAAAAAGTATATTAAATTTTTAAATTTAAAAGTAAATTTTTTAAAGTAAATTGTCTAATACTAATTTTACCAGCAAGTGTTAGTGTAATTTTCTAGTAGCTGTTCTAATTTATGATCATTTCTTTTTTAATATAAATCTCATGTAACTATGATGAAAACCAGGAGTTCAGTCGATTCATTCTCAATTAAGGAGTAACATGGATAGTCTAACTTAAGTAATCTAGAGCTACCTATCTGGGTATATAGAAATCAATAAAGGCAGAATGATATAGTCCAAAGAATATTAGACTTTGCATCAAAAATTTATCTGGAGACTTGACTGGAACCTTGGGCAAGTCACGTCCCTTCTCTGATCCTCAGTTTTCTCATCTATAAAACAGGATAATGATCATTGCATTTCCTGTCTTACAGAATTATTGTGAAGAAAGCTTTGTGCTGCAGTGAATAAAGCACTGACTCTTGAGTCAGGAAGACCAGAGTTCAAATCCACGCCCAGATAGCTTGCTAGCTGTGTGACTCTAGGCAAGTCACTTAACACTGATTACCTCAACAACAAACAAACAAGCAAAAAAAAATCCAAAGATACAAAGATGTGTGTTTTTAGTTGTTACTGAACTTGCCTTGAGTCAGAGTCATTACTGGAGTTGTAAAGAGGACAAACTTTCTCCAAGCAGTTACTGGCAGTTCAGATCAAAATGGAAGTTTGAAGACAATGCTAGAAATATACCTCTCATAGGAAAAAGAATAGTAGAGAGAGACTTTCACAAGTAGATTAGATTTAATCTAATTAGACCTAGGTTTAGACATCTGGAAAGTAAAATCCACAAGAATATTGTTTTCGGAAAAGTCAAATGATAGATTTATGTACAGCTATTTACTATTTTGTGGAGTTGTCAAAATACCAATTAAACCAAGATGTAATAATGTTTAATGATTAATCTCATCTTCAGTGATAATTTAACCAAGCCTTCTTTTCCCCCATCCAGATAGTATCAGCAGTGCAGTACTGCCACCAAAAGCATATTGTTCACAGGGATCTTAAAGTAAGTAGAAATAAATAGTATTTGACTAGATTCTAGGTGAAATGTATTTGTACGTCTTAACCTTTCTTAGCTATACTATTAAAAATAAATTAAGTTTTGTTTTTAAATAAGGAATTTGATGTGTGTTGCTGTGTTTTAAATCATTTTAAGCCACAGTGGAGAGTGTTTCAAAAAAAAGAAATGATGTTAAGCATTTTATGCTGTAATGGTGAGTTTGTAGTCATTATTTTGTCCCAGTTCAGTATACAACCTTAGTCATTTTGACAAGACTTGCCTGTAAGCAAAAGTGTTGTCTATATACCATTACCTTTTGATACCTGTTTTTCATTGTAAACAGAACCATCAAGAATGAAAAGAGGCTAATTCTTTCTCTGTATTCAGAGTTAAATTCCCTAACAGTATGTTAGAGGAGACAGTAAATTTCATTAAACTTTTGTCTATTCTATAGATTGATAACTATTGGAATAAAAAATATTGGTATGACTTCATGGGCAGCAAGTCCATAACTTTTTTTCAGAGTATGTTTACTTTACTCTGAAGTTAAAGGAAATAAATATTTTAAAGTTTTGTCAATTAATAAATAAAATTCAATTGTACTTGGTCAGTCCTACAAAAGACTTTAATTACTGCTTATGGCTTAAACTGATATGGAATGAATTTAAATGAAAGTTCTTGTTTAATGACATAAAAGCATGAATTCTGATTTATATTCTATTTTTGCTAGAAAGGCTTCTTCATTAGATCATTAGAATGTCTTTTCTCTGAAGTTATCTCCAGCTTATCCTGTCTGTAATTCGTTTGTCTATAGCTTTTTTATAGTGCAACTATAGGGCACAGTAGATAGAACACTGAGCCTAAAGTCAGAAGACCTAAATTCAATTCTGACTTCAGATGCTACTAGATGTATGGCCTTGGACAAGTCCCTTAATCTGTTTGCCTCAATTTCCTTGTTTGAAAAATAAGCAAACCCCAAAAGGAGTCACAAAGTTAGACACAACAGAAAACATCACAGGTTGTTTGTACTTAGTTGTTTGCGTGTTGTCCTGCCCTTTAGATTGTTAGCTCCTTGAGAATAGAGACAATTTTTTTACTTTTGTGTCCTCAGTGTTTTTCACAGTGCCTGGTACCTAGTAGTCATTTAATAAATGTTTGCTATTATTGACTTGACTTGCAGCTCATCAGTAAAACACTTCATTCTAAATTAATATCTAATTCTAAATCACATTAGTAATTGTGCTATTTTACTTAGTAAGATTTTCATTTTTCCTTAATGTTTTTCTTCTAGGCTGAAAATCTATTGCTAGATGCAGATATGAACATTAAAATAGCGGACTTTGGTTTTAGTAATGAATTTACTGTTGGAAATAAACTGGACACATTTTGTGGCAGTCCCCCATATGCAGCTCCAGAACTCTTCCAGGGCAAAAAATATGATGGACCTGAAGTAGATGTTTGGAGTCTAGGTGTTATTCTTTACACTCTTGTGAGTGGTTCTCTTCCTTTTGATGGACAAAACCTAAAGGTATACAAAGTAATTTCTTTCTCATTATTAAATTCCACCAAAATTGGTGGTATTATAAAATGCCACCAAAATATTTTATAAAAATCAATTTTATAGATTTAATAGTTTTAAATTTTTACCACTATGATGGTATATTGTCCTTTTAACCTGTCCTGATTTACCACTCTTCTAATCTGCTCTCCCTAAAGGAATTGAGAGAGAGAGTATTAAGAGGGAAATACAGAATCCCTTTCTACATGTCCACGGATTGTGAAAATCTCCTCAAGCGTTTCCTGGTGCTAAATCCAACCAAAAGAGGCACACTAGAGGTAATTGCCAACGTGAAAAACATAGGAAACTTTGAACATTCTTTGAAATATTTTTAGAGCCTTGCTTACTTTGTCCAAAGTACTTAATTTCTGAAGACTTTCAACTTCAAGCATTTAAGAGGACCAGAGAAAAGCAAATGTATTCTGATTCTCCAAAAAAGGGAAGAATTGAGTCAGAAAATTATAGGCTCATGAACTTGACTTCAATTCTTTCCAGTATTCTAGAAATACTAAGGGAGTAGGTAGTGAACATTTAAAGAAAGGAAGTGATGTATCTCAAAGAGCCGCATGACTTCAGCAAAAACAGGTTATGCCAGACTAATTTCATTTCCTTTTTTGGTGGGATAACTTGATGGGATGGTAGAACCAAGGAAATACTATCTCTAAATTTACTTAGATTTTTGTTTTTTTAAAAAAAAATTAATTTCATGCTTTTTTTGTGGACAGATTGGATAGATGTGGGCTAGACAATAGTACAATTTAGGTGGATTATAAAACTGTTTCAGTGTCTACTCTGTAAAAGCAATTTCCAGGAGATTATCCCAGGGATTTTTTTTCCTTAGATTTGCGCTATCTAATATTTTTTATCAGTAATTTGGATAAATTTGTAGATATCATTCTCTTTAAAATTGACAACCAGGTAGACTGGCGAACCCAGATACTGAGAATCAAGGGGGAAAAAAAATCTCACTAGACTTGAACACCAAACTATAGCTAAATTTTAGTGGAAATAAATATAGTTTTATGCTTGGGTTGAAAAAAATATCAACTTTACCAAATATAAGGTATTGGAAATACATAATTAACAGCAATTCACTCAAAATCTCTCTGGAAGGGTTTAGTGGACTACAAGCTCAGTGGGAGTCAACCCTGTTAACATGAAGGTGGGGAACAAGCAAAGGGGGCAAAAACCACCCCACCCCTAAAAGAAACAGCCCAAACTAACCCAGTCTTAGACTGTTCTTTAAGAGAAGCATACTTCTCTTAATAGTCCCCCTTTATTCAGCCCTAGGTGACACTACATTGTGTTCAGTTCTCGATACCATGTTTTAGAGAAAGCATTAGTAAACTAGAGCCTAATCAAGATGGTAACATAGCTTAAGATCATTCATATAGGAACCAGTTAAAGAAACTGGGGGTATTTCTCTTGGAATAGAAGAAATAAAGGTGATATGAAAGCCTTTCTTTAGATATTGGAAAGGCTGTCATGTTAAAGTGTTAGACTTGTTCTACTTGACTCCAGATGTAGTTTAGAGAGCCAATAATTAAAGCCACTTGAAGGTAGAGTAGGCCTAGGAGGTAGTGGTTTTTACCTGATTAGATGCCTGACAACGAATTCTGAATCACCACTTTAAGCATATATTGTAGATAAGATTCTTGGTCAAACCAGATGGCTTTGGAGCTCCTTTTCATAGAAGCTAATACTTGTCTTTTGAGAGAATGATATACTAAGAAAGTAAAAAACATTTCCCCCTTGAGTTTTATGTAATGAAAATCTGAAAATAAACTCTAAAATTCAGAGACCTCATATATATATATTAGAGTAGTTGAATTGTTACTGTGATTTTGTTTTTGTGTTTTGTTCTTCTTGTTATAAATGCTAATTAATAGTTCACTTTTTTGTAGCAAATCATGAAGGACAGGTGGATCAATGCAGGGCATGAGGAAGACGAACTTAAACCATTTGTAGAACCAGAGCTAGACATCTCAGACCAGAAAAGAATAGGTAATCCGATGGGGGTGGAGGTGGGGTGGGGTGCAGTGCCAGAATGGTTATCTGAATGGGTGTGGGTGTGTTTATATTATATGCTTATATATATATATTATGTCACTGACATACATGAACTGCACTGACAGCAGGTAACTAGAATAGTTGGTTAAACACTCATTCGTTTTTAAGTATAGTCTTTTTGAGTCAAGGGAACATTTTGTCCTGGAACAAAATGTTTTGTTATATAAACTTTCTTGTACCCTTCTTTTAGATATTATGGTGGGAATGGGTTATTCACAAGAAGAAATTCAAGAATCTCTTAGTAAAATGAAATACGATGAAATCACAGCTACGTATTTGTTGTTGGGCAGAAAATCATCAGAGGTAAGAGTAATTTCAGAAAGGAAAGCTAAAGATACCTTTTGTTGTTGTTGTTGTTGTTTGGTAAATTTTTTTATGCAAGTAATAGTCATTCCAAGTCCCATGACTATTATTTCGTTTTTATTAGCTACTGTCTTTTTCAAGGTAATAGCTTTTAACGCTGGACATTGTCATGGATAACAGATCTATGATTAGTATTTAAAAACAGTTTCATAGATCAGCAGATTATATAATATAAATGTATATTTAATAAATGTATTTGTTTTCTGCCCTTTGCAGCATATGTTGGAAAAGTATATTACACTTCTCTCTTTCTTTACCTTTGAGTGACCAACAAGAATATGTCTATTTCTTGGATTTTGAGCTATAATTTAATCATCTCAATAAAATAGTTCTGTTATGTGAAGTTCAAGTTTATATTTTAATAAATCATTTGTATTTGTATGTATGTTGTCCTTTTTCAATTTTTTCCTAGCTGGATGCTAGTGATTCAAGTTCCAGTAGCAATCTTTCACTTGCTAAGGTTAGGCCAAGCAGTGATCTTAATAATAGCACCGGACAATCTCCTCACCACAAAGTCCAAAGAAGCATCTCTTCAAGCCAGAAGCAAAGACGATATAGTGATCATGGTGAGTGATAATAGCAAAGAATATTCTTTGTTTTTCCTTTTAAATAGGAAGACTGACTATGACCAATGACCATATAAAATGATACAAAGCCTTTACCTCACTACCTAGTCAGGTGCCTTTTTCCTTTTTTGTGAGTTCCTATGTTTCTTTCTAAAGTACTAATGTGGCATGGAGAGAAATGAACTCTGGATTCTCAAAGGCCGTACTAGTGCAGCTGATGCTCTGGTAGGTTCCACTAAAATGAAGTGTCTTAAGTTTTGGCACAGCAGCAGACATTGTGCCTGCTATCTGAGAATCAACCTAGGCAAGTTGTGAGACATATCATCATAGGGTTGGACAACCAACCTAATTTTTTTCAGCCACAGCAATCTGGAATGCTGTCTACATCTCTATCAGTAGACAAAATACCTGCGCTGATGAAATTAAAGATATTTGAAGTTTGAGTAGAAGTTCTACGTAATGCTTATAGCTGGAGTAACTGGGTTCAATTTCTGGATTACTCAGCTATTTGTATGTCTGGCTGATTGTTCTGCTTGAGCTATAGACTTAACTATATAGGAAATCTCCCTAGAATATTGAGAGGTCAAATGTATTCTACTCCTCCCTGGTTTTTAATTTATAACTCTTCCAGAAACCACTTCCTTTCTGAGGTATCTGTTTTCAAAGCATAAGTCAACCAGCATTTTTCAAGCAGCTACTGTAAATATGAAGCACTGTGCGTCTGACTTCAAGGAGCTTACATTCCAGTGAGGAAGATAACTCATACATAATGCATATATGAGCATAATGAAAAGAAGTTAATTTTGTGAAAGGCAGGTGATCAGGAGTTGGCCTCATAAAAGAGGTTGCATTTTAGTTGCACTTTGAAGGAAATTAAGGCTCCTAAGTCAGGGAAATTGGCACGAGGATCGCCTTTTCAGAAGTACCAAGAGGAGAGATGGAATGTTTTTTGCGAAGAACAGCAACTCACTTTGACTGAACTAAAGTGTATGTAAACAGAAGGTAATATATAATCAGCCTAGAAAGGTAGGTTGGAGCCAGATTGTGAAGGTCTCTAAATATCAGAGAAGTTTGTGTTTGGTCCTGGAGAGTTGCTGGTGATAGTGAACAGAAGAGTAACATGGTCAGATCTGTGTTTTAGGAATATTATTTTGACAACTGTGGAAGATGGTTTGGAAAGAAGATGGTTAGGAATAGAGATTGTATTATAGCTTTATTAAAACAACTATTTATTTACTAATATTATATATTATTATGTGATCACATAATTCCACTTATATCTGTATGTGTGTAGGTGTCCATGTATATCACCTCTCAGGACTATAGACATAGACTAACATGCATATACAGTTGAGAAGTGATGAAGGCCTGAATTAAAGTTGTGACCTTGTCAGTGGAAAGAAGAGAATAGATGCCATAGACGTTGTCACTTGTATATGTTCAGTGCGGGAAAATGAAGATTTGAGTACACCTCACAGGTTGTAAATCTGGGTGACCAAAAGGATTTTAACAGAAAAGAAGTTGGTTAGAAAAGTGGATTTTGAAGAAAAGATGGTTTCTGTTTTGGACTTGCTGAATTTGGCATGTCTTCAGGACATCCAGTTTGATATGTCTCATCAACTCTGATTATTCAGGACTGGAGTTCAGAAGACTCTGGGATAAAAGTATTTTTGTTTAATATTTTACCTTTACGTGCCTATCTTTGTCAGTGTTTTCAAAGTCTTAGTTCCTGAAAGGAAGGTACCAGTTATATTTAAGTTGATTTTTATAGTGTATAACATCACTCTATGAACAAAGAAGCAGTTAATTGATGCTTTTAATGATACTGAAAAAAACCATTGTATGGGTATCTCAGGGTATCCTCCCTCCAATAAAGGACCAAACTATAATGTGTAAACAATATCTTTGACTAAATGCAATAAAAATATCACTTTATAAAAACATGAAAAATTTTTATAAGGATTTGGACATTTTCTTCCTAGTCTTGTACCTTGGGGTTAAACCTTCACCAGAATCATAGAATGAGTCTGAATTTTATATCTTCTCTCATCTCACTTCCCTCTACCCCTCATCATGCAATGTCATTGGTTCCAAATTATTTACCACCTAAGATAAAACTTCTGAGCCACATACCTTTTCAGCTGTATCTTCCACCACTCACCCTTCATGTATTTTATATAAATTCTCGTCAAGCAAGGCAACTCTCTGTGTTCCATGCTTGTTTTGAATTTCTCTTCTCCTTCTGGTTTGGTTTTTCTTCTATTACAAAAATGATCTCCTCGTCTACTTCCCAATATTTTGGAGTCTATCTCTTTCTTCACGAACTCTTCAAGAGCTACCTCCTTCATAAAGCTACTGAACCTGCCTTACAGGTGAAAGTGATCTTTCCCTGCCCCAAGTTTTTATAACACTTTTGCCTCTCCTTTGTACTTACTACACTCTTCGAGACATCAGAGTCAATTATGTAGTTGTATTTTTCTTCCCATCAAATTGTAAGCATCTTGAGAGCATGGTATGTCTTGTATAGACATCTAGCATCTAGTACAGTTCCTTGCATCTAAGTAGGCATCAAGTAAATGTTTGTTAAATGAGTTAGAACTTAGAAGAGTCTTAAAAGGTCTTTTAACACAACCTCTTCACTTTCCAAAAGAAAAAATAACCAAGTAGTGAAGTGATCTTCCCAAGGTCCTCAGTGAGTTTGGTGGCAAACTCAGAACTTGAACCATGCTTATGAGTGATAGTCCAGTGTTCTTCCCACTATATCATTTTGAGTGCTTATCTTGATGAGATTTCTTAATCTGTATTTTTTATTATATAATTTTATAATAATATAGTTTTTTCCTTCATAGAACTTCTGGAATATCCCATAAGAACATTTTGAAACAAACTTAGTAGGAAGTTAACAAAGTTCAATCACCTCCTCTACACGGTAGCTTCCCAGAGCATAGGAAGATTCATAAGCTGAGAAAGGAGGGTAGGCCTTCAGGAGTGCTGGTGTTTGGTCAATAAACAAGCACTAGCTGTGTGCCAGATTGTGCTGTGTACTAGGGATACAGGTATGAAAAAGTATGACAGTTCTTGCCCACAATCAACTTACAATCAAAAAGGGAGAAACAACAGACAAAAAGAACTAAAAAGGGGATGGAGCACCTCCACCCTTCCAGTCAGAAGGGCAGAGGGTAGTAAGGGGACTGATACGGTCTGAGTACCAGGCAGTCTCACAGGACGATGAGTTTTCTTGCTTTGAGGTTCCTGGGACTTGGTGGAATTCAGTCCAAAAAAGTTTAGCCAAGTGAGTTGAAAAAGCAAACAAAAAAACCCAAGCGTAGGCATCAGAGTTGTTTGGCAGAAAGTTATACTTTAAAATAAATATCTAGCCTAATGA
This sequence comes from Potorous gilbertii, assembly GCA_028658325.1. Classification (NCBI taxonomy): domain Eukaryota; kingdom Metazoa; phylum Chordata; class Mammalia; order Diprotodontia; family Potoroidae; genus Potorous; species Potorous gilbertii. Next base: position 411,339,944 of record CM053769.1, read on the forward strand.
CTAAGTGAGTGTTCATAGGCAAATGTCAGAGCAGATTCATCCTAAGTCATATGTTAGAATATATACCAGTTTCTAAAAACAAGTATTTAGTTTGTATGAAGTGAAATTTCTCATTCCTTGAAGCATTAGTTTATGCTGAAAGCTATATTGTGATGGATATAACTCATTGACTAAAATTATCAAAGATTGTCATAAAAGGTGGTGATGCATATAACCTTTTACTGGTTGATTACAACCAAATTTTATAGTTTACTCCAAGTGTCTAAGTTTTGCATTAATTTGAGTGTTTTTCTTGCCATTTGTAATCTTAAGTGAAGCCGTACTTGACTATCTTTTTACCAAATGAAAAAATGTCATGGTTTTGAAACAAATTAACAATTACCTGAAAGTTAGATGTTTAAGGTGATGTTAGGACTCTTCGGATATGGAAAAGAAAAGAAAAAACATAGTGAGCCAAGGACAATGTCACCAGTTTTAGCAATATTTTGCTAGGTTTTTTTGTTGTTTTGAAACTACCAAACTTAATCATGTTTTCCCAGCAAAACCACTTAGTTCAACTCAAATCTTCTTGATTTAGAATTTTCTATAGAGATGGAGCCATATTCTTTCTCTAATAGCTACAAAATCCAAATACTCCTCACACTAAAATAATTACATAAATTTATATAGTGCTCTAAGATTTACAAAGTAATTTTCTTAAAACAAACATGTAAAGGGTATTATCTCTGTCCTTCTGTATTATCCCTATTTGTATAGATAAGGAAACTGAGCCTTAAGAGTTACAATAACTGGCCAAAGTCACACAGCTATTAAGTATCAGAGCCAGGAATGTGAACCCAGTTCGTTCAAGTCTGTTAATTACATCGTGCTGCCTTTAAAGTATGATCTACATTTTTATTTTTCACTGCCATAAAATTGGAATGATTAATTTTCCAAATTGTTTGAATTTTGAATTCTCTTCTACTGCTTAAGTATGCACTGACTCCTTCTATGTGTTTTCCTGTCTTGGTGAACCGCAATTTCATTGCGTTACATATTTAAATTCAAGGTAAATTTTGAGACAACTTGAAGGAAATGTTTTGTAATTGTGTAATACTATTCTGTTCCAAAAGGTGAAGGCCTCTCTTGTACAAAAAAGGATGTAATTCAGTCAAATTTCCAAGGTGAACCCATTGCTTCTGCATGATTTTGTGTGCATCATTAGCATAGTTAATTTGTTATAACTACAGTAACATCCTCCCAAGATGTTTTCCAAAGGACAGCTACCAAAAACTTATTAATTGTGAGATCTTTTAAAGGAAATGGAAAATTATGAACAAGTAGATGCCATCTAGCAATTTAGATTTATTTGTGGCAAAATTTTGTATCAGAGGAACTTCGTAGAGGATTTTACTGCATTATCTTTTTTTTCTTTGAAATAGCACTTTCTTGCCCTGCTTGTTAAAGTACTCTATTTTCAACAAGTCAATAGAAAGATCTATTCTAATTTGAAACAACAATTCTATATTTCAGCTGGACCATCCATTCCTCCAGTTGTGGCCTATCCCAAAAGGAGTCAGACCAGCACTACAGATAGTGACCTCAAGGAGGAAGGAATTCAGCCAAGGAAATCCAGCAGTAGTGCTGTTGGAGGAAAGGGATTAGCACCAGCTAGTCCCATGCTGGGTAATGCAAATAATCCAAATAAGGCAGATATTCCTGAACGGAAGAAAAGTGCCACTATTCCTAGCGTAAGTCATATTTGTTCAGTAGTGGTACTTTATTTTATTCTTTGGTAAGGAGAGTTTAAATACCTATGTAGAACATGTCCATGAGTCAATTCTATTTTTGTTCATCAAGCATAGCAACAATTATTCTTTAGCTGTTACAGAGGCAGTATAGTAGTGGAGTGGAAAGAAATGTTGATTTGCAGACTTAGGCCCTGGGTTATAATCTTTTTTCTAACTACTTTCCGTGTAACCTTTGGCAGATCACTTTGCCTTTCTGGGTTGATTTCCTAGGTGTGTAGGTTTCTAGATTTAGAACTGAAAGGGTCTTTTGGGATCATTTAGTCCAAATGCATCATTTGAAAGTGAGACTCAGAGAGATTAAGAACCTATAACATTAGTAAGCTGTCAAAAATATGTTACCTTGCAGGCAGCTAGGTGGTGAGGTGGATAGAGTGCCAGGCTAGAAGTCAGGGAGACTCATTTTCCTGAGTTCAAATCTGATCTCAGACGTTTACTATGCTTAATAACCGTGTGAACCTGGTCAAGTCACTTAATCCTGTTTGCCTCTTTACCTCATCCCTAAAATGATTTGGAGAAGGAAATAGTAATCCACTTCAGTATCTTGGCCAAGAAAAATCCCAAATGGGGCCACAAAAAGTCTGACACAGCTAAAATGATTAAACAAAAACATATAACCCTGTACTGCTGTTTCTGTAGCAGGCTAGAAAGGCTCCAAAAAGCCTACTAAGGTGAATATTAGTGTATCTCATTTTTAGTTTTTAGACAGTATTTTTATCTCTGCTGGGAATAAAGCCTAGCAAGTTAGTTGATTTCCTGAAGTCGTACTAATAAAGTCCATTTAACATTATTGGTAGTCACAAAAGTTTAAGAATTTTCATTGACTATTATCGTCGGAAGGATCCTTAGAGAATATCTAATCCAATTCCCTAATTTTATAGATAAGGAAAATAAATCTTAGAGAGAAGCAGTGACTTAAAGAAACCCTAGTTATATTTACTGACTGCCTTCTTTCATACTATCCAGTTCTCTTGAATGTCCATGATAGAGTTGACTCTCCATATTTAATTCTTTGTGGAGAGATAAAATTGAGCATTGTTTTTATTTCTTTTTATTTCTTCTCCTATTCATCTTTCAGTCATTAGAAAGCCATATTCAGTACCTCCTCTTAAACATGCATAGCACCAGATAAGGTGATATCAACTCAAAACTCATCCATTTATTATTTAATATGAAAGGTGTTTTAAGAAATGTCCACTTGCGTTCTTTTGCCTTTTCATCTTCCCCTTTTTTCAATAATTCATGAATGTTCATTGATGATTGTGGCTTTTACAAGTTATATTACATTGTTTCACCTGGGGTGCGATTTGGGTGTTCTGTGTGTAAATTATTAAGGGCCCTTTTCAGTAGGGTAATAATAATGGACTAATATTGTTCAAGAAAGGAAAATGGTAACACTGCTCCAAATATTGTGTGACCCCTCTCCGGGCCTCAGTTTCCTGAAGTGTAACATGAAGGAATTGAACTGTGATCTCAAATTTTCTCTCCAATCTGTAGTTCTCATTTACTTAGAAATAGTTCATTTTACATTATCTTCAAATATATTTAATTGTAAATTTGTCATTCATGTTTCAAAGTTCTTTTTGGCTTTTAATATCTTATACTTTATTTTCTTTTGAAAGAATAAGAGTAGCCCTGATTTTGTGAGCCAAGGTTTCATTTATTCTTCTGCTGTTCATTGTCGGCTAAGCAATTAACTAAGAAAGATAATTCTGTAGCATTTGAAGTGTGCTATTGAGAGCATCATATTGTAATGAAAAACAAGAGAAAGAATTGCTTTATAGATTAACATTCTTATACAGTCTTCACTAATTAATTGAGCTTTTCTTTATAAGAAAGTAAATGTTGATTTTACTTTTAGAATAATTCAACATCTGGTGGGATGACACGACGAAATACTTACGTTTGTAGTGAAAGGACTACTGCAGATAGACATTCGGTGATTCAGAATGGCAAAGAAAACAGGTATGAAGCTTACACTGTGAGCAAGGAAGTATGAATGTCTCATGGTTTTATTCCGAGAGAGAGAGAGAGAGTATGTGTGTGTGTGTGTGTGTGTTTTTCTTGTTGGGGTAAGAAAAAAAGAAGTGGCTTCCAGCCTATCACTATTCTTGATCCCTGAAACTCCAGAGTAGTACATTCCTTTCATGGTTAAGATCTTCGGTTATAAAGAAAAAAAGAGAGAGAAAAGAAAAAGTAGGTTGTTGACAATTTGAGTAGATGGACTAATGCAGGGCTCTACCATAAATAAGGTGGAGTGGGAACTGTGATCTTCTAAGTAACATGAGGAAAATAAGCCAGAAAGCTTTGAAGTCAAAAGTCAAAAATAAATTTATTCTAGAGGGTAATTAACAATGACTGGAGAACATGTTCAGTCCACATAACAAGTATTTTGAGAAATATATATTCAAATTATTTACTGAAATGACTTCATTTTTGGAATCTAAACAGGACATCTTTCTTTTGGATTCTTATGGGATTTTGAGGATTTTAAATAATGGGAATAAGCATTTATTGGGCCCTTTTTTATTCTAACTTCTTTGCAAATATCTTGGAGAAAGAGATTCCTGTCCTTGAGATGTTGATCTTTTCTTGAAGTGACAAATAACAGTTAAAATAACTTTCAGATTTTTTTTGAAAAAAGCTAAAATGTATAAGATCATATGCAAATTGAGTGAATCTGATTGGTAAAAGGATTCTGATTAGAACGATTATCCTTGAGAAGGGTGAGATTAGGAAATAATGTAAAGAGCAATTTAGAAGGGAATCTCCAAGTATTTTAGGAGATAAGTTTATATTTTCCAGCTTGCTAAATGCTCATAGGCCCTTTTTTGAAAAAGTACCAAAATTAAAGTCATGAAAGTCTAAATAAAAATGAAATATTTATTTGTGAGATGCCAAGTAAGTGATGTAGAAAATGTAGATACACTTTTGTTGATAAATAGAAAACTTTTATTATTTGAATTCTCTTCAGTTATATCTAATTCTTACGTTTAACTACAAATGTATTGTTTGTTGTTCTTTGCTGGAATTAATCATACTTGTCTGTTCTTTTTATTTCATTTTTAAAACTTAACATTTTTTTCTAGATTCAGTAAACTTCTTAACAGTAGCTGAAATCTTAGTCCATTACCCTTCTTATTTTCTTAAAACTACTGTTTTATCATCTTCTTCTAATCAACTTCATATCAGCCTCTGATCCCCAAATCTCATACTAGTTGAAATTAACATGGAAGTAAAAATGTATCTGTAGTATTGTAGTATGTTAATTAATAATAAGCCCAACATATATGTCATATTTTCACAAATTGGTATTGTTAATAGGATTGTTGGACTTGTCAAATGAGATAATGCATATAGAGCATCTGGTATACTTCAAATCTCTTGTAAACATGGCTATTATTTATTTCTGTGTATCCCTCACTCTTCCCTGCATCTCTAATTACTGGAAACCCACATCAGTATTTCAGAAGAGGCCATTTCATTTGTGTAGCATGTACACTGTTTCCCAACACAAATTGTAATCCCTCCATACTTTAGTAGACAGCCTTCATGAGTTTCTGTGACTAAAAATTTATCACCTAGTGGCCTGTTTTGTAGTAATAATCCTTTCTCTAAGCTGTCCTTTAGACTACTGACACAAGCAGTTGATGGGGCAATACTGAAAGTTTTTCTAGTTGATAGAATTTGCAGCAGCTTATGCTTCCCTGTAATGTCTTTCAGGAACTTGAGGACACCTTTACGCCACAATAAGATTATCAAAATAGCACATTAGAGTAATTGCTAGTGAGGCAACCAAAAGTTTTGTTTGTCCTTTAATTATCATTTGTATTATCATGACAAAATAGTATTGTGTTTAGTATTGTGTAATGAATGCACACAATTCTAATTGCCTGTTCTCTAGACATACATGTTTTTAATCAGTTTCTTTGCTAATTTATTTTTTTAAGTTAATTCATTCTAAAAGTCCTTCATATATCTTTTCTGAAAAAGTCACCTGATAGAAAATGTTGATAAATAGCATGCTGAATAGAAGTTTCTAGTTTGTTCCTAAGTTCAAGTAACTGTAGAGGTATCATCTTAGGAGTTCTGCGACTGCCTTAAAATTCATAATTTTCTATAGCTGAAACTTTGTTGAGTTCCGATTTTCCAAAGATTCTTTAGTTTCAGATGTGCGTTTTCAAACTGTCCTCCTATTTGTGTACCCTTAATGAATTCTTATTTCCTAATAGGATTCATTTCTCTTATCAGAAAGTTTTTAAAATATAATTTGATTCACTGATTTTATATTCTTCACTTAATTGATTAATTGATATCTAAATTACATGGTACAGTTTCTAAATTTTATTCTTGTTAGACCTTATTAGTATCTGTTTGGTAGTATGGTCTGTTGTTATTATATTTTTTTTAAAAAACACAAAGCCTTTTATATATTTTTTTCTGTTCCTTATTCTCTGCCTCCTCTTCTCTCCTCCTTCACCCAATGAGAAAGAAAGAAAAACAAGTCCTATTACAAATACGCATAATCAGGAAAAAAAACTCTGCATTAGCCATGTTTCCCAGAAAAAGTAAGAAAAAGAGGAAACTATTCTTTGATCTGCACTCTTGAGTCTATTATTTCTATATCTGGAGATGGATAGCATGTTTCATCATGACTCATTTGGAATTGTGGGTCATTGTGTTGCTTAGGTACTAAGTCTTTCAGAGCTGATTATCTTTATGATTTACTTTTTTGTATAGGTTGATTTCTTGATTCTCCTTACTTCACATTGTATCGGGTTATACAAGTTTCACATGTTTTTCTGAAACTGACACTTTTCATCATTTCTTTCAACATAATAGTATTCTATCACATTCACATACCACAACTTGTTTGTCCTTCTCCCCTAATTGATGGACATCCCAAATTTCTTTGCTACCACAGAAAGAGCTGCTACAATTATGTTTGCACATGTGGGTCCTCTTTCTTTGATCTCTCTGGGGTATTGCCCCATTAGACCTATTATTGCTGAATCAAACAGTATGCAGTTTAATAGCCTTTTAGACAGTAGTTCTAATTTGCTCTCTTTTTAATCTTTCCATTTTTTTTTCCAATTGCATGTACAATTTTTAATGTTCTTTTTTTTTTTTTTAACTTTTGAGTTCCAAAAAGTATGCTTTGATCTGCATTCAGACTCCATCCCTACTTTCTTCTCTGTAAGTGAATAGCATTTTTCTTCGTGGGTCCTTTGGAATTGTATTGTATTACTGAATACAACTAAGTCATACAAATCATTGTACAATATTGTTGTTACTGTGTACCATGTTGTCATGGTCGTGCCTACTCCACTTTGCATCAGTTGATGTAAGTCTTTCCAGGTTTTTTTCTGAATGACTGTCCTGCTCATTATTTCATACAGCACAGTAATCCATCATAATCATGTACCACAACTTGGTCAGCATTCCTGTTGATGGGCCTTGGTTTCCAATTATTTGTAACAACACAAAGACCTGCTATAAATATTTTTGTTCGTAGAGGTCTTTTTCCCTTTTTTTTTTAAATCTCTTTGAAATACAAACCTAGTTGTGGTATTGGTGGATCAGAGGGGACGTACAGTTTTTGTAGCCTTTTTGGGCAGTTACAAATTGCTTTCCAGAATGGTTGGATCACTTCACAACTCCACCAATAGTGCATTAGTGTCCCATTTTTTCTTATATTTCTTCCAACATTTATCATTTTCCTTTTCTGTCATATTAGCCAATCTGATAGGTGTGAGGTAATACCTCAGAGTTGTTGTAATTTGTATCTCTCCAACCAGTAGTGATTTAGAGCTTTGTTTCATGTGACTAGATAGCTTTGATTTCTTTATGTGAAAACTGCCTGTTCATATCCTTTAACCATTTATCAATTGGGGAATGACTTTTATTTCTACAAATTGGACTTGTTTCTCTATATTTTGAGAAATAGGATCTTTATCAGAAAATTTTGCTATAAAATTTTTTCCACAGTTTTCTGCTTTCCTTCTAATTTTGGCTGCATTGGTTTTGTTTGTGCAAAACCTACTTAATTTAATGTAATTAGAATTCCAAATTGCTTTCCAGAATGGTTGGGCTACTTTAACACTTTCACCATCGGTGCATTGGTGTGCCTTTTTTCCCACTTCTCCGCCAGAAAATTTGTCATTTTTCCTTTTGTCATCCTTGTTAGTCAAAGTTATTTTAATTTACATCTCTAATTATTAATGATTTAGATCATTTTTTATATAATGGTTGATTTCTTCTGAGAACTGCCTATTCCTATCTTCCAGTAGCAATTGAGAATGGCTCTTATTCTTATAAATTTGCTTTTTACCTATATATTCTAGAAATAAGACCTTTATTAAAGAAACGTGCCACAAAGATTTATATACGCATACCCCACCAGTTTCCTGCTTTTCTCATTTTAGCTGCATTGGTTTTGTTTGTGGAAGAACTTTTTAAATTTATGTGATCAAAATTATCCATTTTATCTCCTAGCTCTTATTTGTTCATGATCTTTTTTCCTCTCTACATGTCTACTGTACTAATGTTCTTGTGATATCATCCTTTTTGTCAAAATTGTGCACCTCTTTGGAGCTTATCTTGGTGTACAGTGTGAGATGTTGGTCTGGGTCAAATTTTTTTTTACCAGACTACTTTCCAGTTTTCCTAGCAGTTTATGTCAGAGAGTGGTTCTTGGAACAGTAGGTGAGATCTGCGGGTTCTTATCAGACACTACGTTACTATTCATTTGCTTTTGTAGATTGTGTGACATATCTTTTTCACTGATCAACCTCTTCATTTCTTACTTATCAAATTGTTTTGACAATTACAGCTTTGTAATATAGTTTGAAATCTGGTGCTAATGCTAGTCTTCCTCATTTTTTCATTGATTCCTTTGATATTCTTCCAGATGAAATTGGTTATGATTTTTGCTAGATTTGTAAAGTAATTGGTGTGGCATTGAATAAGTAAATTAATTTAGGTAGCGTTATCATTTTTGTTGTTACTGGTTTTGCTTATCCATGAAAAATAAAAGTTCTTCTGTATTTAGATCTGTCTTTATTATGTGAAGAACATTTTGTAATTATGTTTGTATAATTTGTGTGTGGGTGTATCTTGGCAGGTACACGCCAATGTATTTTATATGATCTGTAGTTATTTTAAGTGTAATTGCTCTTTCTATCCCTTCCTGATGAACCTTGTTGGTAAAATGATTTGTGTGGGTTTATTTTATATCCTGCAACTTTGCTAAAGTCATTAATTCTTTTAATTAACTTTTTGGTTGACTCTAGGAAAACCCTCATATCATCCCCAAAAAGTAGTAGTATTTTTTCCTCTTTGCCTATATTTATTCCTTCGAATTCTTTTTCTTATTTATGTAACTAAATTTCTAGTGCATTATTTAATAGTTGTAGTGATAATGGATATCTTTGTTTCACCCCTGACCTTATTGGAAAGGATTGTAGTTTATCCCCATTGCAGTTATTTTCTCTTAGTTTTAGATATTTTTTAGCATTTTAAGGCAACTTCCATTTATTCCTGTTTTTTTAGTGTTTTTTTACAAAAATAGGTGTTATATTTTTGTCAGTAGTTTTTTCTGCACCTGTGATTGAGATAATTGTGTGATTTTTGTTGTTTTTGTTATTGATATGGTCAGTAATGCTTATAATTTTCCTAATACAGAACCAGCTCTGTTTTCCTCATATAAATGCAACCTGTTCATTGTGTGTGATATTTATGATATATTGCTCTAATCTTTCTACTCTAGTATTTTATTTAAGACTTTTGCATTGATATTCATTAGAGAAATTGGTCTGTAATTTTCTTTCTCTGTTTTTATTTTTCCTAATTTAAGCATTAAGACCATATTTGTGCATAAAAGGAATTTGATTGGATTCCTTTGTCTACTTTATTCCCCAAACAATTTATGTAGCATTGGAATCACTTGTTCGTTAAACGTTTATTAGTACTTGTGTATAAATCTATTTGTTGGGCGGAGCCAAGATGGCGGAGTAGAAAGACTCACCTATGCTAGGTCCGAACCCACAGCCCATAGATTTCCTGTAAATCTATTTGTTTCTTATTTTTCCATAAAACCAGCTCCTACTAGTATTTATTAGTTAAATGATTTTATTTTCAATTTTGTTAACCTTGCCTTTGGTTTTTCAGTATTTCTATTTTGGTGTTTAATTAAGAGTTTTTAATTTGATGCCCAATTATTTGATCTGTTCTTCCTTTTATTGGTGTGTGTTTAGAGATAAGGAATTTTCCCCTAACTATCCTTAGCTGTATGTCACAAATTTTGTCGCATTGTTATTGTAATTGAAATTATTGATTGTTTCTGTGATTTGTTTTTTGATCCATTCATTCATTAAACTTAGGCTATTTAGTTTCCATTTAACTTTTAATATGTGTTTCACAGGCCCTTTATTGAATTTAATATGTATTACATTATGTTCAGAAAAAGGATGCATTTAATATTTCTGCTTTTCTGCATTTTTTGTGAGATTTTTATGACCTGGCCCATGATTATTTTGTATAGGTGCTATACATAGCTGAGAAATAGGTATGCTCCTTTCTATTCTCATTCAGTATTCTCTAGAGGACTAGGACTATCATATCCAACTTTTATAAAATTTCTAATCACCTCCTTAACTTTTTTAATGGCTATATTTATCTAGATCTAAGAGGCATAAATTGAGAACCCTTCAGTAATTAAAGTCTTTCCTCCTATAACTCATTTAACTTTTCCTTCAAGAATTTGAATGTTGTGCCATTCATTCTGTCTTTTATGGGCGAGTTCATCATGTTCACATTCCCTGTTATGATTGCTGACTCTATTTCTCTCCTTTCTGTTTTCTCATATTTAATCCTTCTTTTTGACGCTATCGTCACCTCAAGTGTCTGTTTTGATTCTGTTCACTGTCTCCCTTAATTTTTCCTCTTATCCACCCCACTCCCCTTTTCTGCATAAAATATAACTTACATAGTCAGATGTCATTAAGTTATTCAGTACAGTTGAATACAGAATACATATATCTAGGATAGCTTTTGAAGGAAGTTCTTTTCCACTTATGTCTTCTCCCACCTGAGGCTTTTGTACATATGATTCCTTTTCTTAACTTGAACTTTTGTGGTAAAAGTCTAGTAATGATATTTTGGGGTTAAAGAATAACTTCTGAGGTGGAACCACCAGGGTTTTTTAGGGGAGTTGGGAAAGTTGACTCCCTCTACAATTCTTCATAGTAATGATATATATGATTCAGATTCACATATTAGAATGTAAGTGGTTTATAATTATTCGTCCTTTATCATTTTCATTCAGATTTACCTTTCTGTGTTTGTTTTAATTCCTTTGTTTGAACTGATAGGTTTCTATATAGCTTTGGTCTTTTTATCAGGAATGCTGAAATTATTTTCTATTTCATTAAAGGTCTTTCCTTCCCCTTTCCCTTCCTCACTCCCTTTATCATCATACTCACTTTTACTAAATAAATTATTCTTGGCTATAAGTTTGTTGCTTCAGCAAAGTTTTGTACCTCTTATTCTAACCTGTAAATTCCCTTTGCATTCTTTCGTATGTTGCTCTCATTTCTTTTCTAATGTTCCCCCCTGGAGCTTTAATTTTACTGATAAAAAAAATATTTAAAAAATTTTTAAATATTTCATCTTTTCTAGAAATTCTAGTTGAATTTGCATCCAAGCTGTTTTTCCTTGAGTGTGTAGATACTTTACAGTTATTCTCTAGGATGTGTGTTTTTATGTAGTTCTGCTCCTATGTAGTTGTAGTTACTAAATCTTGAGTGATTTTTGCTCAGATTTCTTGGTATTTTAATTTATTTCTGAGAGTTTGCAATATTCCTTTTTTCCCTCTTTTTTAAAAATGTCCTTACTTTTAATTTTTAACATTCATTTCCATAAGTTTTAAATTTTCTCCCTTTCCCTCCCCAAGATGGTATGCAATATTATATGGCTCTTCAAAGGCATTGCTCTTACAACACCTTTTCATTTTAGTCATGTGGTTGTAGTATTCTTAAATCTTGATTGTTACTGACTTGTTGGGATTATCTTATTATATGTGGGTTAAGAAATTTAGGCTTTTAAAAAATATAACCCAAAGTCATAAATATGAAGGAGTAATTCATATTACCTTAACTGCTTCTAAAATAGATGTATGATACTTATTAGTCAAATAGCATAGAGAATTCCAATTGACATTTTGGATTGCCAGAATTAATTTCTAGCTACTCTAGTTTTCTAACAGGAATTCTAACCTTTAGGGTAGTTATATGTGGCATAAGACTTCATAAAAATCTACTTCTATGTTAGATCATCCATGGAGGTTGCCTTGAGTTTTTGCATGCTGTATCATAGAAGCACAAATTTCAACAGGTTTATTATCAAGCTGGAAAAAAATAGACTAATGCTGTCTGTGGACCAACCCAAATTAAAAAGGGCTCATCACTAGTAGATTAGCTACCATGACAACTAATATGAGAAAATAATAAATACACAATAGCCTTCAGTTCTCTTTAGGCCTCCTTTTGCTTCCTTGTTGGGTGACAGCCAGAGAGAAAGAATTGTAAAAGTTACTCATTTTTAGACCATCTCTAAGGATTTAACTATAAAAATTCTGACTGTTACATTTTGGTCAGTTGATTAGAAACGAATTAGATTAATTGAATATCAGTATTGCTATTCTTGGTATACATGAAAACAAACTTCCAGATAGAAGGAATTTTGTCACTTGTCCATGGTGAGGTTAACTAAAGGAGTTTAATAAATTGGTTTGATCATGTAGCCAAACTTCATTAAATATATTTCACAAGACACTTGGTCATCTTTCTTTTAGTGTTCATGGTGAGCATAAACAAAGAAACCAAAAAAAAAATTCATTTTCTTTTCCTCAGAACCCTCACCTCTTCCAGACTTCCCTGTTACTTCAGGGACACCGCCATCCTTCTGGTCACCCAGGTCCACCATCTTGCCTTTCTCCTGACTCTTACCTGTCTCGCGTAGCAATTCATTGCCAAATTTTATTTTTTTAATTTCACAGCTTTCCTATAAAGCCGCCTTTACTACTTGACCTGGGAACTTTGGACTTTGTCTATAGTATTCCTGAAAGTTTTCATTTGGGGATTTTTTTCAGGAGGTGATCAGTAGATTCTTTCAATGTTCATTTTACTCTCTGGTTGTAGACTATCAGGGCACTTTTCCTTGATGATTTCTTGAAAGGTGATGTCTAGTCTCTTTTTTTGATTATAGCATTTAGGTAGTCCAGTAATTACAAATTATCTCTCCTGGATCTATTTTTCAGGTCAGCTATATTTCCAATGAAGTATTTCACATTTCTTTCTTTTTTTTCATTCATTTGCTTTTATTTTATTGTTTCTTGATGTCTAATGGATTCATTAGCTTCTACTTCTCCAATTCTAGTTTTTAAGAAACTTTTGTATCTCCTTTTCCACTTGAACAATTCTAATTTTTTTTGACATTTTATTTTATATTTATTTATTTTCTGTGTTCTGCAGTCACTACCATATAATCTAGATTTTTTTCCCCCTTCTGTATTCCCCCTCCCTCTCCAAGATGGCATACAATTTTATATAGGTTCTACACAGACCTTCCTGTTAAATACATCTTTACCATATTCATGTTGTGTATAACAATTAAAATGAATGGGAGAAATCATATAAAAAACCAAAACATAACACAAAAGAAAATTATCTGCTACATTCTGTGATTAAATTCCATAGTTCTTTCTCTGGATGTGGAGAGCATTTTGCCTTATAAAAGACCATTGGGAATTTTTTTAAGTCCTTGCATCACAATAAAGTTCCAAGTCTACCAGAAAAAACTTTCACACACTATGATTGTTGTTTTGCACAAAATTCTCCTGGTTCTGTTCCTTTCGCTCAGCATCAGATCTCTTCAGTGAATTTTTTAAACATCTTTTACCATTTGACCTATTCTCTTTTCTAAGGTATTATTTTCTTCACTTTTTTTGCAAGTTGCTGACTATTATTATGATTTTCTTGCGTCACTGTCATTTCTTTTCTCAATTTTTCCTATATTTTTATAATCCTTTTTGATCTCTTCCAGGGATTTTGAATTCATATTTTTCTTTGAGGCTTTGCATGTAGCAGTTTTGACTTTTGTTGGCTTTTTCTGAGTGTCTCTTTTGATCTTTCCTGTCACCGTAGTAATTTTCTATAGTCAGGATCTTTTATTTTTTGCTCATACTTCCAGCCTATTTCTTGACTTTTAACTTTGTTATGTTGTTAAAGTTGGGCTCCGCTGCTGGTATAGAGGGAGCACTGTCCCAAGCTTCATGTTTTTTGTGTAGCTGTTTTCAGAGCTAGTTCTGGGGATCTGTAAGTTTTCAGTTCTTCCAAGATGATATGATATAAGGAGGTGTGTGTTTGCTATTCTTGGCCTGTGCTCTGTTCTGTGAGCAACCACCAGTACTCTTTTCCACCCTGGAATTATGACCGACTGCCCCACTCCCTTGCAGCTGCTGGTGTGCTACTGTTCCCTCTGCCCTGAGACTGTGACCTGGATTCAAGTATGAGCAGTGCACCATAACCCTGCCCCCAGTGTCAGCAAAGGGACCCATATAATTTCTTGACCCCTTTACCATCTGTGGGCTGAGAGCTTCAGAAGCCACCAATGATTAAGTCACCTCCATGATTTGCTGTTTGTTTGCTGAGGCACAGCCTTTGCTTGACTGCACTTTGGTCTCACCCCAGTGTAGCAAATATTTTCTGCCCACCTTCGAAATTGTCTTGGACTAAAAAATTTTTTGCCCCGTCCTTTAGTGAATTCTACCACTCCAGAATTTATTGTGAGGCATTTTTTTAAAGTTCTTAAGGGGAGAATTTGGGAGCAGTCAGACAAGACCCTGTATACACAGAAATTTAGCCCTTCAATTTTTCCCCTTTTGAGACTATTTAAAACCTCATAATTTTCTAACAATTTCCAAAGCATTATTAGTCCTACCAGAAATTATACACAACTTATAGATTAACTAATGGGTTTATTACAAGCAAAATTACAATAGAGTGAATGAAGAAATCGAATATATCTGTAGCTTTAGGGATGTCAAGTCTTTTTTCAGTGTTCATGATCTGCTCCTTCAGGTGTATGGCAAGCAAATCTGTGTGTCTCTCAAACATCTATGCATATCCACATCAGTCATTCCCCAGGTGACTTTTCCCAATTTCAATCAGGATGTCCTCTCATTTTACTTCAACTACAGTCCGTATTCCAGTTTACTTGTAAAGATTCTCTAGATAATGTTGCTGAAATCTGCTAATGATAAGACTAAGTATAATTTAGTAAAGCCTGATAAAATCTAATCTTAAGATTACCTTCCAGTTAGTTTTGTAGTGAAAGCTAGTTCAGAATTTATAGAGCTAATCTTATAAACAGAGCTATAGGAAGAACATCAAAGTAGATTGCCTTAATAAAAGTACTTTATACTTGCATCCCATTATAGTAGTTCAGAGGTACACTGCAACAAGATTGGTGTGTGTGTGTGTGTGTGTGTGTGTGTGTGTGTGTGTAAGTAACAATTTACCTGCCATGATTAGATTTGCTATTAATGGAAGAAAGGACATAGTCCTATCCAAGTCTAAGCCAACCGGCACAGAGTAACTTAACATAGGTATAACAGGATAAAGCAACCTTAGTTCTATTTGATTGTAAGAATCATAGTTAACTCTCTGGAACTGCCAAATATGTAGCAAAGTTACACATTATTCACAGGGTGTCATAGCCAGGTTCAGAATTAACTAGGTCAGGAACATTCCTATTCAAAAAAGAAATAATACATTGGGGAAACTGAGACAAGAGAATCCTGCCATTGCCTTGTATAGGTATCCTCTCAGCTTTCCCAGGCACAGATATTCACCTTCAGCATCCACCTATACCACTTTGGAGTGGCTCCTTATGTTTCCCCCAAAATGTAGATTACTGTCTTAATGATAATTCAGGTAATTATAACCTGAATTCAAAACTCAAAATAGTATCAAATTATCTCAAATAGGAAGTTTCACTAATCACAGTTTAGGACTAGGTGTAGTTATTATTTCTTATTTTGTTGTAGTAACAGTTAATAATAAAAAGTTTATCAGACTTTTCCAAAAGTAAATCCACTCAACATCCTTTTCTTGTTTTTCTTGTTTTCTTGTTTAACTGTTGTAAAAATTATTAGACATTAAGAGAAGTCACATTCTATAATTCTACATGTATAGTGAATATATGATAGCTCATTCATAGCCCAGAAAAACATTGATTACTTTGCTTTAAGTCTCTAGGCTCATACATATCTGATACTCATTTTAAAAAAATTTTTATTTAATATTTCATTTATCACCAGTTACATATAAAAAGCAATTTTAACATTCATTTTTAAAACTTTGAGTTCCAAATTCTTTTCCCTTCCTCCTTCCCCCCATGCCCCCATGAAAAGGCAAGCAATTCAGTCTAGGTTATACATACGTAGTCATGCAAAAATACTTCCATAATAGTCATTATGAAAGACTAACCATATTTACCTCCATCCATATATTTATTCTCTCTTTAGACCCTGTCCCTCCTCAAATGCTTTGCTTCTGACCACTCCCTCCCTTAGTCCGCCTTCCTTTCTATAGTGCCCCCCGCCTTGTCTCAACACCTTCTCCCCAACTTTCCTGTAGGATAAGATTGATTTCTATGCCCAATTGAGTGTGTATGTTATTCCCTTTTTGAGCCGGTTCTTATGAGAAAGTTCACTCACTCCTTCTCACGTTCCCCCTCCTCCTCCTCCACTATAAAAACTTTTTCTTACTTATATGTGAAATAATTTGCCTCATTCTACTGCTCCCTTTCTTTTTCTCCCAGTACATTCCTTTCTCACCTCTTAATTTTATTTTTTGGATATCATCCATTCATATTTAACTCACACCTATGCCCTCTATTTATATATACTCCTTCTAACTACAAATAATGAGAAACATCTTAGCAGTTACAAATATCATCTTCCCATGTAGGAATGTAGGCAGTTTAACTTTTTTGAAGTCCCTTATGATTTCTTTTTGCTGTTTACCTTTTCATGCTTCTTTTGAATCTTATATTTGAAAGTCATATTTTCTATTTTGCTCTGATCTTTTCTCAAGAATATATGAAATTCCCCTCTCGTTGAATGTCCATTTTTTTCCCCTCATGGATTATGCTGAATTTTGCCAGTAGGCAATTCTTGGTTGTAATCCTAGTTCCTTTGTGCTCTGAAAATATCATTCCAAGCCCCCAAAATAATTTCTTCAGACTGGAGTCTTCTTAAGACTAAGTAAGCTCAATTTTAATATGTACTATTTCAGGTATAATTTCATAATTTTCTTAATCACAAATTATCTTGCAAATCACTTCTTTGTAAACTACTATTTGCTATAGAAATGTAAGCAATTGTCTTGGTTGCAACCCA
The DNA here is from genome assembly GCA_028658325.1 of Potorous gilbertii. NCBI lineage: Eukaryota > Metazoa > Chordata > Mammalia > Diprotodontia > Potoroidae > Potorous > Potorous gilbertii. Next base: position 411,357,194 of record CM053769.1, read on the forward strand.
GAGAGGTTGACTGATTTGCTAACGTACACAGGTTAGTTTTGAAGTCACTGTTAGAATCCAGGTTTCTTTCCATTAGACTGCATCATCTCCTGTCTACTCTGGTACCTCCCAGGACTTTATTTCTTACTTGTTGATTGATACTAGATGGATACCAAATGTGAGAAGCTACAACTGTACCAGATCTCAAACTGTATTATAAAGCAGTAATCATCAAAGCTGTCAGGTACTGGTGAAGAAATAGAGTGGTAGCTCAGTGGAATAGATTAGATATACAGTGGCCTTAGTAATCTAGCGTTTGATAAACCCAAAGGCCGCACTCTGTTCTGAAAACTCAGTACTCTGAATCTTCCAGTTGGGAGGAGGTGGGGTCATCCTAAACCACCTGAAGTGGAGATGACCCTGAGTGAAAACAAGCCTGCCCAACTGCCCTGCCAGAAGCATAGCAGGAGGTGTACATTGTCACAGAACCCCAAGTAAATCAAAAAATACACCAGTCATCATCAGAAATTATCACAGATCTAGAGATCCTCCAGAAAGGAGTAAAACTCCATAACAACTGCAAGCAAAGACTCAGAGGATTTTTCTATAAAAGGACTATATGAGTACCTCGAAAAACTGTAGTAAGAGGTTAAAAATGAAATAAAAGTTCTTAAGAAAGAATTAGAAGAATGAATAGCTCAGAAGAGAAAGTAGTAGGCCTTACACAAGAAATGAACTCCCTGAAACCTAGAATATGCCAAAGAAATCAATGACTCCAAGAGACAACAGAGATACTAGAACAAAAATCAAAAGAATTTTAAAAACAGAAAAAATGTGATTGATATCGAAAGAAAAATTCTAATCACTTCTTAAAAAGAACTCAAAGAGGAAAAAACCCCAGAAATGCTATAGCCATAAAGCCAAGCTCCTATGTCAAAGAGAAAAAAAAACACTGTATACTTCCAGAAAGGAGTTCAGGGACCAATGTCAGGATTGTCCAAGATCCAAGCCTCTAATATAAGAGTAGATCTTGAAAAAAGATTATCCAAAAGACCAAAGGTACAAGCTTATAAACAACGGTAACTGACTTGTAGAATAGTATATAAGCCTGAAACTTGGGGTGGGGTAGGGGGAGAGATACTGGAAGGATGGGACTTCATTGTGAATAAAGAATTTTCAAGCATTTCTCATGAAAAGACCAGACGCAAGTAGGACATTTGAAATGCAAATCAAATAGTTGAGAGAAATCAAAACAAGGAATTTCATTTGAGCAATTCAAAGGGATTATATCATGGCAGACTTCTAACATTCTAATGGAGAGAAGAAACAAGTATTCCTTCAGATCCTTACATGGTGTTGAGGGAGTTAAATAAGGAAAACATGTCTTGGAGATGAATTAGTTCTGTTTTGAGGATTAGAAAGGGAAAAAGAAATGAATGTATTCAAAGTGAAATGTACTGTGTACAAAGTAACAGCAATATTGTAACATGATCAGCGGTGAATGACTTACTCTCAGTAATCCAGGATTTAGAATAAAAAATGGTATCTATCCCCAAAGAAAGAACTATTGATATCTAAGTGCAGATTGAAGCATGCTTTTTTTGTTTTTACTTGGGGGTTTTTTTAGTTGTTGTTTTCTGTTTTCTTTCACAACATATACAAATGTTTTACATGACTGCACATTTATAACCTATATTGAATTGCTTGCCTTCTCAGTGAAGAGGGGAAAAGGAGGAAGAGAAAAAATTTGAAACTTAAAGTTTTAAAAACAAATGTTAAAAAATGTTTTTACATGAAACAGGAAAAACAAAAAATACTAGATAATTTTTTTTAAAAAGAATGTGAAAACAATGCACTAGTATGAATAAAGGAAAGAATGGGGTGAAACTTGCTATTTCTCATAATCAGGGTAAATGAGAAGACTATAAACATGGAGGAATGAGGGGGGAAAGTGGGCATCAGAAAAACCTAACTTATCTGAAACACACAAAGGAGAATTTAATATACACTTTGATGTAGAAATATTATCAGACTCAAAAAGAAAACAAGCAAGGACAAAGTGTGGGTGAACTAGCTTAAGAGGGATGATGAGGATACCAAGGAGGAAACAGCTACAAACAAAAACAAACTTTCTGATCCTAAACACGAAATCAAAAGGGGAGAAGAAAAGGAAAAAAATGGAAAGCTAGAAATCTAAAACAAATTGTGGCATATGAAGACGTTGGAACATTATTTGTGCTACAATGAATGAAATGAGAGCATTTCAAAGATACCTCAGTAATTTGAACTGATGCGGAGTGAAGCAAGCAGCGCCAGGAGAATAGCTTACACAAAGACAGCAAGAAAAGTAACTTTGAAAAAGTTAAAATCTGTGCCCAAGGAACTGATCATGCCTCCAGAGCACTTGCTGATAAAACACTTGCTTCCCGCGTATTGAAAGTTGACCAACTCAAGTTTGGAGAAAAACATACATTTTTGGACCTGGGTTTGCAACCCACAGTTTAAGAAGTTCTGAAGGAGTCATGAGCAGAAAAAGTTTAAGACCTGGTACATGATTTAAAGAAAATTGCAGCCCAGGAGAACAGAAAACTATTTATTACAGTAGTACACATGGGAAAAGTGATGAGGACCTGAACTAAAGTGGTAGTGTGAGTAGAAAGAAGAGGCGATGTGGAAAAAGGCATTATAATATAGATACAGCAGTTGGAAGAATGTGTTTAGTGAGTGAGAGTAAAGAGTTGAAGATGACATTGAGGTTACAAACCTGGGGGAATAAAAGTGTATTAGAATCCCTGACAATAAAGTCGGGGGAGGGGGTAAGTTTGGGAAGAAAGAGATGTCTCTTTTAGACGGGTTGAGTTTTAGGTACTTAGAGCACTTTCAGTTGGTGATGTTGAATTGGAATGCTATGGGAAGATAGAAGGACTAATTATGTAGATCTTTGATAGTCATCTAGATAGAGAAAATAACTGCATTCTAGGGAAGCTGATAAGATTATCAAGAAAAGAGTATAGAGAGAAACACAAAAGAGAATCCAGGACTAAAATTCAGTATTTCAAGCCTGTAATTTCATCAGTGAATCCTCCTCATTTGATGCCTATTATGACCTCTCTGTTGAAAGATAATGTGACTGAAGAGTTCATCATCCTGTACTTAGCCTGATCCTCAGACGGCCCCCACCAAACCGTTACTCTTAAACTTTTTCAGATTGTCAGGACCTTTCCTCGTTATGTAGAAGCATCAGAAGATGACTTTAATGTAGAAATGATGATATTGTGTGGGGGAGGGGGAGAGGCAGGGATTCGGTGTCATTACTGAGTTACGCCTGTGCTGGGGAATTATTAGAAATTATTTTCTTTAATAGTTCCGTTTTTGTACAGAAGTATGGCAGTCTTATAGCCATTTAAACGTGTGAACCTTATTGTGCATGATTCACTTGACTAGTCTACCTCCTTTTTACTTACTTGTTACCTCATGCCAAGCCTCTCAGGAAGTTTAAGGTTAACAGTGCTTTGCACATAATAAGCACATAAATGTTATTTTTTTATTCATTCATTTCTGCCTCCACCTTCACACAGTATTTTTATCTTTGTTTCTCTAGCACCTTAGAACAGTGTCTGGCACATTTACTATGTGCATTTAAGAAATATTTCTTGATTTTGCTCAACTGAAAAGGAATTTCTTTTCTTCCATAATCAAGAGTCCAGTACAATGTCATTTGCATACACAGAATGTTTTAATGAAAGTTTAAGTGGGGATCCATTGTACCCATATTTTGCTAATTCATTTTATAGTGACATTTTTTAATGCTTGCACATATTTAAAGTCTATTTTGTGATGTCTTATTAAAATGGACTTTATAACAAAACTTCAGATCTTTAGTTGTTTTTTTAATATAAACACATTTGTATGAACATTAGAAATGTGGAAGTGACCGTCTTTTATTCAAACTGCTAATCTTGGAAAAAATCTTAATTTTTAGAATATTTCAGCTATGGATTAGCAAAATGCACTTATTTCTTTATGGCAGTTGATGATAAAAGTTTTGTTTCTTTGATAGAAATGAAATGGTTTGGAAAAGAAGATATTTGCTTTAAACTGTAGTTGCTTTTTTTGTCATTGGTCCATCATACTGTTGTTTCTGCCTCTGCCTAAACCCAAACCCCCACCCCTCACAGCCTGACAGAAATGTTCGCTTATGCAGCTAGTCCTGCCTCAGTTTGTTCCACATCTTCTACCTGTATTCGGCTGAGACATCAGAAGTCGATGTCCGCCTCTGGGCAGCCCAAGATGATATTACCTCCAATAGACAGTGAAGGAGATAACTTCAAGGATATGTAAGAAAAAAACCCACAGAATCCTTGTGATACTAATGTGTACCCACTGCTTTAGTTGTGTGCTATGGATTTTAGAGTCCTAAAGTTTATTATAACTGTCTATAAAACGTCCTTTCTCACCATATTTTTCTTTACGCTGTCTGGTGGTGTCTTTCTTTCCTATATTTCAGTCTCTGTATGTGTTCCAGTGCCTTCTGCACAGTTGTCCAAGTACAAGGAATTCCTTCACTCCCTTCCCAGTTCTTTTAGCATGTGGAATGGTATTTTTTATGGGCTTAAAAACTTTTCAGTTGCCTATTTTTAAATTCTGTGTGTTCTTCTGTTAGATTATTTTTAATTGGGAAGATTTTCTGCATGTAGGCACATTGTGAGAGGGGAAGCAACAGAAAGAAGTTTTAGATTAGCCATTCTTTGTCCCAGAAATACTCTATATTAGTCTTGTCCCTGAAAAATCTGTGTGCACAATTCTCCCACATTCCCCTGAAGGTTTATTTCTTTATACAGTTCCTTTTACTCCCTCTTCACTTCTGGCCTACTTTTTTTCTTCCTTATTCTTTTGTAAAATATCCCTCAGTTCTGGATTTTTTTTTAACTGGTTCTTTCCTTTGTACAAAAAATTGACTGTGACTGTAATTTATATACATGAAATGTTTGCCACAAAATTAGGCTGTGAGTAGGAAGTCAAAATTATTATGATTTTCCACTTTTGTAGTACTGTTCCTGATCAGAGAACTCCAGTTGCTTCAACACATAGTATCAGCAGTGCAACTACTCCTGATCGAATTCGCTTCCCAAGAGGAACTGTCAGTCGTAGCACTTTCCACGGCCAGCCCCGGGAGCGGCGAACAGCAACTTACAATGGCCCACCAGCATCACCCAGCTTGTCACATGAGGCAGCTCCACTTTCTCAGACCAGAAGTAGGGGCTCCTCTAATCTTTTTAGCAAATTAACATCAAAACTCACAAGAAGGTAAGTACTGTAGAGTTTGGGGACATTTTTAATTGACCAAACATAGAAAAAGTTGCATTTTCCTATGTGATATCAAGCCACTGTTCAAATGCCTCTCAACTTCACCTTTTTTTTTTTTTAGCCGATATATCTTGAATATTCATTAGCTTACTTATTAGCCTTTATTAATTTTTAGAAATGTAATGGTTGACTTTTGGAATTAGTAGCTAGCAATTTTTTAATCTATTCACAGTATTAGAGGGTAGCGTTTAGGGATGTGTCTGTGTTATTAAAAAAAATGAACGTTATTATCCACATGTTCATATGTCATTTTCTAAAGTTGAGCAGAATAGCTGATCTAGTATGTATTCAGATGATGCTCAATAAATAATCAACAGTAAAGAAAATGAAGTACAATACCCTTTCAATTGAAGTATAAGCTTCCTGTGCATTGACTTTCATGCCCTTGAAATCCATTGTCTTTTTAGAAGGATCACAGGGTTAAACATGTACAGTGGCAGACTTTGGTGTGATATAGAGAAAAACTTAGTTGCAGGTAAAGCTATCCAAAATTATCTATTATTTGCACCAGTTGAATTACCCATCCCTGGAGGTGCTCAAGCAAAAAAGAGACAAACTGTTAGAGATATTTTGGAGGGAATTCTTTTATCAGTTATGGGTTGGACTAGGAGGCCTCTTCAGTCCTTGCCAAACTCTAAAATTCCATGATTCTATGGCTGGGTTCCCTAAGGTTCGAATGTTGAAGCTGTTTGAAACTTATGATTTTGCTAAAAAAAAAAAAAAAAACTTTGTGTATATAATACAAACCCTTTATTTTTTATTATTAGTTTTAAAAATATTTTTTTCCTTCCTCCCCTCCCACTCCTCACCACAAGATTCTTTGTAATAAAGGATTGTGTTTCATTTTCGTAATGAGAGGTAGAGTTTGTTATAGTGATGTAGCCTAGAGGATGCTAGCTCTTCAAGGGAAAATTATGTTGATGAGGTTGTGATCTTTTGCACAGACAGTGAAAGTTCCTGCATTCAGGAAATCTGAAAGCCCCACTGTAAATTCAAAGTCACATCTCAAAAGGTTCGCCCAGTGAGGGGCTTCTTTGAAATTGGATTTGCCTGCTGATGGGTATATATTTTCATGCAAAGCTTCTCTGCAAGTTCCTGTTTGTCTGTTCTTCTAGGCAAGGCTTCATCTCCTAGTCTCTTATATTACCACTTTTATTTTTATGTGACCTGCATTGTTTAAGATGTGTGCTGAATCCTTAAATCTAGTTAGGTCCTTTTAATGGCTTGTCTAAATCATCAATCTAAAATTTAGGTCATAGGATTCATACTTGGAAGTGATCTTAGATAACATCTAGTCTAACCTCTTTTTATAAATTGAGAAATGGAAATTTCCTCAGCTAGTAAACGTTTGGAATTGTAACCCAGGTTTCTTGAATCCAAGTGTAACATTCCTTCCACTATATCCTGTGACAGCCACATTAATCTCTCCTTTCTTTAATTAACAGAGCTGACATACGTTAAATTTCCAATTGGGGAATTTTCTTACATGAGTCATCATTGACTCAAACTTAGGGAAGAGCTGTTAGCCTCTACTTCTTTCTCTTTAAACATATAAAGCCAGTTCTGAATCAAAACGTATTTGAGTTGTAAGCCAATAGAAACGCCATACAATTTTGTGTACACATAACCATCGTTGGTAATACCCTGCAGCCTGCTTACACCCCGATTTTGTCTTTCCACTGCCCTTTGGGTCACCTGCAACTGTGATTCTTCTGAAATCAGAATGTTAAATGAGTTACACCCGTTTTGAACCACTGAGAGAATATTAGTGTTAAAAAGAACAGCATTTGCAATCTAGAGTAGTTTAGAGTCACTGACAACACTGTGCAGTTTCCCAAATAATTTCTTAAATGCTGTGAGCCACCTGTCTTATAAATCATGCTTATCTTAAGTAACAGTTTTTTTTAAATGAATATCTTTTAGTGGCTTAGTATTCATATGGCTACACTGTATGATATGTGTCTCTTTTAACTCAATATAAAAAAGAAATAGGCTATAGCACTGCCTTTTTTCCTGTTTTATGAGATTATTTTTATTGAGTACCCATAGCATTGTGCAGGGTACAAACATGAGTAACCTATGATCTTAGCCCTTGTGGGCTGATGACCTAATAGGTAAAATGAATGTAAGGCAGAATGTGTTAAGTAGAACCAAGAGAGACACAAAGGGCTCTGGAAAGGAAATCTCCTAGTTCTTTTAGTTAGTACTGCTAAATTGTTAATTTCTGACATTATATCAGTGATCCTGAATGACTAAAAAGCAAAGGTAACCTAACCTAACCTAAAGGTAAACCTAAATTGTAATTGTAATAAAAATATGACCCTCCAAGGTACTTTTCAGCTCAGAAATTGTGACCTGTTTTTTTTTATAGTGATTAAAATGTGGCATAACTACTATCAGTGTGATAAATATACATTCTAAAAGCATAAATAAGTCATTTAAATATAGCCCATTTTGTGACAATTCAGTATCTCATTATTTATAAGTATATCAGTTTCAGAACTAAAAACTAAATTGTATTGATTTTGAAAATACACTCCCCTGTCCTACCTCAGAGTAGTGTTAAGATTTCACATAATAAAAAGACAATTTTTTTTAATTTGGCTGATTTTTTTTAGTATTTCTAAATATTTCTATTTAATAGTAATATTTTCAAAGTATTAATAGTTTCAGAGTTTAGCATGTGATCCTTGTCACTTAGATGCTTTAAAGAAATTTGAGCAGTATGACTTGTTTATGAATATATCACAACTGACTTTGATGTGCTAAAAAAAAATACCCTTTCATTTCGTAATATAACTTGAATTTTCAAGAACCCCAAAATATCTGTGAAGACACTTCAAATAATTTAATTCAATAAGCAGTTATACAAAAATTTGTTATTTGCTTCTGGCATTTTCCTCCCCCCAAAAAAATTTTATTTTTCTGCCTCAAGGTAAACTTGGTCTCTCTTCACTTAAAAATCCCAAATTAAGAACTCAGATATTTAATTAACCCTATTATTGACTTATTTTTCAGCCAACATCTTGAAACAGTTCCACTATATGTTAGTAAAATGAACTTTGTTTTACTTATTGGTTTTTTTTGTTGTTGTTGTCTCTAATTGACTGGATTTTTTCATTTTAGTTTGTACAAATCATCTTGGTTAATTTTGCTTTTGGCTTAATTTCTTTTAGAAACATGTCATTCAGGTTTATCAAAAGGTAGGACTTTATATTTCCATCCCCATCCCCAAATGGCTTCTGCAATTAACATCAGGTTTGGCTTTATAGCCCTGGTTTCTCCTAAAACTAAAATTTCTGCTGAAAACTAAATACTTGTTCCTTTTTAAAACTATATGTGTGTGTGAGTGTACACACACGCACACACACACATACACACACACATATAGAAAGAAGCATATGAACCTTTCCAAAATATAAGGGCTTGTGGCATCCATATAACAAGAGGCTAAGCATGCTCTGTGCATTTTCTTTCTTTTGTAGAATGATTAGCATCTGAATAATTTGGTCTTTATACTAATACACTTAGCATGCTTCTTTTCGGATAATGAAATACTCTGTAACATTAATGAACTATTGTTATATAGCTATTAGCATTCCAAAGGTGAGTGATATTTTTGTTAATCATGATTTCTGTTTCTCTGTTTAGAGGGTTTTATTAACAGAAAAACTTGAAAATCAGAGTGATGGTAAAATTGGCCACATTCCTATACTGGAAACAGACCAAAATTCAAATAACGCTGTGATACAATGTAGTAAATTTGGAAGCCCTTAAGACACAGACAGCTATGTAACATCAACATTTAAGATATTTTGAGGTTAAACATTTTGATTTTATCAACAAAAGTAGTAGACTTTTTATCTAGTAGGTGATCAAGAAATTTCATTTATGACCCAAGTTCCTGCCATCACGTATATGCTACTCAATTACTTTTACCTCAATTGCCTCATCCATTAAATGAGGCTAATTCTTTATTTTGCCTGTTTTCCTGTCCCAGGGCATGTAGTGTATGTAGATTCCTTAAGCTGTTGTGAATAATCATTACATGTTTTATTGCTGAGTAACTAAAAGCTAGTGTGATTTGAGTAAAATTACTTCTTAATCAATTGACTTAAATATATTTTGATGACAACCACTGCAACATGAAATAAAAACTGCACCAGAAGGGAGAGAATCATTGAGGGTAACAAATATTCTCTGTCTTACAAAGGGTAAAAATGATGGTTTTTGGTGTATGTAAAACCATAGTTTCAATAAATGAACTTACTATAAAGTTTTATAGGACTGTGGGGTATCTGCTTTATTAATACTAGAAATTCACCACTACTATTGTAAATTAACTGCCCATCATGGGAAATTAAGGTAAAAGCTGCCAAATTTCCCTTTATTAGAAGAAATATGAATTTACAAAGAATCTGAACCTGAAATTATACCCTCCTTTGCTGTCAGAAGCCCACTCATTATTTTGGAAGAGAGCTTAAAAGTCAGAATCATTTCCCTTAAGAATGCCTATATTCAGTATACATACATATTCATTTGTATCAAATATATTGTTAGATGTTCACTTGAAATTATGCCTAATCAATATATAATCAAAGTGGAAAAGGGTAATAATTTGGAAAATATTGCTTATAGCTATAAATCTAGTATATCTGTTATTTTTCTTAAAATAATTTAAGTGTCATATATAGTATAGGTAGTTGTGCACTAGTATAAGATTTCTCTTCTCTTTCCCACTTCCCTATGCTTCTGCATTCTTTTCCTTGAGGCTCCCAACTGAATATGAGAGGAACGGGAGATATGAGGGTTCAAGGTGAGGGGAATCATTTTTATTTAAAATTTTACTTAATTACTGCATTTTGTGTAGTGAAGATAATATATTACTTGAATCTTGTGTACCACATTAATAAACTATTAATACATGTTTAATATAGTCACTATTTTGAGTCTGTTTTAGCTTTAGTCAAAGCATGTGCTTGCTGTTGCTACCTCAGAACACAGTGTTACTTATTTCTAGTGTGATTTTAATTACTTTAATCAACCACATGGGAGTGCTGATTTGGTATGACTCCTATCCATCATCTTAACACAGCGAATGAAACTCCAGAAACCCTCCCTGATAATTTCATATAATAATATGCCTTAATTTGTTTTAAATGTTTATGTATCTTGCCATCTTCCCAAATAGGTGCTCTGTTAGAAGAGTATGTGTTAAGGGAAGAAATATACTAGCTTTACCACTGTTTTCATTTATTGTGTCCCTAAATCACTTTCCTATGTGATGAAAACAGGTTAATGGAATTTTAATATCTGTGTATTTTCTTTTTTGAAAAATGTCATTGAACATATACATACAGGTAGCATTGTACGAATTCCTGTTTGATTCATTGATTTCTACATTGCTAGAACTGGGCAACATTTTTCCAGTTATATTAGTAGTAAGAAATATGATAAGGTGATGAGAGAGGAACTCTCTCCCACATTTCAGTGGTACCTTCAGTGTAGCTGAGTGGATTGTGGGGCATGGGTATGTTTTATCAACAAAGATTTGATTATTCTGTGCATAGAGTAGCATTGAACTAGGGTTCATGGAAATATGACATGTCCTTGAGGTCCGGGCTCAGAAGCTTTGTTGAAACAAGACATACCAACATGAGAATTTGCACATCAGTACACCATCAAGTTTTGGTATATGATACATAAGAGTTGGACTTGAATTCAAATCCCAGCAATTCAGATTACTTCCTTGTGAACTTGATAAAGTCACTTGACCTCTTTGGGCTTCTGTTTCCTCATCTATCCTTAGATTTCTGACAAAAAGTTCAATATTGGATTTTGTAGGAGGAAAAGTAGGTAGGTCACTCTGGGTTTTCTTCCTGTAAAACATTGTCTTACTTGGCAATTTTAATATGCTAGATGTTCCTAAAAACTTGAATAAACATTTTAATTATTTATATGACTTAGAGTTTGTGTTTTGATGACTGCTTTAATTATTAGCAGCCATAATGTTATCTGAGAATACCAAAGTTGCTTGGGAGTTAGAAATGTATGTTCTCATTCTCATTCATTAAAGAAATGGAGACAAAATGAACAATTGTATATTGAATATGACTAGAGTCTCAGAATATCCATTTTTCCATTTTCTCAGTGCTATCATCATCCAAGAAAATTATCCTGAGACTCCCCTAATGAAATATGATCTAGATTTTGTTCTTCTAGGAGAAGAAGATATTTTTAAGCCCAAGAAAGGAATGATTTTTTTCCCAGAATAATGGTCGAATTGTGTACCATTATGGGGAAATGATGTATATAAGAAGGAAAAAATCATATCATTTTTTAAAAATATATTTTCAAACCAATTTTGTAGCTTTCCTGAATTAGGGCATTTTTAAGAAAATGGATTTTAACTGTATAGAGTCAAAAAAAACAAAAAATAGCTGCTTTAGTATCCCTCCATAAAAATACCAAGTATTCTAGACAGTGCTGAAGGGATACAGTATACCATTTGTCTCCTTTTTTTATTTGCTTTTCAGATTTTTTTGTGTGAAAAATTTCTAAGTGAGAATTAAATACAATTAAAAGGAATAATAACTCAAATTTATAGCACTTTAAGGTTTGTAAACATGTTCCCTTAAAGCAGCAGAAGGTGAAAAATAAAAGAGTGTGAAATTGATGTATACTTACTGGTCAGCGAGGATTTTATTGACATAATGAATTTTTTTAAAGGTGTTTGTGGCTACTTGTAATAGGTGCTCCTTAATGAAGGAGCATATGACCAAACCCAGTATTAGCTTTACCCTGTAGGAAACTATTAGGAAAAGTGGTATGTATGCATTGTTAAACACAGCATGTTTGATGTGCCTTTTGCTTCACTAACCAAAGTAGATAATGTTGGTTTTCCTGTGGAGTTAAAAATAAACCTGCCCCCTGTGCATTTCAGTCGCAACGTGTCAGCTGAGCACAAGGATGAAAACAAGGAGGCAAAGCCCCGCTCCCTGCGGTTTACCTGGAGCATGAAAACCACCAGTTCCATGGATCCCAATGACATGATGAGGGAAATTCGAAAAGTCTTGGATGCCAATAACTGTGACTATGAACAGAGAGAGCGATTCTTGCTCTTTTGTGTCCACGGAGATGGGCATGCAGAAAACCTTGTACAGTGGGAGATGGAGGTGTGCAAACTGCCAAGACTGTCACTGAATGGCGTCCGCTTCAAGCGGATATCAGGAACATCTATAGCTTTTAAAAACATTGCTTCCAAAATTGCCAATGAGTTAAAGCTGTAACAAAGTAATTATGTTGTAAATTAAGTACCAATTTCAAGTGTTTTCCTGAACACTTATCGAAATGTATAGAATAATATTTAGGCAATAACTTCTGCATCTTCAGAATCATGGTATTAAAAATATATATATATGAAAATGAGCTGCTCAGCCAGGAGAAAGAGTTGGACTTTTTTTTTTCTAAGTGCACTGCAGCATTAAAGTTGCCTATTCTGTAAAATATTTACCCCATCATTTTATTTACATTGTTCTAAGGTCTCTTAACAGTCTACAGAATATATCCATTTAAATATGCCTCCCATTTGTGTGGCTGTGAGAGTGTATAGTATGTGTTTATAGTATATAAGTTTAAAGTATTATATATGTAAACAAGTCCTTACACCAACATCCCAAGCTGTACCAATACCTCTTTGGAAGATCATTTTGGTGCTAAAAATGGATATAACCAAGGAGGAAACTTTCACTTAATATAAAAATCAACATAGGAATAGTTACAATTAGTGCGGGTTTACAGTTTGCTACTGTGGGGTTTTCTTTTTTTCTTAAAAAAAAAAAAAAAAAGTACAAAGGATTTGAATTTACAGTTGTGAACATTGCTTATGTGTTGGTTTTCTTCTTCCCAAGTAGATCTCATGAGATCATTAAAAAATCACTTTTCCTCAATAGAGTTTTGCATTATGTCTCCTAGTACTGTATTTAAAACGTGGTTTAAAAAGTAATTAAAATGTATAAATATGTCCCACCTAACATCATTAATAGGGTCCTTACAATCCTATTAGGTAAACCAGTGTTATCTAGAAAGACAGTTACATAGAAGCAGTGTTAATGGTGGGCATTTAGTAGAGCATTAGCATGGTGTTGTTGTGGAATATGCTTATATATTTTCTTATCTTTAATCAGCTAAAGTGCCTCAAACTACCCCTCAGTATCAGATATTAAATTTATGTAGTGCTGGACTTTTGTGCATCCTCAGAATTGCAGAGGGTAGAGGGGATGGGAGGGCAGTGATTTTTTTAACCTTAGAACCTTTTTATCAGAGGGAAATTAAACTGAAGAGTATGATTCCTTGTGGTGTGAAAAAGGAATTAGATATATAGAGCAACTTGACTCTCTTCATTTCTAGCTAGGACTCGTATATTAAGAACTGCCTAATCTGAGACTACATTAGATTTGTTTTCAATGCAGTATGAAATTTTCTTATTCTTTATGCTCTGTTGCATGTGTTAGGCTTACAGCCTTTTTCCACTTCCTACATGGTTACATAAGAGGGTATGATTAATTCAGCTATCAGTTTGTGATTATAGCCTCTTGATAGGAAAATTGTTGACTCATTCAGAATTTTTTAAAAAATAGATTGAAATTCCCTGGAAGCAGTTTTTTTTTCTACTTACAGAAATATGAAAGAGTCACAGTTTTTTCCCCTCTGAGCTTCAGTTGCTTAATTTGTGAAACAAGGGAAAAAGGAGTGCAGGAACAAAACAAGATAGATGATCCCTAAAAACCCTTTCCAATGACTTTAAATAGCACTGGCTTTCAAGCCCACCTTCAAGAAGAAAATCTTCCTAGAGACATTTAATAAATGCTTTATGTCACTTGCCTTTCATTTCTGATGTCCATTTGAACTTACATTTTTTCCCTCACACTAAAGATTACATAATGAAATTCAGTATGCAAACAGCACCATTTCAGGTCTTATTTCCCTCCTCCTCTAATTTTTTCTGTTAGAAAATATTAGGTGGCCACACAGATAGGAATACATATCTTTCCATTTATGTGGAAAATGGAAAGTACTGAGAATGATCTATTCCAGAATACAATTTCCAGATCGATTTCTTTCTGCCATATGTTCCTATAAGTTTTTTTCTGTCTACTGACTAATTCCCCTTTGCATCTATCTATAGCACTTTTGTTTCAGAGAATTTGGGAGTACTTTGGAGTATGCAAGTCCTTATGGTCTACCATGTCAGCAGAGAGCAGGAAACAGGGAAGACTTTTGCCATAAGCTCCATGATTCAGCAGAACAAGCTACACAATAGGTACACAAGAGTAGCAGCTTGGACTTCATTAAAATTATTACCCTGGAAATTATCCCAACACTTTAACTTCATCTCCTTAGTTAGTCTTCAGAATTTTTCCATGGTTAAATGAAACAGAATATACGAAGCATTTAGCTGACAGTTTTAGGTGCATCCTTGTATCCATTATATATAGTATTCTTTCCAAGAAATTCAGATGATTCACATTCTGTGACACAAAACTGAAGAGTAGAGTCTTTGAAAAAATCCAATTTCTCATAAGATAAAATAATATTGCTTTCATGGTTGTGTTTTTAAAGGGACAAAGAAAATATAGAAAAAGTGGAAGATCATTCAAAAGACTTTAGAGGCCTGTGAGATAGTCTTACTGACCCTCTTGATAAAAGTAGTAGCTGTCATCCTAATCAAGGCATATTAACTCTTCAGTTTTAATTTAATTAATTTTAATTTTGCTCATTTTAGAAATAAGCAGTATCATTCTTACCTGAATAGAAATCCTACTTATAACCTCCCTACCAAAGTCATCCAGGCTGCACTTGAGGACCACTAACTAAAGGGAAAGGAATCCACTGTAGCTTGAGGCAATCCATTTCACAGCTCTGCAATTTTACATCAAGCCTAGTTATGCCTTTTTGTGCCATGCAGAACAAATCTTTCCTGTGGTACTCCTTCATATGCTTGAAAGGATATCTGTCATAACCCCTTAAAGTTTTCTCTAGGCCATACATATGTCACAGGTCCTTTCTATGTATCCTTTCTGGCATGGTCTCCAGTCTTCCCACCACCTTGGTCATCTTCCAGCTTGTCATTTCTTAAAAACAAAACACTTGTCAGAAATGATTGATCCTCATAATTTCTGAATCAAGCTTAAAGACGATCACAGAGAACTGGTAAGACAGTAGACGTTTTTGGAAGCATAACTTCTGTGATGGTTGACACAGCATATGTTTCTCCTTGAGCTTGGGTCACATTGATAGTTGGTTTTTGTTTTTGAAATGAGATGTAATCTGAGCAATTTTCTAGAAACTCTAGAAACTTTTCTAGAAACTCTGTAACTTTTAGAACTCTGATATTACACAATTATCTGTCAGTTGTGAAAAACCTAGCATCATTGTCTTTTACAAGTCTAAAAGCCCAGCAATAAAAATAAATGCAGTCATAGGAAAGAAAGGATTGATATTTGAGAGCAAAAAGAAAATACTTAGCACTAGCCCTGGCTGAGACTCATGAATGTGAGACATCACAGTATCATTATCTATTGTGAGGAAAGGCTGATCGTATTTGCAAAATTAATAAACCTAAAACCACTAAAATTTTTACTACTTTGTGCAGTGAATGTAATGTTACCCTTTTTAAGGGAAAAATATACTGTAGCTTGATGGCAACATTATTTTGGCAAGCTAATACATGCTGAGATGTAATGTAACAGTGGGGAATGGGGAATTTATCTGTGTGCCTTGGAAAAGTTATTAAAATTCACTTGGAAACCTATTTCTTAATGAACAATGTCACCATAGCCAAATCCACACATCACTGAATAGGAATATCTCTTCCATTGTATCTAACCATACTTTTCTTATTTTAAAGTTTGGAGGAAAGTAAAGATTCTAGCATTTATGTTCTTCATAGTAGGCTAAATAAAAATTCCTGCTAAACATAAGATTGGTGATACCTCAAAAACAGAACTATGGAATGTCTTATTAGACTCTTTGATATCCCTCTTACCTTCCCTTATTTATAAATGGGGAAACTGAGTCTTAGAGTTAGGAAATTACTTCCCCAGATCATGTTTTTGCTCTTTTTACTGTGCTACCTGTGAAATTTGTGAATGTTGGTAACAGGTTTAAAACTGTGGTTGTTTAAAAAGAAGAATTGATCTTTAGGTCTAGCAGGTCCTTATGTGGAAATTTTCAGTAGAATCTGGGCGCCACATTTTAAGAATGAGCTTCATAAATGTAATGTGTTCAAATGAAGATGAACAGGATAAGGGTGAAAAACTTCATCGCCAAAGGTGAATAATCAGAGTACTTTGTCAAGGAGAAACGGAAAAAGTATTTTCATCAAGCATTTGAAGGTTTGCCATATGGAAGAGGGTCTGGTTTTAATAACTGTAGCTCCATAGGACAGAGCTCAGTCTGTTGAAAAGCAGCTTTAAGCTAAACATAAGAAAAACTTGCTGATGAATGGAGTTGTCCAGTACTCCAGAATAAAGTCGATTGTTCTTATGGAGGAACAAGTCTTTGCTGGAAGTGTTTAAACAGAAACCAAATGGCTATTGAGAGTCCTTTCTTTAAAAGGAGATGCTTCATAAAATGACAAGTTGGACATGATGAGACTTCAAGATTCTTTCCATTTCTGAAATCCCATCATACTGCATTAGAATTTCAAGTAGTAGTGTGTTTAATATCAAACTTAAATTGCCTCTGCAATTTGCAGCCTATTTCTAGTTCTGTCATATCCCTTACTAGCTATTCACTTTCCAAATCTGCCTTTCTGTTCTGAAGCCATTGCCTTCAGTTAGTAGCAGTGATGAAAATAAACACCTAGGCCCCTTAGTTTTATTCAGTTTCTTGCACAAGATTTCACTATCCTTAACAATTCATTCCAGATTTCCTTCTTGCAGTATCATTTGTGGTCATGTGATTCTTGCAACATTTTCAGGTGCCTTATGAACCTACTGAAATGTGAAGTAGGAATATTTATAGGTGATCCTGAATATTTTAAAGGCTATATGTAACACATGCCTGTTTTAAGGGATTCTAAAGTAGTTTTTGATAAAAAACAGGGGCATCTCTCCCTTGGTGTGTGTTGGTCATTTCATTAGATTTGGCCAATTGATAGGGGGATCCTAGAATTTAGAGCTGGCAGGAACTTTAAAGACCATCAAGTCTAACCACCTTATTTGCTACCTTCTGTAATAACAAGGGTTGTTTTTGTTGAAAGTGAACTAGAGAATCTTACAGAGTATTCCCTATCTAATTGCTCATATACCTTTAAAACAGTAATATTTTAGGATCCATTCCAATTCTCACAGTCTCTGAGACTGAATAACACTGGCCACAAAGCAGGACAACAGGTGCCAGTGGAGAGAAGATTGGATTTGGAATGAATGCACCTGATTTTAAATCCTGGTTCCGCCACCTAGTATTATTATGTGACATTGGACAAATCACTTAACAACTCTCTGGGCCTCAGTTTCCTCATCTGTAAAATAAGAGTAGTAGACCAGCTGACCTCTGATTTAATCCAACATTAATAAACTTTATGGTCCTATTCTTTAAAGAATGATGATTATTCTGTTCTTTCTGAGAGATTGTAGTAGAGAACTAACTGTAATGGCCACTTGATGGTGCTGCAACTCTGAATCCTGAAAGCAGAAAGCATTTACATGTAATATAGGCAGAACCCAGTGTTAGGCTTTGTATCCAATTTGACAAGTATTTATTTTAGTGCCTGCTATTTACAAGGTGCAATTCTATGTGGCTTGTCCATGTGGTTATTACTTAAGTAAAATAATTGTGTCTGAACTCCTGTGAAAAAATACAACTTAGTTTTATCATTGTGGTTGTCTTGGAACAGAGATCAGAAATAATAAACGAGTGTCCAAATGTTAGGTAAAAATGAAGGGGGTGGGGGAAAGGCATTTAAAGTGATAGAGTCTTGACTTCTGTCAAGAGATTAGAGTTGGATAATAAAAGAATAGGAATGACTGAATTCTTTAAGGTAAATAATAAAAAATAAACCTTTTCCCAAAGGATGGTATCAAGACCCTCTAAGGAGAAAACAGCTACTTGTGCTTCAAGGAATGATACTGTAGATCAGGCCGGCACAACTTACCTCAAGATTTTGGGCGGCCCTTGAAAAATATAGAGGAAAACATCCTTTGTATATACTGGAAATCCTCTGGCAAGCAGCCCAAGAGCTGGAAGTCCGAAGGCTAGTAGTTGTGCAGGCCTGCTGTAACAGTCACAGTTTATAAAGAAACATGGTTTGTGACTCCCTGCAGAGCGGGGCCGGGGTTGGGGGCTGGGGGGGTGGGGGAGTAGTCAGCTAATTAATGTATATCTGACAGTGACAACAGAAATATACATTGAATTCTTGGAGTAGGTATCCAAAATCTGAAAAAGAAGCTCCCAGATTTCAAGTCCCAGCTGCAGCCCTAGCTAGCTTTATGACTGTTAAGTCACGTCCTTTCTCTAAACCTCATCTGTAAAGGAGTGATACTGCCTGATTTGCATGTCTCTCGGTGTTGTCCAGCTCAAATCATGAATGTGAAAGTGCTTCAAATTCAGTTCAGCAAATAATGCTGTAAGGGAGTGGGGAGCGGATCCACCCACTACCTCTAAGTAATCACTGAGGCCCAAACATTTTAATTTAATCATGGTAATTACTCAATGGGCATGATTAGGTTTTAATATATAAACAAAACTCTTAAGTTCCTATCCCTTTATCAGAGAAGAAATACAATCTTGACATAGGTTTTGAGGAATTTGAGTTTCCACAACAGATGAACAAATCATAATTCCATAGGATTACAGGATTTTGGCCAAGCAGCCAAGACCACAAAGATACATCTCCTGGCTGGGTGAGATAATCAGACACACCTTTGAGTCCATGTATAAAAATAGTAGCAAGTCAGTTTGGGAGTTGGCCAGTTCATTGATGTAAGAGTTCCAGTTGAGTTTATCAGTTCCAGAGTTGACACCCAGAAGAGGAAAAAAAAGCCAACTCCTTGAAAAGGAATCACTTGAGCCAGGATTGAAGGCACTTTCCATCTCTTCCTCTCTTTTGACCAAGTTGTGAACTAGTAGGAGAAAATGAATGCATTGGGCCAGGAATAGAAAGGTCAACCAACCACACTGATACTGAAAGATGTTACCTGAGAGCAGAAGCATCTTCAAAGAGCATGGCTCCTTTCATCAGTTAAGAATCCTGTCTGTGGACTCAAGACTTTTGAGCCATAAATCTACTGGCATGTCTATGGGGACTTAGGAGCCAAAGTGTTAGAAATAACCTCCCACCTAGACTCCAAGAGTAGTAGACACTCTCCTAGGCACCCAATGTAAGAGTAAGTTGGGGGCTTGGCCCCAAAAGGGGTGCTACATTCAGCACCTACTATTTGCATGTCCAAGGTGTTTCCTAGAGAAGAGAATGTTAAGTGGATAATAAGATCACTTCAAATATTTGAAGGGCCTTTAGGGAATGGTCGTTGGGAATTCTGTAATATTTTATTAATTCAGTTCAACCTGTTGCCTGTGCTTTGCCTACCAGTCACTGTCTATGGTGCTGGAAAAGACAAAAACAAATATGAAAAGCCCTGCCCTACTACTATGAGAGGTTGAATTAGGCAGTCCCCTAGATCATTCAAACTTCAAGTTCTCTGGTTTTGCATTGTAACTGAAGTGAATATTTATGAAGCACCTAATATGAGCACAACTCTGAAAATACAAATTGAGCAGTTCCTGTTGTCAAGGGTAATGGGGAAGGTTTTACTGGCTAGATTTCTTAATTTCTTTCCTTTTCTCTTTCTTCTTTCACAAAACTTTAAACCCAGTTCACTCATTAATTACAATAGGTCCCTGCCCAAATTCTACTTAATGACTGTGTTTTGTGCCCACCTGGCTTAGAGTGAGTGACCATGGTAACTTTCTCTTTAGAACAGCAAGCCTGAGGGTCTTCCCCTCCCAGCTTGATTTTTTTTTTTCTAACTAAATGGGCCATCCCTTGACCGCTTCTTAAAAAGGCTTATTAACAGAATGGGTGTTACCTCAAGAGTAGCCTTATCCTAAAAGGGCCAGGGTCTCTCAATGCATCCTGGGCCATCTCTAGTCATCCTGGTAAATATCTGGTCACTAGATCCAGATGACTCAGGAGGAGAAAGTGAGGCTGGTGACCTTACAACAGCCTTCCCTCACTCAAAACAAAATCAAGTGCAAGTTATGTCATTATTTCTCTGATGTTATGGTCCTATTCAAAAATGAAGGACAAACACAACAACATGGAAGGTTTCAGCTGCTAGTCAGACAAAAGTCCCATGGTCTTCGGTTGAATCAGCGAGGCAAATGGTGATGCCTCTCCTTTAATGTCATTTCTGCTGATTAATAACCATTTTTTATGTTGAACCATTTGATGGTGCCACCGACTGATGACAAAAACTTACTTTTCTGGGTCCTCTATTTCTGTAGCATCTACAGGAGTAGTTGCTAGGCTGCATGTCCACGAGTTGCCTTCTAGGGTGATGGCTGTGGGCACAAGGTTGGAAACATTGCTATTCTTGGGTTCAGAGTCATGGACTTTCTCCATCAGAGTCTGAGGGAAGATGATGATCTAGGAAGTGATCGTGGTCCAACTTGCCTGGCACATACTCTTTCCAGGTGCTTTGCTGATTGAACTTGATTGCCTTACAGTGAAGGGCTTTTATGTAGTATAGAAATGAAAAATCTTTGCCCTGAAAGTTCTTTGCAGTTCCTCCAAGTAACCTTTCTGTATATTTAAAGTAGAAACTGAATGTGATTTTGATAACTTTATGCAGTAGGTTTTCATATAGCAATACTCCTATAATCATCTAGTGAAAACAAAGCTTCCCACTTATTGTCCAAACATGATTTTATTCTGATAACCCCACAGAGGTGATGTCCAATCTGCATCTTTAAAGCTACAAGGAGTATACTTAGTCTTTCACAACATGACTGTTATGGAAATGTTTTGCATAACTACACATGTGTAACCTATATTGAATTGCTTGCCTTCTAGGTGGAGATAGGTGGGGAGAGACGAAGAGAGAGTAGCTGGAACTCAAAATTTTAAAAGCAAATTGTTTTTACATGCAACTGGGAAAAAAACATACAGGCAGTGGGGTATAGAAATCTATCTTGCCCTACAAGAAAATAGAGGGGAAGGGGATAAGAGAAGGGAGGGCATATTGAGGGAAGTGGTAATCAGAATGCACGCTGTCTTGGGGTGGGGGGAGGGAAGAGATGGGGAGAATATTTTGAACTCAAAATCTTGTGAAAATGAACGAATGAATCTTGTAACTGTTGAAAACTAAAAAATAAATTTTTCAAAAAATACTTGGGGTTAAAAACCTCCAGGGGCCTGAATTCAGGTAGTGACTGTTGAACTGCTGTGGAAAAACATGTTGGAAGAGTGGAAGTGGATTTCTGGAATGACCAAGAAAATGGTGGTACTTTTTTGTAAAAAGGAGGTTTGTCATTATGGGTGGAGTCATCATGGATGTTGGTGGTAACATTTAAAAAATATATTCTTTGCTAAATGGAAACAAAGTAAAAGGACAGTAATTAAATGTACTCTGCAGGAATTACATGTTAATGGCTAGAATACGTTATGCTTTCACTTTCCAACAAGTTGATAATTGTGTATTCTCTCCTAATTTATAACTGCCATCTATTCAGGGATTCCTCCCTTCTCACATGATCCAAAATGACCTCCAAATTGACCTCATTGCCTCAAGGCCTCTCCATTGTATCCAGACAGACAGCTGCCAAAGTCATTTTCTAAGGCAAAAATGTGACCATGTCACTTCCCTATTCAAAAAGCTCCAGTGGCTCCCAGTTGCTTAGAATTGGTACTTAAAAAGCCCTTCCAAGTTTAGCCAACTTTTCCAGGTCTCTTATACATTATTCCCCTTCATAGAATCCATATTTAACACAAACTGGTTTACTTGCTGTTCCTTGTAGACAATATTTATTTTGTTTCTGTGCCTTTGCACAGACTGTCCCCATGTTCAAGTCCATTCCCTTTTCACCTCTGCCTTTTATCTTTCTTCAGATCTCAGCTTAAGTGGCCCTACCTACAAGAAGCCTTTTCTAATCTTCTCCCTCTGCTTTTTTGTGTGTATATGTTGTTACTTTGATAAAATGTAAACTCCTTCGGACAGTTCCATTTTTGTCTTTTATTGTTTGGCATATAATATGCTGTTTGATTCTGTATAATTTGTGGGCACCATTTTATTAGACACCCTGGATCTCAGTAATATAGACAGAGGAGAAGAAAACTCAAAAAGGATTAATCCCAAGAAATGAGAGTATCCTCTGTTGTTTTTGAACACTGCAAATGTTTTTGCTTCAATTTTGGCTTACATGAACTTTTTAAGTGTTTTCCATGGTGACTAAGGAACAGGATATTTTGCTGAGATGTTTGAGAGAAAATAAAGAAATTGCATTTAGGACCTTTCTCTTGGCTAGTATAACTTTACAGTAATGTGCTTTCCCCTTACCCATGTCTAAGATATATTTTAAACCAGAAACACTTGGGACTCTCTTGGTTCTTTGCCTAGTAAAGAAGGTCCTTGTCTGGTGGGAGTTGCCTTCTAATCCCTGGCCCTTAGACTTCAAAGATGAGAGACAACATGCAGAGGATGAGCAGAAAGAACCTGGGTTACAGTGACCATGTTTCCTTGGAGACGAAGAAAGCATTCTTCTTTATTCACCAACCCTCAGGACCCCCTTCAAGCACTCTCTTTAATTTAATAAGGGACCTGCCAAGAGGAGCAAATAGATATGTGTACATTTATTAAAGCAATATATTGTGTAGAAATGAACCAAAAAGGAGAATGAATTCATGCTTATTACTAATAAGTCCCTTGAGTAAAAGACATTCGCCTTGAACCCAATGTTACTCTCTTTTATTCCACATCCAATATTCAGCATGGCAAACATATACTAAGCACCTCGGACAATCATGGCACTAACACAAAGGACTATATGGCAGGACCTTCCTTCAAGGTACTTACAGTCTAATGAAGTAAAAGATTTAACTGTATAAGAAGTAGAGTTAGCAATACAGAGCCAACAAGAAGTAGAGTTAGCAGTACAGAGTTGTTTTGTTTTTTAAATTAGTGAGATCACTTTCACCTGAAGATAATGGAGAGGGGAGCGTCATGGAAAATGATACCTGTGTTTGGTCCAGAAGAAAAGAGAATTGGGTATGCCTGGGAGGGAGAATTTAGGCGTTAGCAAAGGAGCAGAGATAGGAGAGGGTATATAGAACATGTAACGGGAAGTGGCATAAGAGGTCAGAGATAGATTGGCGTCAGACTATTAATGAATTTGAATTTTATTCAGTAGGCAGAAGAAGGCCATTGAAAGGTTTTATGTGGAAGATTTAGTAGTGCTTCAGGATAGAGCAGCACATTTCACACCTGAACTGGAGTATTTTTTGAGTCCACTACACGGTCACTGGTAGACCTCGTGCTGTTGAGTGGAAGATGTGCGAAAAGACAGGGATCTTCACTTAAAGGGCAGGTGTTCTTTGGAGCAAAGTGCACCCAGTTTAAAGTTAAAGGCAATACCTGATAGAAATAACAAGAGTAAATGGGGGAAGTAGTAAGTCTTGGAGTACAGTAAAGTGAGAGTGCTGACTCTGGCTTCAAAGGATCTGTGTTCCAATCTTGCCTCCATGTATTTGCTTAGACAGGTCACTTAACCTCTCTAGGACTCCTCCGCAAAGTATTGGGGGGGGGGGGGAACGGGTTAAAATAGATAACTTCAGAGGTCCTTTCCCAGTCTGAAACTATGATACTGTGAGTGTGCATAGATATCATTTTTAAATTAATAATATGTCAAGGATCAATGCATTCATCTGAGTACTTCAACAGTCAACATAAATCACAGCCACATTACACTTTAATTGATAGTTTAATAAGTTGCCCTGGTCAAAATACTTCTTCCCCCACTGATCCTCTCTTTGTATTTCTTGAGTCTTCAAGCAGCAAACAACCATGTATGTGAAGGCCTTCAGTCTTGATAGGTCCCACTTTGCAAAGCTTGTACTTCACTGGCATAACCTTTGAGAAACAACACTCCCCTATGTGTCACATGGTAAGGAATCAGAAAAAGAAGAACTCACAATTTAGCTGCTTTAAGACTAATTATCAACACATTTTTATCTCCATTTGAGCCATAGAGAAACAGAGCAAGGAAGGTGGAGCAATGTTATCCCTATTTTATAAGAAAGAAACAGGCTCAAAATGCTGATTAATAAGTGATTTGCCTCATATCACGCAACTAGCAAGTGATAGGGCTACAACTTGAACCCAAGTGTTTAAAATGTAAGTAAGGCAAAACCAACAATTAAAGATGTCAGATTGTGCAATGAGTTGCCCTGGGGGAGGCCTTCAAGCACTGGAAGCTGTTGACCACTAGTCAGAGATGTTGATGGGTTTTCTGTTCAAGTAATGATTAGACAATGTTGTCTGGGATCACTAAAATCGCAGAACTTTTAAAGAGTTTTGAAGGACCTTGGTGGTCATCTAGCCCAACCATAACCCAAAAATCTTCCATCATAATGTCTAGCAAGTGACCTTCCAGCATGCCTTTGAGAACGTCCAAGGGCAGAGTCCCCTGCCTCCAGAGGTGGCCCATTCCGCTTTCAGCAGGTCTAATTATTGAAGGTTTTTCCCAGCTTAAAGTCTAAATTTGCCATGTTAAGACTGCTCGGTGGAGCCAAGATGACAGAGTGAGAGCAACTAACCTCTAAACTAACCTAACCTCTAAAACAAACTCCTTCAGGTACCTCTAAAAAGAGAATCTGAACCAATTTTGGAGGGGCAGAATCCAATAGGAGACAGACTGGCAGATTTACAGCCCAGGACAGCCTGAAAGGTCAACAGGAAGGATATGTTGCGCAAGGTTGGAGGAGCACACAGTACACAGGCTGTACCAGTGCATTCCACCGTGGCATGGCCAAGTAGGAAGTCCCGGGAGGCCTGAGGCAGTGGCCGCACTGTGGAATCTCGGGCATATCAGCCCAGGATGGGAGTCCACTAGAACAGAGCAAATGAGAGCCCAGAGCCCCAGGTATCTGTAGCAGCTACTCCTGAGACTATGAGCCCATGGATTAAATCTCTGTAAGTCACCTACTTGAACTTCTGCGAGCCAAGATGGCAGAGTGATCAGTAAATTGTTCTCCTCCTCCCCTTGTTAACCTTGAAAGACCTATAAAATATTTCCCCAGGAAAAATCTTGGAACAGTGGTATCAGCCAAAGGGGCAAACAATCTCTTAGCCCGTGAGATTAGGAAAATCACAAGGGGTGGGGGTCCCTCTTCCTCTGGCTGAAGGGAACCAGTGCAGGACCAGAGCTGTCCCAGACAGCCCCACCTCAGCAAACTGGGAGGAGATCTTGAATCCCAGAGAGGTTGGAGCCCGCACCGCCAACACCAGGACCCCAGGCATGCCTCAGCACCTTAGGGAAATCAAGAAGACACTAGCACAAATGAATTCACCAGTCTCTAAGCTTGCCTATGCTTTACCTCAGCAGAGGAGACCTCCTGTGGCCAGACCACCCCTCCACCACACTTAACAAGCTAGCTCTGGGGTACCTCCGAGACCTCACTTGGCCTCTGCTTTCCAACACCAGCCAGCTCAGCACCAGGTAAGCTTCAGCATTTTAGCTTCTAGGTGAAAGAATCAGAGGCCAAAACACACAAAGCCTCAAGTTCAAGGTACAAGAACTGTGGGATAGAGCCCTTGTGCCACAGAAGCAGAGATCTACTTTAAAAGCCATGAAAGGGGTGATCATCATGAGTAAGAAGTAAAGCAGAAAAGAAAAGACCATAGAATCTTTCTATGGGGACAAGGACCAAAACACGAATACCAAAGAGGTCAGCATTGAGACTATACTCCCTTCTGAAACTTCAGAAGGGAATGTGAACTGATCTGAAGCCCAAAAGCATTCTTGGAAGAGATGAAGAATAATTTTAAAATCTAAACTGGCCAATGATTTTTAAAATATGAAAAAAGAAATCACAGAATAATTTAAAATGAAAACTGGACAAATTGAAAAGGAAGTATAAAACATAACTGGAGAAAATAACTCCTTAAAAGGAACAATTGGACAGATGGAAAAGGAGATTCAAAAGCTAACTGAAGAAAACAATTTGATAAAAATTAGAATCGGGGAAGTAGAAGCTAATGACGAGAAACTATTCAAATATCAAGGAGCTACAGTCAGGATCACACAGGACCTTACGACTTCTACATTAAAAGATCGAAGGAATTGGAATATGATATTCCATAAGGCAAAAGAGCTGGGATTACAACCAAGGATCAATTACCTAGCAAAATTGAGCATGATATTTCAGGCAGGGAGATGGATATTCAATGAGATAAGGAATTTCCAGACCTTCCTGATGAAAAGGCCAGAGCTCAATAGAAAATTTGATCTTCAAACACAGGTCTCAAGACATGAAAAGGTAAACAGGGGGAAAGAAGACTTGTTATTCAATATGGGGAAACTGTTTACATCCCTATAAGGGAAGATTTTACTTGTTAATCTTGAGAACTGTATATTTATCATGATATATAAAAGGGATATACATAGATAGAGGGGGTGGGAATAAAGTAAATGGTATGATGATTAAAATGTGATTTAAGAGTGCGAAGGGATTGTAATGAGAGATGTGAAAAGGAGGAGGCAGAAAATAGTAACTTACATCACAGGAAGAGGCACAAAAATATATTAAAACAGGGAAAGAGGGAGGGAGATGAACATTGTTTGAGATTTACTCTCATCTGATTTGGTTCAAGGAGGAAACAACAAACTCAGTTAAGTACAGAAATACAACTAGTTCTATAGGTGGTAGGAGGGGAAGGGGGAAATAAAAGAGAAGAGAAGCTAAAAGAGAGGTAAGAAGTATGGAAAGGAGGAGGGCTGAAAGAAGGAAGGGAAGACTGAGGGAGGCAGTGGTCAAAAATTAAGACTTGTGGAGGGGAAGAACTAAAAACACAAATGGGGGGAAAGAGGATGGAGGGAAAAGACACAGATAGTAATCATAACTGTGAATGTGAATGGGATGAATTCTTCCATAAAATGGAGACTGATAGCAGAATAGATTAAAAACCATAATACAACAATGTGTTGTTTACAAAAACACATTTGAAACAGGAGGATACACACAGGATAAAGGTGAAAAGTTGGGGCAGAATATATTGTGCTTCATCAGCTGTAAAAAAAAACCAAAACAAACAAAAAAAAAAACTCAGGGGTAGCAATCCTAATCTGAGACAAAGCAAAAGCAGAAATAGATCTAATCAAAAGAGATAAGGAAGGAAACTATATCCTGCTAAAAGGCACCACAGACAACGAAGCAATTTCATTACTAAATGTATCTTCTCCAAGTGGTATAGCATCCATATTCTTAGGGGAGAAGTTAAGGGAGTTACAGGAAGAAATAGACTCAAAACAATACTAGTGGGGTCCTCAACTTCCCCCTCTCTGAACTTGATAAATCTAACCTCAAAACAAACAAGAAAGAAGTTAAAGAGGTGAATAAAGCTCTGAATAAGGTAGATATAATAGATCTCTGGAGAAAATTACTTTCTATCTGGAGATAGAAAGTAATATATCTTTTTCTCAGCAGTACATGGCACATATACTAAGGCATAAAAACCTCACAATCCAGAGCAGAAAGGCAAAGATAGTCAATGCATCCTTCTCAGGTGATAATGCAATAAAAATTATATGTAATAAAAGACCATGGAAAGATAAACTAAAAATTAATTGGAAACTAATTCTAAAGAATGAGTAGGTTAAACAACAAATCATAGAAGCAATCAACAATTTCATTCGAAAGAATGACAATAATGAGACAGCCTACCAAATTTTATGAGATGCTGCAAAAGCAGTTCTTAGGAGAAGTTTTATATCTTTGAATGCCTCCATGAATAAAATAGAGAAAAAGGAGATCATTGAATTGGGCATGCATCTGAAAAAGCTAGAAAAAGAACAAATTGAAAATCCCCAAGTAAATACCAAATTAGAAATGCTGAAAACCAAAGGAGAGATTAAGAAAACTATTGAACTAATAAATAAAACTAAGAGTTGGTTTGATGTAAAAACCAATAAAATTGATAAACCTTTGGTCAATTTGATTTAAAAAAAGAAGAAAATCAAATTACTGATATCAAAAATAAAAAGAGTGAACTAACTTCTAATGCAAAGGAAATTAAGACAATAATTAGAAATTACTTTGCCCAACTTTATGCCCATAAATTCAACAATCTAAATGAGATGAATGGTTATTTTAAAAAATATAAATTGCTCAGATTAACAGAAGAGGAAGTTGAATACTTAACCCCATCTCAGAAAAAGAAATTGAACAAGCCATCAGTTAACTCCCTAGAAAAACATCTCCAGGGCCAGATGGAATTACAAGTGAATTCTGTCAAACATTTAAAAAATAGTTAATTCCAATACTATATAGACTATTTGGGGAAATTGGGGAAGAAGGAGTCCTACCAAATTCTTTTTATGATACAAATATGGTTCTGATACCTAAACCAGGGAGAGGCAAAATAGAGAAAGAAAATTATAGACCAATTTCTCTAATGAATGTAGATGCAAAAATTTTAAATATTAGAAAAAAAGAATATGACAACTTAATGCAAGAATAATACATTATGATCAGCTAGGATTTATACCAGGAATGCAGGACTGGTTCAGTAGTAGGAAAACTATTAGCATTATTGAGCATATAAACAACAAACTAACAGAAACCACATGATTATCTCAATACATGCAGAAAAAGTTTTTGACAAAATACAACACCCATTCCTTTTGAAAACACTGGAGAGCATAGGAATAAATGGAACTTTCCATAATACAATAAGCAATCTCTCCCTAAAATGTTCCACAAGCATTATATGCAATGGGGATAAGCTAGATGCATTTCCAATAAGATCAAAGGTGAAACAAAGATGTCCATTGTCACCATTATTATTCAATATAGTTTAGAAATGTTAGCTGTAACAATAAGAGAAGAAAAAGAAATTGAAGGAATTAAAATAGGCAAAGGAGAAACTAAGTTATCACCCTTTGCAGATGATATGATATAATAAACAACTGACAAAGTTGCAGGTTACAAAACAGACCCACATAAATCATCTGTATTTCTATATATTTACTAACAAAGCCCAACAACAAGAGATAGAAAGAGATATCCCATTTAAAGCTGCAGTGGACACTACTAAATATCTGGGAGTCTATCTGCCAAAAGAAACCCAGGGACTATATGAACACAACTACAAAACACTTTTTGCACAAATAAAGACAGATCTAAGTAAGTGAGAAAACATCAGTTGCTTATGGGTAGGCCAAGCCAATATAATAAAAATGACAATTCTACCTAAATTAATTTACATATTCAGTGCCGTACCAAACCACCAGATAATTATTTTCTAGAGCTAGAAAAATAATATCAAAATTCATCTGTAAGAACAAAAGTTTCAGAATATCACATGAACTAATGAAAAGAAATGTTAGGGAAGGTGGCCTAACCCTACCAGATCTCAAATTGTATTATAAAGCAACAATTATCAAAACCACGTGGTGCTGATTAAGAAACAGAAGGATGGACCAGTGGAATAGGTTAGGTACTTAAGACACAGTAGTCAACGAATATAGCAATCTACTATTTGATAAACCCAGGGACCCCAGCTTCTGGGATAAGAACTCACTGTTTGACAAAAAATTGTTGGGAAAACTGGATAACAGTGTGGTGGAAACTAGGCATAGACCAATGCCTGATACCATATACAAGCATGAAGTCCAAATGGGTATATGATCTAGGTATAAAAATTGAAACTATAAACAAATTAGTGGAGCAAGGAATAGTATATTTATCGGATTTATGGAGAAGGGAAGAATTTTTGACTAAACAAGAGACAGAAAATGTTATGAAGTGCAAAATGGATAATTTTGACTACATTAAATTGAAAAGTTTTTGCCCAACCAAACCCAATGCAACCAAGATTAGGAGGGAAGCATAAAACTGGGAAAGAATTTTTGCAACTAATGTCTGTGATAAAGGCCTCATTTCTAAAATATAGAGAGAATTGAGTCAAATATACAAGAATACAAGTCATTCCCCAACTGATAAATGGTCAAAGGATATGAACAGACAGTTTTCAGAGGAAGAAATTAAAGCTATCTCTAGTCATACGAAAAAATGCTCTAAATCACTATTGATTAGAGAGATGCAAATCAAAACAACTCTGAGATACCACATCACACTTATCAGATTGGCTAACAAGACAAAACAGGAAGATGATAAATGTTGGAGAAGATATGGGAGAGTTGGAACATTAATTCGTTGTTGGTAGAGCTGTGAGCCGATCCAACCATTCTGGAGAGCAATTTGGAGCTATGCCCAAAGGGCTATAAAAATGTGCATATTCTTTGACCCAGCAATACTGCTTCTAGAACTGTATCCCCAGGAGATCATAAAAATGAGAAAGGGTCCCACATGTACAGAAATATTTACAGCAGCTCCCTTTGTGGTGGCCAAAAACTGGAAATCAAGGGGATGCCCATCAATTGGGAATGGCTAAACAAGCTGTGGTATATGAATGTAATGGAATGCTATTGTGCCGTAAGAAATGATGAACAGGAAGACTTCAGAGAGTCCTGGAAAGACTTGCATGAACTGATGCTGAGTGAAAGGAGCAGAACCAGGAGAACTTTTTACACAGCAACAACCACATTGTGTGAGGAATTTTTCTGGTAGGCTTAGTCCTTCATAGCAATGCCAGAACCTAAAAAATTCCCAATGGACTTTTGAGTCAAAACACCTTCCTCATCCAGAGAAAGAACTATGGAATTGGCTTGCAGAAATTCTGTTGTGTTATGTTTTGGTTTGTTTTATGATTTCTTCCATTCATTTTACTTCTTTTATTCAACATGACTATGGTGAAGTTGTTAATCGGAATGTATGGAATCTATATAAGATTACAAGCTGTCTAGGGGAGGGAGGGGAAAAATCTAGGAGATGTGGAAGTGATTATAGAACACTGAAAACAAATATAATCATTGTTTTTTTAAAAAAAAAAGACTGCTACTTGTTTTTTCTGCTTCTGCCCTCTGGAGCCAAATAGAACAAGTTTTACACTTCTTCTAAATGACAACCATTCACATACTTGAAAGCCTCTATCATTCCCCCTACTTCATTACCCTGGATATCCTCTGGAGTCTTTCCACATTATCAAGCAATGTCCTTAAGTTGGTGTTCAGAATTAAACACTATTCCTTATTCCTGGAAGTTATGCCTATTTTAATCCATCCCAGAATTTGAATTAGGGTTTGTTTGTTTGGGGTTGCCACATCATCACGCTGCTGACAAACCTTTTTCAGACAAACTGTTGTCTAACCCTGCTGTCCCTGATTGATTTTTTAATACAAGTGAATTAGATCAGTTCTCAGATTCTCCGATTAGTATTGGTGTTTAACGTGAAGTGGTCAGGACAGAGATACTGTGCAGTAGCATAGCTTGTTTGAAAAAAGCATCATGCATGTCTGATTCCTGAATTTCTGCTGACAACACTTAGCTGCACTTGGCTACATTGAAAATAGTTTTCCTTCCTTTGCTTCCCCATTCAAGGACCTACTCAACTCAGTGGTTGCCTATTGCATTCTTAGTTAAATAAGAAACTTCTCTGCCAGTGTTATTAAACTTCATTCAATTGTCCCTCATCTCCCTTCAATGTTTTTTCTTAACAAAATCTATCTCCTTCTAAATTCCTCTCATTGCTCTTAGTCCTGCCTTCTAGGGCCAGGTAGAAAGTGTAAATTCCCTCTTCTTTTTTTGTAGATGTAGTATTAATTTTTAATTTTTTTTCTCACTGAATAGTATTTTTTTCTAATTACATGTAAAGATAGTTTTCAACATTCACTTTTATAAGATGTTGAGTTCTAAATTTTTTTCTCCCTTCCTCCTCTCCCCCTCTCCTCAAGACTGCATACAATCTGATATAGGCTATACATATACAATCATATTAAACATATTAGCACATTAGTCATATTGTGAAAGAAGTATCAGAACAAAGGGGAAAACCACAAGAAAGAAAAAATAAGAAAAAAAGAAAAAATAGTAAGCTTCAATCTGCATTCAGACTCCACAGTTCTTTCTTTGGATGTGGATAACATTTTCCATCATTAATCTTTTGGAATTGTCTTAGATCATTGCATTGCTGTGAAGGACTAAGTCTATCAGAAACAACCCTCACACACTGGCTGTTTATGTGTACAATGTTCTCCTGGTTCTGCTCACTTCACTCAGCATTGGTTCATATAATTCTTTCCAGGTCTTTCTGAAATCTGCCTGCTCAACGTTTCTTACAGCACAATAGTATTCCATTACATTCATATGCCACAACTTGTTCAGTCATTACTTAATTGATGGGCATCCCCTTGATTTCCAGTTCTTGGCCACCACAAAAAGAGCTGCTATGAATATTTTTGTACATTTGAGTCCTTTTCCCTTTTTTATGATCTCTTGGGGATACAGCCCTAGAAGCAATATTGCTGGATCAAAGGGTATGCACATTTTTATAGCCCTTTGGGCACAGTTCCAAATTGCCCTTCTAAATCCCCTCTTCTGAAATGGTTTATTTTTATTGGCCATGCTATTCCCTGTCCCTGTGTTTTGTTCATATTTTTCTGCCCCAGTGATATCAAACCCAAGTAATAATAGGAACCATCAACCTGTACATAAGGATCTGATAGGCTTCATATTGACTTAGAAAACCATACATGTTTGTTTATTATTATTAATTTTGTTGTTGTTCAGTTGCTTCTTAATTCATGTCCAACTCTTTGTGACCCCATTGGGAGTTTTCTTGGCAAGATACTGGAATGGTTCACCATTTCCTTCTCTAGCTCATTTTACAGATGAAGAAACTGAAGCAGACAGGGTCAAATGATTTGCCCAGGGTCACACCCCTAGTAAGTGTCTGAGGCTAGATTTGAACTCAGGAAGATGAATCTTCCTGTTTCTAGGCCTGGTACTCTTATCTAGCTGCCACTGTACCTATGGTTGGGATAAGTAATTGAAAAAAAAATAACAAAATGGATTATAATTGTATATAATTTAAGCTTCCAAGGCTAACGGATCTGAGTTAAGCCTTAAGTCTCGATTAGCCAGAAAGTATTAACAGAGCCCACTTCCTCTTATAAAATACAGGACTTTAAAATTCCAAAAATACTTTTTAGAAATTCCCATGCTTTTATTTACTTTAATGAAAATTTAGCTTTAATAAAATAGAAACTGGCAAAGAAAGAGATTTAAGTTGGGTAATAGAAGGATAAATAGAAATAGTCTAAGTGAGTCTGTCTCTTGTTCATCTCTGCTCACTCTTTGGCTTCTTTTAAAGCAACTCATTTTTGCATTAGCGCCTTTCATGTTCATTTGAAGATCCCTCTTGTTTACATTAACAAATGTCTCTGATAAATTTGAAGAATCGATCTTTCTGGGATCTTTGGATTCAGAAGACTTGGGTTCTGGTCCTATCTTTTCATTTCCTTCTTAGTCGATTGGGTTTAACTGTACTTGCTATACTACCCCCACAGAAGGCTTCCATAAGAAGTACGATGAGGGAGGACTTTAAGCACTTTTATATAGTGCCTACTATGTGCCAGGCACTTGTGCTAAGCACTTTTTACTCTGATACTACTTGATCCTCACAGCAACCCTGTTATGATTATCCAATTTACAGTTGAGAAAACCAGTGTAAACAGAGATTAAGTGACTTATCCAAGGTTGCACAGCTGGTATCTGAGGCTAGATTTAAACTCATCTTAAATTCCTCTCAGCACTCTCTCCACTGTGGCACCTAGCACTATATTAAGTGCTAGGAAGGGGAGCTGTAATAGGGGTAAGGGGGGTTTAAAATGCTGCCTTTGGCATGTGATCAGGACAAAGGCATCACTCGGTTACAGTATCACAAAAGGGTCATATTTTCCTAAAGTGTTTGTCTTCTACTTGGGGATAAAAGAGACAATTAACCTCCATGTTAGTAGGTGACATTGTTGACCCCAATGACTTTTTTTCAATAAGTTCCAGTTTGCTCCAGAAGGTAAACCAGAGAATGCTGAGCTCACGAATGTGTGCGTGTGTGTGTGTGTGTTTAACTGTTCAAGGAATATTCTTACCAATCCGTAGAATCAAAGAACCTAAAGTTTGGAGATCAACTAGGCCAGTCAGTCAGTACTTGAGTAATCCTGACAGGTCATCAGATCTCTGATTGAGCACCTCTAGTAATAGGGACCTTCAAGGGATCCCAAGACAGCACATCACCTTAGAAGCATTGACTCCCAGGGCTGAAAAGAATCTCAGATTGTCTATCCCAACTCTTTATCTAGGTCAACAGTTCCTTTCATGCTTTCCCAAACAGGCTTAATCAGCCTGTGTTGAACACCTTCAGTGACAGTGAGTTCATTCCCTCCCAAGGTAGGCCATTGCACTGTTGGAAAACTCTAATTGTTATGAAGTTGTCTTTTTATTTGTTAAAATATAGAATCATAGAGCTAGAAGGAGAATCAAACATCAAGTAGGCTAATTGTTGCCTGAAGCAGGAAACCTTGCTACCGTCTCCCTAAATACTGGCTTGTGATATGGGAGAAAAGCCACTGATTTTGAAAGTAAAAAGATCCTAGTCTCACTCAAAGACCTTTACTGAAAAGCAACTTATTACCTCTTGAAGCAGCCCATTTCACTGTTGACAGTCTGAGTTTTTTGTTGTTATTATAGTATTTTTATTTTTTTCCAATTTCATGTAAAAACACATTTTGGACAGTCTGGTTATTTTTTTTTTAAGCGTTGCCTTACCTAAATCAGTCTGGTAACTTGAACTCTTGTCCTGCTCTGGGACCCAGCAGAAGTGATCCCTCTTCTATATCACAGCCCTTTGAAGACAGTGATCATGAAATTACCACTCACCCCCAATCTCTTCTGGCAAAACTCAGTCTTTCTCACTCTTCCCCAGGATATGGTTTCTTACCAAAATAATAATAAATAGCTAACATTTGCATTAATGTTTTAAAGTTTGCAAAGCATATATGCCATCTCATCTGGTTCTCAAAACAACCCTGTGAGATAGAAAAATGATGAGGAAAATAAGGTTGAGAAATCAAACAATTTGCCCAGGGTTCCCTAGCTAGTAAGTGTTTGAGGAAGGATCTGAACCCAAATATTCCTGATTGCAAGTCCACTACTGTGTCCACTTGTCTCACTGCCTCTAGACTAGGTTCTGGCTCGCTCAAATTCTACACCCAAAAATACCAACCATTTACTCAATTGACTTTGTCTCCCCAAGTCATTTTATGAATCAGTGAATGATATCTCAATGTGTCCTTAGACCACAATGATTTTTTTCATATTATGAGGAAGCTCTCTATAAATGAATATATTCTCAGTCCTGATTTCAGAAATGTTATATTTAGTTGCACATTTGATTAGAAGTGTGTGAGAACAGAGTTGGCTAGATCTTAAGAGAATGCAGAATGACCCAAATTTACAGAAACTGGAGGGTCTTTGGAGAGGCTTATGGCCATTCAGTCATTCCTTTCCTTGCTAAAGTTAGTGATGATATTCTTTACAGGGATAAAGGTGAGCAGGGACCACACCTGTGAGATCAGTTTCTCTATGTCCCTAAAATATATCCTGTGTTAAATTCCCTCCCTCACCTAGAAACTAATTCAGAAGGAATGACTTCATGGTGTCACTCTGAGTTAACAGACAGGACATGCAATTGGTTGGGAAGATAAATTGTTCTGAATTGTGCTCTCTGATAGAATAAAAGAAAGTTCAACCAAAAAATGACAACTTGCATTTGTCCTTGTTACAAGGTATATTTCTATAAATCATTCAAGCAGCAGCTCTCTATCCAGTGCTTGCTGTGTCATGCAAGGAAGTTCTAGGGAGGATCCGGAGATAAGTAAGGCACGATCCTTGCCCTCCTGTTGCTCACAGTGGGGATAGGATGCAAAGAGGCCCCAGCCCAGTGTTAGAGACAGAATGCTGAGTTTGGAACCTGAAAGCATGAATTCAGTGTTAGCTTTCTCACTCTACTGACTGTGCAACCCAAAGTAAATCACTTAATCCCCTCAGTCTCAATCTGCCCTCATCTGCAACACGGTATCACAATCCTCGCCTCAGGAAATGCGGTCCTTTTGAAAACAAAAATGCTTGAGAAATGTAAACTCCTTGTTAACTGTCTTGAGAGTTTGGCTAAGATCTTCTTGAACTTTAATGGGTGTATGATCTCATCAGGATGGAGTGCTTCCTCCACTGATGCAAGACTTGTACTCATCTTGTGCAAAACTTTTCCATATTTTCCTGTGCCTCTTCCAAGGAAGATTCCCCGCAATGTGGTCCTGCATAATATGTCATTCAAGAGTTGTCCCCAGTGTAGTGTGTGATGGTTTGATGAGTGGTAGAAAGAATTAGAATGGCAGAGAAGGGTGAAAGAAATCACTGATTTGAAGTAATGAAGGAAATTTTCAGGGATCATAGAGAAACTTTATGGAAACCTTGAAGGATGGGGAGGATTCAGAAAGCAAAGAGAAGGAAAAGGAGCTGTCCCAGGGGAAGAGGAGTGAAGTAAGTTTCTGATCACAGAAGTTAGCTGTGAATTGGAAAGAAGGCAGAATGATACAGTGGAAAGAATACTAGCTTTGGAATCGGAAGATATAACTGTGCCACTGATCAGCTGTAACCTTAGGCCAAACCACTTTCTTTTGTGGTTCAGGGATCTCAGTTTCCTCATCTAAAATGAAGGGATGAGAGTAGCTAATCTCCGAAGTTCTTTCCTACTTGAGATCAGTGACCGTATTATATCTCTAAATTCTGTGGACTTCCCCAACCAGTCTTTTTTGGTTGAAGTAGAAAATGAATCTGAAAAGGTTACATCGTGATCACAATGATGCAGAGCCTTGAAATCCAGGCTGAAGAGTTTGGATGTTATCCTGTGGGCAGTGGGGAATTTTGGAAGATACTTGAGTCCGGGAAGATTTCTGAATGTTCTGAAGAAACTGGATCAGGAGAATCTGGAGCTAAGGTGACTGCTTAGGAGGCTATTAGAGTCCATGTGAGAAGACATAAGAGCTTAAGATAAGGTGGGGAGGATAGGATATGAAAGATTTGAGGAAGGAATTGATAGACCCAGAAACCATGTGTGCTTACTGTTCCCCTTCCCACCCTCATCTTCCATGTCCTTGGTCCCCAGGCCATTTTGTCTTTCCTTCCTTAGTGTGGATAACACTTCCCAACTTAGCATCTCTCTCGCTGAATCTAATTCACATCCTTGATCATTTTTGGACTATGAGGCCAGATTTCTCACCGCTTGCTGATTCCTATTCCCTCCTCACCCTGCCTGGGAGGAGAGAAAAGAGTGAATAGTGCCTCTACCATGCCAACTTCACTGGTACGTAAGGGGCCAGACCACAGAGCAGATTGTCCAGGGGTTCAAGCCCCTTCCACTGCCACTTATTGGACACCAAGGACTGAGCTACATGGCCCTTTGTTAGTCAGCATCCCCTGAACCACAATGTATCGTAGCTAGAAAGGACTTTAGATACCAGCTCTTTTAATGCTCCTTTGGGGAAATTGAGGCACAAAACGGAAGTGATTTACTCAAGTTCACATGGCTGCACAGTGTTGGCCAACATACTCCTCCTGTACATTAACAAATGTGGTTCTTAGTTACTGCCTTTAGCAGGTACATCATAGCATGTAGAAGAGGATGTGAGTTTCTGTTATGGTATCTGGCCATTTACATAGGGATACAAGGAACCAGGAAGCAGACTAAAGATGACTGGTGGGGTGGGGAATAATAATGTCTCACATTCATATAGTCATTTGGTTTCCAAATATAATTGTCTCCTTTGATCCATGTAATAGTATTGTGAGGCAGGAGCACAATTACCCTTACCCATCTCCCCAAACCCATTTTTCCTTTTGGGGGGAAGAAGAGGAGAGGTTGAAGGCAATTGAGGTTAAGTGACTTGGCCAGGGTCACACAGCTCATTAGTGTCTGAGGCTGGACTGAATGCAGGCCCCCTAACTTCAAAGCCCGTGCACTACCCACTGAACCACCTAGCTGCCCCTCCAATCCCATTTCTCAAAGTCTTGACAGGAGTTTCTTGGTTCCCATCCATCTGCACTGGCTCCCCTTCCCCTCCCAGTACTTTGCCCATGACCATCTTCTCCGTCAAGAGACTTGTCCCTTTAGCGATCTCATTTATTCCCAAGGCTTTAGCTATTCCTAATTCCAAAGCTCTATCCAGCTCTGAGTCCTCCCCTGAACTCTCTTCTGAACTACAGACTCCTGTCCCCCCTGGATGAACCCCACCCCAAGATTTTCCAAAAATGTCAGATCAAATTCCCCTAAAAACCTGCTCCTTGCTCTTCCTGTTTATGGCAGCGTCACATTCCCCAGGCTCAGAGCTTAAGTGTATCTTTACCTCCTCCCTTCCTCCCAATCCCCATCCCACCACACATACCCACATGCCAGATCCTAGCGATTCTCCCTTCTAAATATTACAGCACCTCAGAGCTGGAAAAGACCCCCAAGGATCCTTTCCTACAAGGCCCTGGCCAGGTTCTACTCGAGCATTTCCAGGGCTGTGGAGCTCACTGGCCCCCAAGGGAAGCAGATTCTACATTTGAACATCTCTAAATGCTAGGAAGCTTTTTCTTATTCTGAGCTGAAATCTGTCTCTGTTTAACTTCCAGGCATTACTCCTTCAAGGACACTGAAGTCAGAGCCTGGGAAGCTTATCCTTTAAGAGGCTGTTAGAACTGTTAAAGGTGCAGTGATTTTTTTATCTTTACAAGAGCATCGGTGCCTTACATGGGCACTGGAGGTGGTGGGTGGACAGACAGTCAATCAGCAAGCACTTTTTAAAGTGCCTACAACATGCTGGGCACTTTATACAAAAAATACAAAAGTGAGACATTTTATGGTGAGGCCATATCATGTTCACAAATAAATAAATACAAGAAATAGAGAGTATACATACTCTCTACATACATACATAAATAAATACAAGAAATAGTCAGTAAAAAGGGGCATCCTTTGTGCCGGCACCGTGCTAAGTACTGGGGATGCAAAAAGATGCCAAAAGCAATCCCTTTCCTCAGGGAACTCACAATCTAAGGGGGGAGAAAACAGGCAAACAAATGTGCAAACAGGCAAAATAAATAGGAAATAATTAACAGAGGGAAGGACAACCTAGAATTAAGAGTGATTGGGAAAGGCCTCTGGTGGGATTTCAGTTTAGGACTTAATGGAATATAGAGAAACCAGGAGGCAGAGATGAAGAAGAAGGACATTTCAGGTATGGGGAAGATAAGAGAGGGCAAGGGGAGCATCCAGGGAAAAAGCCCGAAGCTGAGATAGAGTGTCCTGGTGGTGGTAAATACTGACAGCAGGTCAGTATCAGTCAATTAAAGAGTATATGGCAGACAGGTGTGAAAAGACTGGACATGTGGGAGGGGGCTAGGTTATGCAGGGCTCTAACTGTCAAACAAAACATTTTGTATTGATCCTCAAGGTAATAGGGAGCCACTGGAGTTTATTGAGCAAAAGAGTGATGTGATTGGACATGCACTTTTAGAAAAATTGGCTGAATGGAGAATGATTTGAATGAGGAAAGATCTAAGACAGGCAGACCCACCAGCAGATTATTGCTGTAATCCAGGCATGAGGTGATGCACTAGAGTGGGGGCAGCGTCAGAGAAGAGGAGGGGGCATATTCCAGAGATGTTACAAAGGTGAAAGTAACAGGTGAGAGATGGTGAAGAGTCCAGTACGTCTCTTGGGTTTTGATTCTGAGGAACTAGGAAGATAGTGTTGCCCTTTACAGTAATAGGGAGGGATTTTGGGGGGGGGGGGTGTTGCAGTTTAGAGGAAAAAATAATTACTTTGAACATGTTGATTTTAAAGTGTCTACTGGATATCCAGTTCAAGATATCTAAAAGGCTGTTGGAAATGAGAGATTGGAGATCAACATAGATTAAAGTAGGCTGTGTAGCCTTGAGCGTCACCATAGAGATGTTAATTGAAACCATTGGAACTGATGAGGTAACCAAGTTAAGTAGTATAAAGGGAGAAGAGAAGAGAGCCTATAACCAAAACCTGAGAACACCTATGGTTAGAGGGCATGATCTGTAGGAAGATCCAGCAAAGAAGACTGAGAGGAAGGAGACAAGTAGGTAGGAGGAAAACCAGGAGAGAAATGGTATCCTGAAAAGCTAGAAAGAAGAAAGTACCAGGAAGGAGAGAGTGATCAACAATATCCAAGGCTGCAAAGAAATCAAGGAGAATAAAGACTAAGAAAAAGCTGCTGGTTTTGGTAACTAAGAGGATCATTGGTAACTTTGGAAAGCACACTTTAGACAGAATGATAAGGTTGGGAGCCAGACTGTAAAGGGTTGAGAGAGAGAAAGAGAGAGAGAGAGAGAGAATGGAGGCACCTATTGTAGAATATTGTAGATAGTCTTTTTGAGGAATTTAGCTGCCAAGGATAGAAGGTAGGGATGGAAGGATCAAATGAAGTTTGTCAGGATAGGGAAAGACATGGGCATGTCTCTGTATTAACCATATCTATATAAACTATGGTTCCCTCCACCTCAAATACAGGATGCAGACAAGCCTGGATTACCCCAACCAATTTCAGCCATCTAATGCCTAGACCCAGTTCTATCACTTCACATTTGATTTAGGGTTAAAAGTGCAAAGAAAATATCTTCATAGTATTCCCTATTTTTTTATTAGTTAATTGGTTTATTTTTAGTTTTCAACATCGACTTCCATAAATTTTAAATTTTTCCCCCTCTCTCCCCACTCCATCCCCAAAATGGCATGAAATCTGATGGTAGCTCTACATACACATTTCTATAAACACATTTTCAAATTAGTCATGTTGCATAGAAGAATTATAATGAATGGGAGAAACCATGAGAAAGAATACAAAACTAAAAAGAAAATCGTCTGCTTCATTCTACATTCTGACTCCATGGTTCTTTCTCTGGATGTGGATGGTATTTTGTATCATGAATCCTTTGGAATTGTTTTAGGTCCTTACATTCTGAGAAGAGGTAAATCTATCAAAGTCAGTAATCACACACTGTGGCTGTTACTGTGTACAACGTCCTCCTGGTTCTGCTCACTTCACTCAGCATCAGTTCATATAAGTCTTTGCAGATTTTTCTGAAGTCCACCTGCTCATCATTTCTTATAGCACAATAATATTTTGTTTAAAATAATCCCAACCCTCATTCCACTCAAAGTCTTAACCCCTCCCCAACTTTTTATTACCTAAAGAAGACATTCTCATTTTACACTAGACTAAATTCATTAAGCTAGAATCAGAACTAAAAGCTACAACATTAAAGTGACTGGCTGTTCTAATAAAGGTCTAAAATCTCCATTTACTTCCCTTCAATGTTTAACCAAGTATTCCCTGGCACTACTGAATAGTCCCTGTGGTTATTCAAGATTTCCAGCTCCCAGTGTTTCAGTGACTAGTTCGCTAGAAGAACCAAGGTGAGGAAGCCATCTTGGTCTTCTCCAAGAGGACATCACCACCCACCATTCCTTCTCTCCCAGAAGTGCTCCTCAGCACACTGCCACACACGTATTTGTGTATGTAGTCGTCTCTTACTAACCCTCTCCTGGCTCACTTGCCATCTGTCTAGGACTGTTGAGGTCAGGGAACCATAATGTTGAGGTTTGGGGTGCTTGGGACCCCAAAATGCCAACATTCAGGTCCTGTCCAAATGAATTCAACCCAGGTCTTCTTTCAGTCAAAGTAAAACAAAGCTTATTAAAGATCTACTATATTGTGCTGACTCCTAAAAAACCTCACCATTTGTGATGATAACGTGGCCAGATAAGAGTTACACTGAATCTGAGCCCCTTCATTTAGACAAGAAGAATCTTATATACAGCAAGACTGTGGGAGGGATCTGATCAGGTCTGGGGTGATGGGAGGAGGGGTTTAAGGAGGGTCTTGAGGAGGAGTCCAAGGAGGATATCATTGAGGGGACTGGAGTAACTAGAGGTGGGGAGGCAATTGGGAGAAAACAGACACTGGAGGGCCAGGCTAGGTTAAGGGTAACAGATTTGAGTATGAAAAGTCAGATTAAGTGGAAAGATTCAGAGAAGTCTCAGTCAGGAACTCTTTGGTATTTTGTTGAGTCACAGTGGGGTCCCTTCCTATTAGAATGTGAGCTTCCTGAAATCAAGGACTGGCTTTTCTATTTTTTTGTCCCAGAGGATTAGAGGATTATCATGAGGACAAAGGCTTGCTCGTTTTAGGCACTAAGAACTTTATCATTC
Organism: Potorous gilbertii; assembly: GCA_028658325.1. NCBI lineage: Eukaryota > Metazoa > Chordata > Mammalia > Diprotodontia > Potoroidae > Potorous > Potorous gilbertii. The sequence goes on from CM053769.1 coordinate 411,399,997, forward strand.
ATTTGAAAATGCCTGGAGGCTGGGTACTTGAGGACAGCTAAATGTGAAGTAGATCTCTGGAGGTCTCTGGAGTCTGACTTCAAATGTGACCTCAGACACAACACTAAACTAGCTGTGTGACCCTGGGCAAGTCGCTTAATCCCGATTGCCTAGGTAACCAAAACAAAACAAAGAATATTTGAAAAGGCCAATAAGGGCTTCAAATTCCCTTGCAGCGGGTTCCCTATCCAGGCCACACCCCTCTCTGGCATGGGTGGTATGGATGCCATTATGGAGGCAGTTGCCTTTGTTTTAAATAACCTCCTCATTAGAACCTTAAGACATCCTTGCACAACTCAGCCTGTTTTCCTTTGGAAGAAGTTGTAGAGGCAGAAACTCAAGTTATTTCAACACGATGGGTTACATGTTGAACTCTGGGGAAGTGTAGGGGGAAAGCAGGAACCCCCCTTACTCCAATTGACTGCTCAGAGGGTCTCAAGGTAAAAACAGAAAATCTCCTTTATTCGGTTCTCTAAACAAACCGAGGGCCACTTCACAGCAAAGCTGGAGTGGGGAGGCTCCTTACAGAAGCAGACCGGCGATTTATACAGACCCTGATGCGGAAAGTCCCCCTGCCCCCACTGACCGTGGTTCTCATTGGCTGAGAAGCAAAGTCTTACGTTCTAGGTGGGAAACTAACCAATCCCTTTTGAAACCCAGTTCAAATTTTCCGCTTCCTCGCATGTTACAAAGCCTACGAAAATACACGTCATTATATGCAAATTAGGCATTGAAATATATGCAAATAAAGCATTGATGACTCGTGCAAATTGGGCATTGAGAACTTATGCAAATCAGGTGGACTGCGTGGGCATATGCAAATTAGGTATTGAGTTAAGGAATCATATCCAATCACTGGTCCTAAAACAATCCATAGCCTTATATAGAAATCACCTGACTGGAGGATTGGAAAGCTGGGCCTAAGGTCTCTTCCACTTTAGGGAGAAGACTCCATATTCCTGAGAAATCTTCACTAAATCTGTTCCCATTCAGGGAGAATCCAGTTTCTGCTCGAGCACCTCCGATCATGGGACACTACCTGTTCCCGTTTTGGACAGCTCTCTCTGGTTCTTAATCTCTAATCTACTTCTATGACTTCTATTATGACTCTCTGAGTCAAGTGCAGGACTGGGTTATTCCAGACCAGTGGTCTCCAGTTCTAGCCTTGTGGTGGGGAGCAGGGTCATTATAACAGCCTCTTTGAGAAGGGTGGAATGAGGATCCCTCTCCTCCTCCACCCCCCAAATTGTAGAGTCCCTAAGGAAAGAGATTAACCTTTCTGAAAAACATTGGTGATATCAGGTTGAATTATTCCGCTTTCGAGGTGATGAGAACCAGGTTGAGTTTCTGTTCATTTCCTTTCTAATGCAATTAGGGGTGCAGTGGCCCCAAAACTATTGAGGGCAAGGTCTTCCGGAAAGAATTCTCAGACTCAAGCAGGCTTCTAGTCAAGTGGCAAAAGTTTACTATAATGCTCATAAGGCAGGTGAAGTCCCCATACTCAAAATCTAATGGGGGTGAATATAAAGCTTATATAGAAAATTTACAGTGAATGGTGTGCCAAGTATGCTAATTAGGAGGTCTGGGGCGGGATCAAGGGAGTAGTCAACTTTTAAAAGAATGTACAGTTTCTGTACCTTGGGCACTGGCTGGAAACCTTTGGAGGTTGACAGCTATGCAGTCAGTAAAGGATAGTTCTGCTGGTACAAGCAAATCCTGTTTATGCAAGGGAAATTCTACAGACATCAACTTGTTCTTGTAACAGGGATAGTTTGCCTCACTGGGGCCACTCATGACTTATTGCCAGAGACAGGGTATTTGGGCTAGGAAGAGAGATGTGGTCCTAGTACAAGCATTCCAACATGTTCCTTTTCCTTTTGGGGGAAAATGGGACTTCAGATATTAGGGAGCATGTCTTCAGTTTTCCTGTGTCAATCCCAAGGGCCATCAAAGGGTAGAAAAACTAAGGCCCTTCAGAGGTTGGAGAAATCTTGTAAGCAGAGGGGACTAATCATTCCCAGAACTCTACAATGGAAGCAATTCTCCCATCTGTGGCTGAAAACTGTCAGGGTGACAAGGTTTAGGGGTGCTGGGGTGCTGGGGCCCCAAAACATCGACAGTCTGGGTCATGCTCGAATGAATTCGACTCAAGCCTTCTTAAAGCCAAAGAAAACAAAATTTATTAAAGATTTGCCATCTTGGGTTGGCTCTTGAGGAGCCTAAGCATTTGTAATGCTTAGAATCTCAGAAAGAGATCTCAACTAGACAGAGTCTGAGCTAGTTTGCATCTGTGCACCTTCATGGAGGCGAGATGGGACTAAATACAGAAAAGACTATATGAGGGATCTGGGGGTGGTCTGGTACTCCCCGGGGTGATAGGAGGAGGGGTCTAGGGAGGGTCCTGAGGAGAAGTCCAAGGAGGGAATCCAAGGAGGATCAAAGGCTCGAAACAGCTGGAGGCAATCAGGAGACCTCAGACAATGGCCACAGATTTGAGTATGAAAAGCCAGGTTCTGTGGGAAGATAGAGGAGAGCTCAATCTGAGTATGAAATGCCAGGTTAAGTGGGGAGCTTCTAGGAGAATTCAAGGAAGTTCCCAGAGTCTGAACCCTATCCAGGGTAGCTAACTAGTATACTGCATGGCCGTGGACTGGACAAGCTGACTGACTGTCTGAGTCACAGGTTCCAACTGCTTTCTGGTTATGGGCTCTGGGTATAATAAACCCAGTAAGATAGACAGCATACCATCTTCCCAACTGCAAGGGATAGGAAGTATAAGGATATCCTCATTTTTATGGGTATGTTATAGTCATCGGCAAATTTTGTTTCAATGTACCAGTCACATCTCCCCCATAAAAAAACACCTCCATACTACTTTCCCATGAAAGATAGTTGAGTAGGATCATTGAAGTAGAGTACGCCCTATCTTAGAGGAGTGATATAAATTGATTTATCCCTTAGAGGCAGCTTTCCTCTTTCCCTTCCCCACAATCACAGGTCTAAACCTGGGTGTAGTCCTAGGTCTGGTGAGAGGAGTGAGAAGAGCATACGCCAAAGATGAGGCTAGCTTTGTCTGGGATAAGGCTACTCTTTCCCCTCCCTGGAATACCGCTGCTCATCATCTCTCTGACCATAGGCCTGAATATAAAACCCATGGGGGTTCCTAGGCTGAAGGAAACAGGAAAAGTAGGGGATACCCAGACCGGCCCCAGCTATAAGGAAAGGAGCAGAAATTCCCAAAGAAACTCAACCAGGCTGAATATTATCAGAAAGGTCCAGAGTTAAGAAGTTAGGGGACATCTTCTCTTCTAACCTCCCTCATTTCCCCTGGGAGGGGCCCTGGGAAAATCAAAGGACTCACCACAATGGGTGAGGTGGTGAATCACCTTCTTCCCTTCCCCTTTTCCTCCTCTCATCTCTTCCACCCAAGTGAAATCCTAAGACTGAGGCCCATCTGTAACTGTAATGTGTCTGATGGGTGGATCAGAATGTCACAATGTAAAAGGCGCTGGGTGTAGTCCTGAATTCTGCTACTAAACTAGCTATGTGACATGGTATGGTCTACCACCCTGAGCCTCAGTTACCTCATCTATAAAAAGGGACTATTATTTATATAAGGAGAATCAGCCTCAGAGTAAGGAAGAACCAAATTCTAAATCAGTTGGTATCTGACTAGCTCCGTTACCTGGGACAGATCACTTACAACCTCTCTGGATACCCCAGGCAGCTAAGATCCTAATTGCAGAACAGATACTGAATCAGTATTGCTACCAGTGCAATGGTTTAACCGGGGAGTGAGGGAGGTTCCTCCCTGATAATTCCTTATATCAGGGTAATCACAGGTCCAAATGAGGGGCATGATGATGAATGTTTAACAACTGACTCTGGGGTGGAGGGAGGTGCCTGGCACAATTTTAAGGTTTGTCTTCATCGTTAACATTTTCTCCTTCATTTTCTTGACTTTAGACAGTGAATAAAACAATAAGTCAAGCCTTGACTTGTAGCTTTTGCCAATTTCCAAGGTGTAAATGCTCGCATTGAACATTTAACAATATGCCCTCAGGAGCTAATGAGAGCAGACTCCAGGACACCATTGGCGTCAGACCCACCTTTCCTCTCCCTTCCCACAAAAAAAGTACATTACCAAAAAAGTACTGCCAAGGATCACAGATTCGGGGGAAAAGGGATCTTAGGCCAATGCCTGTACTTCATAGATGATGAGACAGAGGTCTGGAAAGGGGAAAATGACATCCTCCCAGAATACAAAGTTGTGACTTGAACCTGAGTTATCTGATTTAAAATCCAGCATCCTTCCTTACTCTCTCATGTCACCTCTCTACTTTAGAGGTTAATTGTGAGGATGATGAGTTATTCATCTCCCTAATCTTTTTTATAGTTGAATCTCATTTTCCCCATCATGTTCTATATCATTTTATTGCCATGTATTTCCTGTTCCCCACCCTTCCCATTAGTCTATAAACTTAATAAAGGCATGTTGACTTAAATTGTAATACAGGTAAAATACTTAATACCCTTGACTTCCTTGAAATTGACCTCCAAATCCAGGAATGGACAACTGTGACCCCCTTTACCTGTGCAGGCTATGTGTATGACCATACCTTAGAGGCAGCTGGTAAAATCCTAGATTCTCAGAATTGCAGGGGTCTTCAGAATCACCTAAACTAAACTAACCCATCCCAAAGCAGTAATTTCCATTTAATTCCTAACTAATGGCTAGCGAACCTTTGCCTGAAGATTTCCAGCTATGGGTAACCTACCATAGAAGCTTATTGCACCTTTGGACAGCTTTGATTGTTGTGAAATTTTCTCTTACACTGAACCAAAATTTGCTTCTCTTCAGTTTCCACATCTTTTTCTCTGTTTTCCCCTCTATGGCCAAGCAAAACAAGTCAACTCCTTTTCAACAGCCCTTAAGAAACCTAAAGAAAGCTAGCATGCCCCTAAGTTGTCTTCTTTCACCAGGCACCCCCAATTCAACCCAAACACTCAGTTTACAGTTACTAAGTGCGTTGTACTGGATATGTAAAGACCAAAAACAAAGTGGCTCCTGCCTTCAAGGTCAGCTCATCTGACTGGCTAGCTTCAAAGAATTTCTCCTCATATGAGAATTGACTTCTCTAGTCAGTGCTCATGGCATGGTGTATGATGCTCTCAGCAGCCTAGTGCATTCTAGAGCAGTAGTCAGCGTTCTTATAAAGTGAGAATATGATAAGACTTTAGCCTGAAAGGGCCAGGGTCTCCAACTGCAATCTGGGCCATCTCCAGTCATCCTGATGAATATCAGGCCACTGGACCCAGACGACTCAGGAGGAGAAAGTGAGGTTGGTGACTTTGCACAGCCGGCCCTCCCTCCCTCAAATCAAAGTCAACTGCAAGTCATGTCATCATCTTGATGCCATGGTCCTCTTGGAGAACAAAGGACAAACACAACAATGCAATACCTGCAATTGAACCCAAAATACCCACAATCCCACCATATCAAGTGCATCATCACCTTAGAGGGGAAGTGGAATTTCTATCAGAACATAGGATAGGAACTTGGATTTTTTAGTTTTGTATCTCCAGTGCTTTTCTCAGTACTTTGCCCCTTGTAGGCGCTTAATAAACACTTGTTACATGACTGAGGAAATGAAGTGTCTCCCTGTTTTCTTCACTTCCTGGGGGGATATCACAAGTCCAAGACAGACTTGTCAGTTGCTTGAGCTTTATCAAGGAGATGAAAAATAATAAATAATGCTTTCATAGGGTTGGATGAAGTTCCCCAAGTAGAGAAATTACCTGGTGCCCTATAAAAGACTGGTAAAACTTATCACATGGACAGTTAGGTGATCTAGTACACAGAGTGCTAGGCCTGGAGTCAGGAAGACCCATCTTCCTGAGTTCATATCTGGCACTTACTAGCTATATGACCCTGGGAAAGTCACTTTACCCTATTTGTCTCATCTATAAAATAATCTGGAGAAGGAAATGGCAAACCACTCCAGTGTCTCTGCCAGGAGAACTCCAAATGGGGTCATGAAGAGTCAGACATAACTGAAAAACCGCTAACCCTCAAGACACCTATTGTACTCAGAGTCTAGTGTTTGACGGGTTGGGGAGAGATGTGATTAGATAAGCATGGCCCTACAAATAAAGATAACCACAATATAGCGTTCTTCCGATCAAGACTGAAGGGTCTCTCCCTGAAATGTTCTATGCTGCACTCCCACCCCCGAAAAGATATGATAAGGGGATAAGATACAAATGCAGCATGTTGATATATGATAAATTCACTAAAAAAATACAAACAAAATGCTATGTGAGACCAGAGGGATGGTCATTTCAGATAGGAAATCTCATTTCTTTCGTTGCACAGAGAAAGAAACTAAGATCTCTATATAAGGTGAGGGAGTTTGCCCAAGATCACCCAAATTGATACCCAAGCCAGGACTAGAACCCTGGTCTCTTGGCTCTGAATCCAGGAATCTTTAGGAAAATATATTCCCACTGAGTTCTTGTGCTCAGTAAATTGCTGCCAAATAACACTATCACCAAGTAGAGATTTCAGAGGTTAAAGTCGAACTTCTATTATGTTTAAGCACAGGTTCAGAGCTCAGAAAAAATAGCTGAAACCTGATTAGGGTTCTAACAAAGCTTATGTGGTTTTCAATTACGTCAGAGAGACAGAGAAATAAATTTTTGTTTGTCCACCTTTGCTGAAGAGAAGGCAATCACACACACACACACACACACACACACACACACACACACACACACACATCCCCCAAAGTCATAAAAGTTAAAAACAGACTTAGTTTGACATCCATAGATAAACTCAAGCAAGTTACATATTAAAACTAGGTTTGCAAGATTTAGAATTTACAATGGGTTCATTGAGAGGGGAGATTTAAATGCCACAATCACTGGGAGCCTTTGAGATCCTTCCACAGATAAAACAAGTCAAATTCCATTGGGAACCTGACCTCTCTTTTGGCTTCTTATGGCTGAATGTCTGAGGGTCTTCCCTAAATTTTAACATTCCACTAGACAAGTTTCAGACAGACAAATTAACCGAAACAGGAGAGTCAGCCCTGAACCTCGAGTAATAAATTCTTAATAAAAGGAAATAAAAAGTTCTTATGATCCTTTCTATTTTTTCCCATTACTTCAGACTTACTCATACCTACATAAAATAATTATGGGTGCCAGTGTTCTCCCTCCTCCCAGAGCCAGATAGTTATAGCTTAATGATTGTCTCCAGTCCTTTAACCCAAAAATTGCATGTCTATTAAAGGACTTTTAGGCAGCAGTGAGGGGAGCCTTCCTTTGCCCCCTTCCTAGTATATGAAGTCCTTTTCATATCATGTTGTACAGTATTGGCTCTTCTTTTTTCAATTCCTGCTCCTTATTTTGCCCAACTGCCCCTGACACGTGGGGTAGACAGACAAGGCAGAACATACTAAGTAAAAGGAAGAAGGTTGTGTCAAAGGAAGCAAGTCATACATAGGCCACTCATTCCTTTCTTTCCTCCACTAGACAATAACAACTTCCTCCTCCCACATATACATATATACACACACACAGAGGGCTGAGCCAAGTAGCAGGAGGTCATGGGCGAGGCCCATCACAAAGGCACCAGTAGTACTGGCTATCTTGGGTGCCTACCTCCCAAGAAGGACCTGTGTGCCCAAACCATTATTCATTCTAAGGCATTCAGCCAACCCAGTTCTCACTCATCCAAGTGAAAGGAAGGAAGATCCTAAGACTAAAAAAGCTGGCACATTCTCCAAGTCACATGAGCAGAGTTATGCTAAACCCCCATGTGCTAGGAGTAACAGAAAAGAAGGCATCTGCTTCCCAACCTCATGGAATTCAGTTTGGGGACTGAGGAGCATGGTCATTCCTTAACGTGAAGAAGCTCACGCTAGAGGAAACTGAAGAAAAGATGACCCAGACCTGCCCTTAGGGAGTGTGTGTTTGTCCTTCCTTGCCAAAGAAGGCCATGCCATCAGAGAAATGATGACATGACTTGCACTTGACTTTGTTTTGAGTAAGGGAGGGCTGTGCAGATCACCAGCCTCTAGAGTCATCTGAATCCAGTGACCAGATATTCATCAGGAGTACTGGAGATGACCCAGGATAAGGCAATTGGGGTTAAGTGACTTGCCCAAAGTCACACAGCTAGGAGTTATGTCTGAGGTGAGAGTTGAACCCAGGTCCTCCTGACTCCTGCACTGGTGCTCTATCCCCTGCACCACCTAGCTGCCCCTTAGGGAGTTCACAGTTTGGGGAGAGACACTTCTTAAAGCATCAGATCGGTTAAGTGTTAGGCTGTGATTTAGACTCTGAATAGCACAAGAGCCTGAGGATGGGAGAGAGGAAAAGTTTCCTGGAAGAGGCTAACCTTGAGGTAGGCTTTTATCTTGTTTTGTTTTTAATTAATTCATTTGTTTTCAGTTTTCAACAATTACTGCCATATGTTTTAAATTTCCCCCCTCCCTCCTCAAGATGGCATGCAATCTTCTATGGGTTACACACATACATTCTTATTAAACACATTTTCACAATAGTCATGTTGCATAGAGGAATTAAAACAAAAGAGAGAAACTATGAGAAAAAGCAAAATAAAACAAAATCTAATAAAAGAGAAAAATAGTCAGAAACAGTCCCTTGAGGTAGGCTTTGAAAACTAGGCAAAAAAAACTAGGCAGAGGGGAAGAAAGAGGACATTCCAGACAAGGAAACAGCATAAAGACATGGAGAAGCAGAAACAAGCCTGATATAGTGGGAAACCACAGGGACACAGGCCACGCTAGACCTAAGAGACAAAAGAAGACCGAAGGAGGTGCTGGATCTTTGCTTGGAGTAGACAAGAGGATGATAGCTGACAGGACTGGGGGAGGGAGATTGGTCTGATTCTTACTTTTCTGCTACTTTCTCTGCAAATATTACCTTCAGATTGGAAGCAACCACAAAAATGCTTAATACAGATTAAAGCCCAAGATAGGTAAGGAAAAAATAATAAACAAGCACCTGATCACTGCAAATCACCTGGCTCAGAGAAGCTACATCCTGGTGATGAGGTTTGGGATTTCTGGAAACCCTGAAATGTCAGAGTACTTGGCAGCATCCGCCTGGAATGAATTCACCATTCAAACTGTCTTCCAGTCAAGTGGCAAGGTTTATTGTAACACCAATAGAAATGATCAACCTGCAATTTAATGGGGATGAGACTAATGCTATGTATGTGTGTGTGTGTGTGTGTGTGTGTGTGTGTATACAGTGAAAGGATCTGTATGGGATTAAGGAATGGTAAGTAATCTGGAGTGGGCCTAGTATGACAGTGAAAGGAATATCAAGTAGGCTAATTAGATGGTCTAGGTGGGAATACGGAGAGCAAGTAGCCTGGGGTGGGCCAAGTTGGACAATTAAAGGAATTATAAGCAAACTAGGTGATCTAAGTGGGCTGGAGTGGGCTGGAGTGGGCTAGGTGCCTTGGTGGAGACCCATGATCTGAGCTGCTGAAATGTATGGGAAAATTCAGGGACTGGGTTGCTTTCAAAGACATGGTCTTTTCCATGGTCCCATCACCCCATCACTTGGATCCTGGAAGAGCTAGGAGATGTGATTGTTAAGCTATTGTCAGAGATTGGGAGAAAAAGCAAAAATATTGAAGGACAAATGTTGGCCTGGTTTTAGAAAAGGGAAGAGAACTGGGTCTGCAGATGGTATTTGACTTCAAATCTTGGGGAAAGTCTAAAATAAATTGAAGAGATGACTAGTTAACATCTAGAAAGGGAAACAGTGATTACAACATAGCTCCATAAAAAAACCAGTTCATGCCTAGCTAACCTCATTTCTTATTTTAATGGGATTACTAAACTAGTAGATGAGGAAAACACTATGGATATAAATTACCTAGATTTTTAGCAAGTATATATTTAGCAAAATAATATTCTTGTGGGGAAGATGAAGAGATCTGGATTATACAATTCATATCTGGCCTCAGACACTTACTGGATCTGGATAATACAATCAAGCAGAATATAGAACTATCTGCATGGCAAGTACTTGTTAATGGCTCAATGTGCAGGTGTCCAGGGCAGTGCCTCAGGGATCCATACTTGACCCTGTGCTCTTTAACATTTATCAGTGACTTGGATAAAGGTAAACATGGCATGCTCATCAGATTTGCAGATGACTCTACATTCATCATAGGGTACTGGATGCTAAAGTAGGAAATCAAAAGGTAATTAGAATAAAAAGCAAGTTTGGCCTTAGAGTACCAAATGAAGCTAGGCAGAGAAAACTCACTGGTCATGGCAAACAAACTTTTTCAAACAAAGCAGCTCTACACATGGATATCACCGGATGTTCAATATTGAAATCAAATTGATTACATACTTTGCAGCTAAGATGGAGAAGCTCTATATAGTCACTTAAAGCAAGATCTGGAGCGGACTGTGGCTCAAATCACGAGCAAAATTTTGCAAAATTCAGACTTAAATTGAAAGGAGGGAAAGTCATCCTACCAGAGAGGTATGACCTAAATAACATCCTTTATGATAGTTAAGTGGAAGGGACAATAGATTTGAGGGATTAGATCTTGTAGATAGAGTGCTGATGAACCATGTACAGGAGGAAGCAAGAAAAAACATTCCAAAGAAAAAACAAGAGCAAGAAAGCAAAATGGCAGTCTGAAGAGGCTTTACGAAGCTGTGGAAAGAAGGAAAGGGAAAAGAAAAAGAGAAAGTGAGATATATCCAATTAAATGCAGAATTCCAGAGAATAGATATAAGAAGTTTTTCTTAAATGAGCAATGAAAAAGGGAAACAATGAAATGAGAAAGACAGGAAATCTCTTTTAGAAAATTAAAGATATCAAAGGAATGTTTCATGCCAAAATGGGCATGATAAAAGACAAAAATGGTAGGAGAGATTAAGAAGTCATGGGAAGAACATACAATATACATGAAAGATCTTAACATAGCTGACAGCCACATTACTGATCCAGAGCCAGGCATCCTGGGCAATGAAGTCAAGTGGACCTTAGGAAGACACTGCTAACAATAAGGCTAGTGCTATTTAAAAGCCTAAAAGATTAGGACTGTACCTCCAAGAGATCATAAAAATGGGAAAGGGTCCCACATGTACAAAAATATTTATAGCCGCACTCTTTTTAGTTGCCAAAAACTGAAAGTCAAGGGGATGCCCATCAATTGCGGAATGGCTGAATAAATTATGGTATATGAATGTAATGGAATACTATTGCACCATAAGAAATAATGAACAGAAGACTTCAGGAAGGCCTGGAAGGACTTATATGATCTGATGCTGAGCGATAGGAGCAGAACCAGGAGAACTTTGTGCACAGCAACGACCACAGTGGGCGAGAGCTTTTTCTGGTAGACCTGGAACTTCATAATAACACAAGAACTTATTAAAAAAAAAATCCCAATGGTGATTTTCTAAGGCAAAATGCCTTCCACACTCAGAGAAATATGGAAGTCATTCACAGAATGTAGCAGATCATGTTTGTGTGTGTGTGTTTTTGTGTATTATATTATGATTTGTTATATGATTTCTTCCATTTATTTTTGTTCGACTACATATCATGACTATAGTGAAAACATACTCAATAGGAAAGTATATGTAGAACCTATACAGAATTGTATGTGGTCTTGGGGAGGGAAGGAGGTAGTGGGGGGTAGGTGTCGGGGGTTAAAAGCTTAATTTTATGGTAGTGATTGTAGAACACTGAGAAATAATAATAGTCATAAAATTAATTTTTAAAAATGTGCATACCCTTTAACCCAGCAATACTGCTTCTAGGGCTATATCCCAAAAAGATCATAAAAATGGAAAAGGGTCCCACATATACAAAAATATTTATACCAGTTCTCTTTGTGGTTGCCAAGAACTGGAAATCGTGGGAATGCCCATCAATTGGGGAATGACTGAACAAGTTGTGGTATATTAATGTAATGAAATACTATTGTGCTATAAGAAATGATGAACTGGAAGACTTCAGAGAGGCCTGGAAGGATTTATATGAACTGATGCTGAGTGAAAGGAGCATAACCAGAAGAATACTGTATACAGTAACAACCACAGTGTGCAAGGAATGTTTCTTGCAAGGACCTAAAACATTCCCAAAGGACTCTTGAGGCAAAATGCCATCCACATACAGAGAAAGAACTATGTAATTGGAAATCAGAAGGAGGTAGAATATTTTCTCTTGTGTTGTGTTTGTTTTGTTGGGGATTTTCTCATGGTTTCTCCCACTCATTTTAATTCTTCCATGCAACATGACCAATATGAAAATTTGTTTAATAAGAGTTTGATTGCTCGCTGTCTGGGGAGGGTGAGGGGAGAAAACCTAAGACTTAGGGAAGTGATTGTAGAAAACTGAAAACAAATAAATTAATAATAATAAATAAAAGAAATATTTTTTTAAAAAAGCCTAAAAGATGATGCTGTGAAAATGTTGTTGTCAATATGCCAGCAAATTTGGAGAACTCAACAGTGGCCGCTGGATTGGAAAAAATCAATTTATGTCTCAGTCCTAAAAAAGGGAAATGAAATTAACTTGAGTCAATCAGTTACCTTACCACTTAAAGTGAGTAATTAGATACCAACAGTTGATACCTTTGTCAAGTAAGAACAATCAATCATTCAATCAGAGGTAGACACTTAAGTTTGAACAAGACCTAAACAGCTCTATTGAATGAATTAATCAACTCTAGGCTTTAGACTAAGTTCGGAGAGTCTTAATAATTTAAATTGAGGGAAATGAAATGAAACCATACAGGGGGCATGTTTGGATTGGTAGAGGTTCTTGCTTAAACCCTGTTGAGCGTGTATCCAACTGGAGCACTAGTTTGCTACTGATAGATTGAAGTCTAGTGACTTAGATTGGAAGCCTTCCAGGCAAGCTTCAGTGAAGGAATTAATATGAGAGCAGGAAAAAGTCTCTGCCTTGGCCTTGGTCTCCTTCACTCCCCGCTCAGCCCCCATCCTTGACTGGAGGAAGACCTTAGAAATTTCAAAGAGTCTGGAGATTGCAACTTCCTTCCTGTTGCTGTCCCAGCAGGGTCTCTGGGACAGCTAATAGTAGTGATTGCTGGAGGAGTAGACAGAATGGATGCAAGGAGAAAAGGAAATCTGAGGCTCTATAAGGAGCCCAGCAGAAAAATGTCACTATCCCTAATTGATGAATCTCAAGGACTCCAACAAAAGAACTTCCTAGACCTGTAAGTTATGCTTTGGCCACCTGTCCTCTTAGTTTGAACCCACTTTCTCCTGGACTCTCTGTGTACTTGTAGAACAGTATGTCAAGGACTTGGAGTGGGAGGGAGAACGTTTTGTAGTAGTTGTAGTAAATAACCATTTCCAAAAGTTAATTGTTAAAAAAAATTAAATTTTTTATCTTCCTGGCTAATTGATATCAACTGATGATGAGGGAAACAAACTGGTAGCAGTTCATGAGCTATAGGAATAGAAAGATACCTCCCAACCCCTCAAGGTCCCCTAGAATGCTGGGGAAATGTAGCAGTCAAGCACTGGGAACCCTATCACCTAGGACAAGTGGGAAGTGGGAGAGTAAATCCAGGGCATAAGCTGCAGGGGTGAATAGGGGAGGTCTGATTCTGTTTGCCCTCATCAGATGTCATCTGATATATTGTGTTCAGTCTGAGGCACCAGCCATTGGAAAGGACATTGATAAGTTAGAGTGTGCAGAGGAAAGCAAAGGTCTTTATTTTGTTTTTGTTTTTGGAAGCAATTGGGGTAAAGTGGCCCAGAGCCACAGAGCTAGTAAGTATCTGAGGCCAAGTTTTGGTTCGTGTTTCTGACTTCAGGGCCGATGTTCCATCAGCTGTGCCACCTCGCTGTCCCAGCAAAGTTCTTTAAACCAATATTATATGAGTGTTCGTTGAAATCATATTTAACTTGGAGGAAGGAAGATTGAGGGTTAAGCAGACACCATGGTTGTCTTCAAGTGCTTGAAGGTGCGCCATATGAAGATGAAGGGAGAATTTTTCTGTTAGACCCAAGAGGGAAGAACCAGGATTTTTAGATTTAGTGTCATATGTATATATGTATGTATATGTATATATGTGTGTATATGTACATATGTGTATATATGTATATGTGTGTGTGTATATTCATTCTAGCAATTAGAAGTGACCAAAAGTAGAATAGGAATGGGATACTTCAAGTGATGGGAAACATAGAGTTCTTCCTTCTTGGAGGTCTCTAAGCAGTAGTTGGACAACCATCTGTCAGTTGTGTTATAGTAGGAATTCTTTTTGGCACAGATTGAACTAGATGGCCACTAACTCTCAGTTTCTGTGATTCTATAAAGGTTTGAATTCAAGAGTAGGTGTGCTCAACCCAGAAAAACAGGTCAGATGGTTGGGGACTCAGGAGACCTGGGTTCTAGCCCTCATTCTCACTAAGTTGCTTTAATCTTGTGTAAAACCTTTCCCCTGTTAGCTTGTTTTTTTCATCTATAAATTGAAGAAATTCTTGATGTTAATGCCTTATGGAGCTATGATACTGACTGAAGGAAAGAGTGAAGGTTTATGAAAAAGAAAAGTGAGACATCAGATAGGAGAGAGATGTTGAGACTAGATTTTCCAGGGCCTTCAATACCAAGGGGAGGGTGGACTTAGGGCAAAAGACAAGAGGCCTGAATATATCTGAGACCCAGACTATACTGTCTTCTCTGGAATCAGGCTTTGCAAGGAGAAAGCAGAGGGGTACTGGAAACAGGAGAACCTTCCAAGTTCTAGATCTTCTTTACAATAAAACCCATTCTTATAATGGAATGATGAACCAACAGGGAGTAGAGCAGGTCACCTCTGATTTCAGGTGCCTCATGTTTCCTTGGATTAGAAGTGAGATAAAGGCATAACCTGCATGTGACACTTTAGGGATTGGGAAAGTTGGTGATCTGGGCCTGGCCTGAATCAGACCAGCCCCTTGGTAGTTTGGGTCCAATACTGAAACAAAATGAGATGCTCAGAGATCATTCAACAGTTCACAAAAGAAAGATTTCCTTGCCCAAAGCAAGGAGTATATTCAACCGGGATAGGCATTGGGGATAGAAGATATTAAACTTTTTTCTTTTCTTTAATTTTTTTACCAGTCAAACCTCAAAGAGAGTTCTTGGTGGAGGCTTTGTACTCAGGCGACCAAGAAGTGATGTCAACAGCCTGAGTGATATCAACTGAGACCAAGAGGTCTCGGTAATTTTTTTTGAGGCAGTCAAGGTTAAGTGACTTGGCAAAGATCACATAGCTTATTAAGTGTCTGAGGCTGCATTTGAATACGAGTGTTCCTGACTCCAAGGCTGGTGCTCTATCCACTGCACCATCTAGCTGCCCCCTTGATACCTTGTAAAGAAAAATCAGCCTAACTTGCATAGGAGCAAGGGTTAGGATATTGCTTCTACACAGCTGGGATTTAGTATCATTCCCTTATCTGGGCTTCAGTTTCCCCATCTATGAAATGAGTAGGTTGGACTATGTAGTCCTAAAGGGCCCTTCCAGCCTAAATATTTTGTATTTCAAGATGCCTTCTAAAACTAACATTCTCTGCTCTAAGAGAAAAGATACTCAGTGTGTCATTGGTAATTTTTAAATACATTCAGCTTCCTGAAGGCAGGGGCTCAGATCTGATGACTTCTGTAGATGACATACTACTCCAAGATTCTGTATCTCTAGGAGACAGCTCAAAATGGAGAAGGTTGATTTAGAACTATAGACTATATCAGATCTAGAAGGAAGCTTCTCATCCAGTTCTCTGTTTTTTTTTTCCTTTAATCTAAAAAAAAAAGGTAGTTTTTTTTTTAATTGAGACCTTTAGTTTTTAGTTAACAGCCCTTCTTGGATGAGCCTCCCCTAATAACAGTTTAATAGGGATTGTACTTTCTGCCTTTGATATATGGGATATATGCCCAATAATAAAAAAAAATTATTATTGGATCAAGTCAAGGGATATGAACAGTTTAGTTCCTATTCTACATTATTTCCTGAAAGAACTGATCCAATTCACAGCCCCACAAATAGTGTATTGGTGCTTCTGTCTTTCCTGTGCCTCCAACATGGGCTGTTTCCATTTTTTTTTTTTTGCCACTTTTGTCAATTTACTGAGGGTAAGCCACTTCAGAGTACTTTGATTGCTATTTCTCCTATTGGGAACATGTTTTCATGTGGTTCTTCATTGGCTATTCTGATTTTCAGAACTGCTTGTTAGCTAGCCTGGCATGGTGTATAAAGGGTCCGCCTCAGAGTCAGGATGACTCATACTGGCTGTGTGACACTGGATAAGTCACCTAATCTATCAGCATCCCAAGACACCCATAAATTGCCACCCAGTTGCTAATCTGCATTAGTGATGGGGGATTCCTCAGAGAGTTCCACACATCAATGAAATTGCTGGTCTGGACCAAAAGAAGTGAAACCTGTCCATATCCTCAGACCATTTGTCAATTGGAGAACAGCTTTTGCTCTTATACATTTGTCCCAGTTCCTGTTGTTTCATGGATATGAGACCTTTATCAGCAGTGTCTGATGCAAATTCTTTTCCTGTTTGATGGTTTGTCTTATTTTATCTGAATTCCTCTTATTCTTGCAAAAACATCTTAAATGTTAAATGTTACATAATTTAAAAGCCTATTTTTTTCTTTTATGATGATATCTATCCTTTGGTAAAGAATTCTACCCTGAGCCACAGCAGTGACGGGATGATCTACTATTCTGAACAAAGGCCCCCAGAGGCCATCCGGTCCCTCTTCCTTGTCTGAGCCCTCCTTCTTGTGGTTCCAACTTCAGAGAGAGGTCACCGTGGGCAATTCCAGAACATTCCCAGCCACTACTTCTCCTCTGGCAATTTCCCAGCCATCCCTGACTCAGTTCTAAGGTCAGGATCTGGCCATCCCTGGGAAAGAAGAAAGGAAGTGCAAAGACCAGGTCAGATCTGGGCTGGAACTCAATCTCATACAACCTTCCCAAAAACTTTACTGACAAGACAGTCAGGGAGAAAACACGCACACACACACACACACAAATCAGAATGAGTCAGAAGAAAATCTGGCCAAATGAGAAAGGCATCATCCTCAGTCTTATAGGTACCCTGCTCCTGGCTCTCTCACACACACCCAGCTCATTTCTTCCCATTTCCAGATTTATTTGTTTGGAATTCCCTGAATTATCCTGACTCTCTTCAAATCCTATATCCCTTAAAGACTCAGCTTAAGTTAGAATCGCATAATATCAAAGCAGGAAGAAACCTTTGAAATCCTAAGTGAGCCCTTGAATTTTATAAATGAGGAGGTTAAGGCCCAAAGGAGGAAATAATTTGCCCAAAATCGCATGGGGAGTGTTTGACGTGGGACTCAACATATCTTCTGATATTTTGATTCTGTAACATTCTTTCTGCTGTTCCCTGGTATCTTTCTTACAGCTGCTCCAGAAGCTTTCCCTGATCTCTCTGACCAATCCCCACCCTCCAAACTCCCCCCCCAAAAATCCACTCTTCTCTTCCTTGAATGCGTGCAGCACTCTTTGCTGACCCAGACCATTTATTTTGTTGTGTTATCCTTGGACTGTCAGCTCCTTGCTGGAATGTGACGGAGTCAGTCTTGTTCTGACTCCATACTTCAAGGAGCTTTGGTTTCATCTCTCTGAACACTCCCTTCAAACTTACTAGACCATTTCTCAAGAATATTGCCATGCAAATAAATGAAATTTGAGGAATCAATTGGGGAATGACTGAATAAGTGGTGATATATGATTGTGATGAATACTATTGTGCTCTAAGAAATGATGAGGAATTTCAGAAAAATCTGAACTGATGCAGACTGAAGGGAGCAGAACCAGGAGAACATTGTACACAGTAACATGAACACTGTGCATTGATCAACCAGCATGGACTTAGGCATCATCAGCAATGCAATGATCTAAGACAATTCCAAGGGACTCATGACGGAAAATGCTGGCCACATCCAGAGAAAGAACTATGCAGATCGAAGCATACTGGCTTTTCTTTTTGTTTTTTCTCATGGTTTTTCCATTTTGTTCTGATTCTTCTTTTGCAACATGACTGATGTGGAAATATGTTTAATACTTGTATAGTCTATCAAATTGCATGCCATCTTGGGAAGGGGAAAAATTTTGGAGCTCAAAATCTTATAAAAGTGAATGTTGCAAAGTATCTTTGCACGTAATTGGAAAAAATAAAATACTATTGGGGGATTAAAAAATTAAAGGAATATTGCCATGAAGAAAAAAAAATTATCCCTTTGGTAATAAGCTTCTCCCTCTTTTGCAAGGCTAGTTCTCTAATGACAGATATAATATCTGCATTATAATATATCAGATATAATAATAGCAATCACAATATAGCCAAGTACTTCAGATTCACTTGACTGACTGAGCCTCTCTCTGCCTTAGGAGATAGTGAATCGTTGGCTCCCTGCCTTTAGCTAAGCTGGCCCAGTCCCCAGGTGCCAGGGGTCCCACTGAGAGCCTTCCCGGGCTTGCAGGATGTTCCCAAGCAGCAGTGACAGAACCTGCAGGCACCCAAGGGACCACAGTGAGGCAGCAGAGGAGGACTGGAAACTGACGCTGGAAACTCCTGTATACTTAAATGTATGTCTCCATGCAGGCAGGCAAGCAATAGGCACAGTGTGCCCAGGCCCTGTGCTAAGGGATGGGAATAAAAAATATAAGCCAAAAGACAAGCACTATCTGTCCTCTAAGCGCTTACAATCTGATGAGAGAAGAGGAAGGACTCAGAAGATGAATGGGAAGGGATGAGTGGGCTACAGTTCACAGTGAAAGGGATACCACACCTCTTCTCTGGTGCAGCTTCTGTCTTTGCCCTCAGGTGAATGGATACATGGCAGCAGAGAACACAAGCTGTGCATCCATTATCTCTGGTTCTTCCTACATGACCAGCCCACCTTCCACTTCAGTCACACTGCTCTCTGATGGCATCTCTCTCACAAAGTTCTTTGTTGCCAGTATGTCAGCCCACTCACACCTCCCAGAATCTCTGCTTTGCCATTTGGGTGAACTCCAACTTTGACTCTTCAGAGACTGTGATATCCTCAGCAGAGTGAAAGGAAGAATTCTGATATTATGAAAGATGGGTCTTTGTTTCAAGGGAAGTTTAAGAGTTGGTTGAATTTTAAATGAATGAATTTTATGATTTATAAAAAACTTTCCTTTTTTTGTAATTTTAAAATGTAATTTACAGAAGAAACCAGAGAAGGAAGTGACCTTAGAGAACATGTAGACCAGCTTCCCCATTTACCTTCTGGGGAAACTGAAAGATTCTCACCAGTCTCACTGTGGTACTAGAAGAGTTGAGAGTAGACCACCTCCTTTACCCCGAGCTCTTTATTGCTTTTTTCATGCCATCAGTCTTGAGAGGATAGGATTGAATACTGGCTGAAGGTGCAGCCCTAACACCTTTGAGCCAAAGGGAGAAGGATGTGGAAAGAGAGGTTGTTTCTGGAATCTAGACTTGATGAAAAGAATCCAGTAAGTGTAAGGAGGGACCAAAGAGTCTGGCATGTGAAGAAAAACAAAGTTATCGCCCTATCCTCGGAATCAGAGGTCACCTGGGCTAGGGCTTAAGGCATTGATTGCATGAAGATGAGAAGGATAAATAACTCTGTAGGTTTAGAAAACAGGTAGAAAACTAATTCAGGAAAAAGTGGCTTTCAAAAGTTTCTCCTCCGTGAGTTTTGGTGACATGTTTCTCTTTCTACATGTAGAATCAGTCCTTCCCAGTCTCCTCTACAGGATCATCATCCTTGCCCTACTCCCCATGCTTGTACAGTCCAGGACTTTGTCCTGGGCCCTCTACATTTACTCAGTGATTTGCATCAGTCTCCATGAGTTCAATTATCCCGTGACAGATGAGTCTTGAATTTCTATATCCAGCCCATATCCATTATATTATCCATGCTACACCTCCAACCACCTAAATGTCCCAAACTTAAGTCCAAAGTCATTCTTTCCCTCTAAATGCTTCCTCCTTCCTTCCCTATTTCTGTTCTCCATAATTCCCCTAGTAACTCAGCTTCACAATCCTCACCTCTTTGCTCTCCCCCTCCCTTGCATAAGCAATCTTAACCAAGTCTTAATTCCAGTTCCGCAGCATCTCTTGAATCCTTTACCATCTCTCCATTCATACTACCTTCAGTCTCACCTTTTACTTAGACAAGCTTCCCTGCTTCCAGATTCACTTTTCTCCTGTCAGATGGTAAACTGATATTCTTAGAACACAGGTCTGATCAAGTCACTTCCCTCTAGAGCCTTTTGTAGCTCCCCATGGCCCCCAGGACAAAATGAAAATTTTTTGCTTTGCATTTAAAAGCCTTTCATTTGACTCCAGTCAGTCTTTCCAGGTTGATTATATATTCCTCCTCCTCACCCTTTAGTTCCAGCCAAACTAACATCCTTGCAGTCAGTTCTACTATAACTTATTTTTAAAATGCTAATTTGTTCTCCAGTATAGGGAACAATCTGAACATGACTCGAATTTCCTGTTTGAGATTTTGTCTTGGGAAATATCAGGTATGCAGAAAACTGCACCACTTTCTTATAATTTCACAAGCTGCAACCCATCAGCCACTTCTGCAGGCAAACCATAAGACTGAAGGTGGAGAGCATTCTGGTTCGGTGGGAGGTAGGAATGGGGTGGACAGGTCCAGACTGAATATACTCCCATCATGTAAGTTGCCCATAGCATGTCAATGAGTGGTTGTTTAGAAACATCTCTATGTCTATAGTTGTGAGACTTGATTCCCTGAGAAAGCTCTTGAATTCCAACTAGTGAGATTACCACCTCATAGTCTTTACTTGTGAACATGCTGTATGCATTTTCCCTTGTACCCTGAGACAGCCTAGGAGCTTAAAAGAAAAAACTGGAGCTTGCCTTTTATGGAGATGGTTGATACAAGTTCCATGTACTACAACATATACTAGAATCTGTACAATATATAGCTATGCTACTATGTGGGGAGAGACCTAGAGATGAGGGTTTTCTGTAGAAGACTTTTATGGGGGGCATGCCATATATCCCAGGTACAGCCCAGCTTGACTGTGCCAAGGGCACCAGAGTAAGGTTTTGAGATTAGGGGGGGGGGGGCAGTAAGTGGTCAGGTTATAAAGGTTCTAAATTGTCAGAACAAAGAACTCAGGAAGATTACAGGAAAGCCTTAAGAGATGAGATAGGGATGTTTGATCACAAAGGCTAGTTTTTATAAGAGGGGAAATCATACTCCAAAGCTCTAGCCCTCCTAACTTTGTTAAACTTTTAACATACAAAATTTAAATATAGGTCTACTTTTTCTGGGACAAATCTGAACCACCCTCACCCCACCACCCCACCCCTCCTACCTGTTGAATAAACATGTTTTGTGGCTTTAGGTGAAGAATCTTAAATTAAGATCTTTTATCCAACTCACTAATCCCATCTCCCCACCCTCATAAGTCTCAAACCCTACGTTAGTTGCAGTAGTATGTAAAGGAAGGGGCTGTCAGCTCTAGCTGAACTGTAGTTGTATCACCCTCTGGGCATAGTTAAGTGATTTAATCAATGCTGTTTAACTGATAATGAACTTTGCCTTATGGCAAAGGCCTTATATAATTCCACAGATCAAGCATACTAAATATTGCCCTGAAATGGGATGGGATGTGTATGTGGGGAGAGACAAGGATTCCTCTAGGTGAAATTAAAGACCTGTGATGACTGATGCAAACATCTGGCAAGCCCCCTAAATGTGCACTAGGTACCTCCTTCTCTGGAAATCTTGATTCTAAGGGGTCAGGAAGAAAATGAGAACACACCCCCAGCATGATTGCCCTGAGACCTGGGTCAGGCCAAAACAATAGTTTTATTATTTCAGCATTCAGCAACATCTCAGCCATCAAAAATAAAACTCTAACACCGAAGGATGGAAGGAAGACTTCTCTACAGCATGATTAGGTAGGCTGCATCCAGAGCCCCCCAGGGCGCCACAGGCAGGAAGGATGGTGGTTATTCATTCATCCAATAAATTAGGAAGCGCAGAATTCAGGGGGCCAACTGCTCATTTCTGGGCTGGCATAAGGTCATCAATGGACTGGCCCTGCTCCAAACGCTTCTCCATCTCAATGAGCAGCTTCACACCATCCACCACCATCTGCACCAACTCCACCTCTGAGAAGCCCAGTCGGTCAGCATTGGAGATGTCAAAGACACCACCCACAGCTGCTGTATCCACACCCCCTGTGTGAGGAACAAGGTGTTAAAGAGGCCTGGGAGATCGGTTCTATCCAACCCCTTCCATATGCAGAAATGCTAACTTCAAGAGCACTCTGAGGCAAAGGATCTCCTAAGTACTCTCATCTCAAGTGAGTATAATAGCTTAACTCTGTGCCTCCCTGACCCTGTTGTAAAATAACTTTTGTAAGTGTGAGCTATTTTAAAGCTGAGACAAAGGGAAGGAACCAATTCAACGTTCCAGTGAATGGCAGAGCCAGGGACTCCTCTGAAGTGCAGGGAATGAGTAGAGCTGAGCCCTGGAGAGCTGAGGGGAGCAGGACCCAGAGAGATGCAGTTTCTCAGGCATTGGTGTAGAACATAGCTTTCTGCCACTAATTTGCTCTGCAACCTCTGGCTGCAAAAATTGGTGGAATGATTGTTTAGGGTCGCCTCCTTCCTCCATTTCCATTCTGGTGATACTTGGCTGCCTTTCTGGCAGCCTCAGCCATGACTCCTGCCCCCATACATACCTGTCCCCCTCTTCTGCAGTCTCAGTTTCTTCAGAACCTCACCAAACTTCTCATGCTTGCCCAGGTGGGGAAGTTTGATGTGAACACCTGCACGTAGGCCTGTGCCCAGGTTGGAAGGGCATGTCAAGATGTAGCCCAGGTGAGGATTCCACATGAACTCGTAGTTCTTGGTCTTAAAAAGGGTTTCAATCTAGACAAGGAAATTTTTATCAGCCTGCATTTCTATAGAAAGAGCACTCACAATGAAAGGCAGGAGGATGCCAAGGCCCTTGTTGACTCTTGTTGGCATGGTTCCTTCTGAGGCAATTGGGGAATAGTGCTGAACCCCTTCAGGAGGGAACATGATGACTCTTCCAGGGGGTGGGGGTGGAGGAAAGAGCCCAGTGGCGTCAGAAGCAGGTCCCCAGAGACTGGCACCATGGTAACAGAGGAAGCAGATGCCACGCCAGTCAATCCTCCAGAGGCAGTGAAAGCCTAACACTTCACTTCTCAAAAGTATCTGTACAAATTCTTGGCCTCCAGGTAGACTAAGGAAATGTGACAAGGGAGGCTGGCTAGTCGTAGCCCCAGAGTCAGGTATTGTGGCTACCTGGGCCTATGAAAAGCTCACCATATGGTGAGCACAGTCGTACAAAGGGCAAACAAATCAGCTGCATTTACTACACTATTGGATGAAGTCCTTTCAAATTGTGAGTTAGGGCATTTAAGATTATTTGCACATTCTAGGTGGGGCAGGGGGTGGTTGGAACAGGATGGGATGGGCCTGCCCAGGATCTTCCCCAGAAGAGTCAAGAGTCCCAAACAGGAAAGGGGCTCATGGTCCTCAAGCATCTTCTAGAACATAAGCTTAGCACCCCACCCCCTCCTTTCCTTTGAATTCTAATACTGTACTTGTTTTTCTCTAATACAAGTCAGTCAAATCAGTGTGAGATTGTATACCAGACATTTTAGCTTGAAAGTGTCTGGCACGTAGGAGCTTAATATTATGGACTGACGTGGTTATTAACAGACATCTGGATAAAACTGGTGGAGGTTTCTAGAAAGAGCTCAAGGTTATTCATAAGACTGGAAGGAACCCTTGTACCCCAAAATAGAGGGTGCCCCTGAAACAGCTCCCTTACCTGGGTAAGCCCTGTGCAGAAACGTGTGAACACCTCCTTCATATTACCTCCCTTCTGCATGGAGATGACCCTCAGGTGATCTTCCTCGTTGATCCACACCAGAAAGGTCTTGTTGTCGTTGTGCCTGGAAGCAGAGCCCAAAGAGCTGTTAGTGGATTCAAGGCCATGGAGTTCCACAAGAATTACAACACCGTCCTGAAGGAGACTTCAGGTCAAAGTATAGGCCTTGGCTTAAGCACATTTCATCTAACCTCCTTTAACAAATGCCCAGGCCCACAGAAGGAAATAGCTTACTTGCCAAAAAGCCTTAAGTCTAGTAGATCAGATCAATTCAACCCCAGAGCGATTATTTAAGATCTTTCTCCCTGTGTTACAAGGTCTTTGTAAGAGCTGATGAAATTCACAGCAAATTCAGGACCCAGCCTAAGCTCCTTACTTGAATAAATGAATGAAACCTTTACTACACTCTAATGTGAGCGAAAGATGCTAAGTAAGTACTTGGGGATATGAACAGAAAAGACAGTCCCTACTCTTCATTCTTGCACTCCTTTGGCAGTATGGTCTAAAGACCCCTTAGGTTTTCAAATACATAATACAAAGGAACCAAACTAAATTGAAATAAAGTTAATCAAATGATTAAGTTAAATGATAATGCTAGTGATAGTTAATCAAGAAATTGTTTGGATAAGAACTCCTGATTCCCAGGAACCCCTCCTACTGCATTTTTATATAGATGAGAAAACTTGAGGTCCACAGAGCTGGCAGCTTCTGCAATGACAAAAGCTCTAAACTTCAAACCCAATGCTCCTTCCCCTAATCTTAGGGGGCCAGAACAAAAGAAATGAATGGGACAAGGTCGTGGACCCAGGATGGCAAAGTACTCTAAGGCCTCAGGAAAGCCAGACAATGGCCATGACCTTGACATGCTCATCCCCAGTGTAGCAAGACTTAAGAATGGTCTCTTGGAAACAAGGCATCTTATGTCCCAGCACTCTCCCTGTGAAGGTCAGGGGAATCTGGCCCTGGGGAAAAACCCCACCAGGCCTTGGCATCAG
The DNA here is from genome assembly GCA_028658325.1 of Potorous gilbertii. Classification (NCBI taxonomy): domain Eukaryota; kingdom Metazoa; phylum Chordata; class Mammalia; order Diprotodontia; family Potoroidae; genus Potorous; species Potorous gilbertii. The sequence continues at coordinate 411,425,007 of CM053769.1, forward strand.
AATAGCCTCCTCTCCACCTCCCTTGGATAGGCTCATGGGCATGGCATTTGTAGTACAGGCCTTCCCCTCCTCCCCACTACTGCAAGGCTAGTTAGACTCACTCAGCCACCTGACTGCTGGGAGGCAGCCAAGCCTCAGAGACACAGGGGACCTAGGGAACAAAGCGGGGAGGGAGAAATGTGTAGCAAAAAAGACCAGTTTAAACCAAGTCTTGAAAGGATGAATCCTAGGACCTTAGTGGCTCCAGAGGACATCCAGTTTAACTCCTACCATGCCTAAGAGATTCACCCTAAACAAGCAGAACAGCCTCATGTATCCTCCTTCCTGCTAACCTCTAAGCATGGAGAGAGCAGTTTTAATGGAAAATTTAGGCCTGGATGGGGCCAAGGAGCTGTTTCTTGTGATGGCTGTGACTAAATTGTGAACAACTGGCACCAAAAAGGGCATTTTGAAAAGGGGTTGAAATTATCATTAATTATATTCTAAAGACTTAGTTACTCTGATCAATACAATGAATACAAGACTCATGATGAAAAAAATCTGACCCTTGAGTGCAGACTGAAGCCCATTTTTTTTCCTCCCCTATCCCAAAACATGGCTGATATGGAAATGGATGACTTCATATGCATAATGAGTAGTGTACTTTCTTGGCTTCTCACTGGGTGGGGGAGGAGAGAGAATTTAGAACTGATGTCTAGGGTCTTTTCTACTTCAGTTCTAAATCCTGTAAACTTTTAGGGGTAGGGTGCCCAGGAATCCAAAGGCAGATTTGCCTTAAGGTTAAGGTACTTAGAACTCCAATACTGATGTCAGTGCTGAGCCCTAAGTATGGGATCCCACCTGGGTATTAACTCAGCACCTACTCTCTGCCAACAAGAGACAAGTTTAATCACTCGGGGGTGTTTGTGGTGAGTAAGGAGGCTAGGGCAAGATGTGGATTAGGTGGAGACTTAACTGAGCCAGAAGAGACCACCTAGTCTTAACTTTTTAGTTAGGTCATATAACCAGTCAATAACAGGCTAACACCTCTAGACAGTCATCAGGTTTAATGGAAAAAACCCTAAGCTCCATCAATGGTGGGAGACAAAACTTCAGAATCCACCTCTGAGAATCTAGCTTCTTTCCCCCCTCCTGACAACAGGTCATTCCCTAGTTTCTACTTCTGTCCTTATTTAGCTACTTACAATGGGAGTCAACATTCCTAGCACTCTCAGACCCCATAGGACCAAGGTTATAAACCAGTTAAACTCCCCACACGCTGGGAAGCTGAGGGGATGCTTACCGGCAGCAGTTGGTGGCTGTGCTAACCAGACAGAGATCAGTCTGTCTGGGTGTAGGTAAGCTAACACCTCTAAAACCACCTTGACCTTCCTTCCAGTCTAGTCAAGAAGCCAGGAAGGTGGTGACTTAATTATCCTCGATCATAGCTATTAAGTATTGAGGCAGATGATTCTCCACACTTCCCAAGGAAAAAATCCCAGATGATGGAAGTGAAGTAGTTAGTGGTAGAAAAACTTTTTGGGCTTGGATCCAGGTGACCTAAGTTTTTATCCCAGCTCTGCTACTTCAAATGACCCCAAAGTGGGGGCAGTTTGCTAGCCTCAGATCCCTAATCTGTTAAATGGGAATATAACTTTATACTTGCCTTCAAGAGAGGTCATGAAGAAATTGCATTGTTTACCTTAGTATGATAGCATTTCTATTAGCAGTGACTTAGTCAAGTCCCTTCCTATCTCTGGACCTCAGTTCTTCCCTCTGTAAAATGGGGGCAAGGGGTGCATAGGACTAGACTAGATTTCTAACAATCCTTATAACTCACATTTAGTTTTAAAATTGTTTTTAACTTCATTTTACCCTCACAACCACCTTTGATGATAAGTAACCCCATTTTACAGCAGTAAACATGAGACAGGCAGAACTTTTAGTAACTCGTCCAAGGTCACACAAGCTAGCTTGGACAAGTCACTAATGTCTGAGGCTTGGTTTGCACTCATCTTCCTGACTATCCACTGCACCACTGAGCTGCCTGTAGATCCTTTAAGATCTGAAGGGATTGGTTTTCTGGCATGGCCTTGGGAGTTAAGATCTTCCCTTTCCTCTCTGGGCCTCAGGTTCTTTCCATAAAAGGGGTTGAACTAGGTCTTTTAGGTCTGGATCCTGTGCAGTTCTGCCTAAGGACTCACCAAATGCCCCTGCCATCGGGCCAATCTCGGGCCATGCCAGAAGCCAAGAGGAGTGGGGAGACAGGCTTGTCGAAGAGGAAGTGGTCATCAATCAGCTGCTGCTGTTCCTGCTCAGTCATGTTCTTCAAAGCATAGTACTTCCCATTCAGGTCACCTTCCAGGCTGGCCAGAGCTGTGGGGTAATCAATCAGAAGTCAACCTGAGGCTATTGATAGTAAGGCACAAGGTCATGAAGAAAAACCCCTACTCACCTGCCCCTGTGCTCAGGTGTTGTGTTAATACACACACACTAGATTTAAGAGCATGAAGGGACCTTAGGGGTCTCTCATCCATAATTTCCACCTCTCATTTTCCCCCAAAGTCATCACCCAACCTTTCTTGAGGTCCCAACAGGTAGCTCATTATATACTCTGTTCTAACAAGCCAAGTGTTCCTGAAACAGATCTACACTCTTCCCTCTCCAAGACCTTTTTTCCCCTCAATACAGATCCTAAGTTCTGGGCTATAGGGACAAGTAAAACAAGTCTAGTTCTTTTCACATTAAGATCGGGTTGGCTGCTTAAAAACAGGTAAAGCAGAGAAATCAGGAGCAGTACAGTTTAGTAAACTAAAAATTACTTATTTCATCTCAGGCTTTTAAAGGCTTTATGAAGGTGAAAGGGAAGAGGTGTTCAAGGGATAAGGCAGCCTCAGATACCAGGCCTAATACCTGTTAAGCTCCCACCCAAGCTATTGGGGCTGCTATGGAAGATGAGTCATCCACCTGTCTTGGAAGTTAGATCAGGGCAAAGCTTTCACATCCACTCATGAAACTCAAAAAGGTGTTTCTGCTCTGAAACAGAAAGGTTGGACTTGTCCAAAAGTCCCACACCTGCCAATACCTGTCCCAATACACTGACCCCTTCAGCCTTGACTCCCAATTCAGGTAGCACCACAGATGCCTCTCATCTCAAATCCCCTAGGGAAACATTAAGGGAATTCAACTGACCCAACTCCCACTAGGGTCTACCAGGACCAATTAATTTCCTTCTCTCCTTTCTAACTCACAAACTCCACAGCCTGAAATCTCCCAGAAACAGAGCTACCCCAGAATCTCCACTAATCAAAGTCAGTAGCAGTAGGAGGGGTTGGGGAAAAGGGGATATTTTTATACAACATCCAATAAGAGTAGGAAAAATTTAGCCTCCTCCTATGCTGAACCAATGAACAAGAAACAGTTCCACAGGAACAAATAAGAACTGATTCTGGGGGCATTTGTGTCTGACACTATGAAGGCCACCTTCTTCTACAAGGGGTTGGACTAAATAGTCCTTAAAGACATCACACCCATAGATGATCACTTTAGTATTTATAGCACCTAAGAGTCTTATATTTGACAGAAACAGTATTAGAGGTTATATCATTTGTCCAAGGTCACATAGCTAATATGATGGAAGTGGGACTCAAAAGTCACATATTCTTGACCTCAGGGTCACTGGACCCTGTTGTTTTTACTCCCTGCTGGAAACCAAGCTCCTGATTTCCATTTAAAGACTAGTTAGGGATGCTCTGAAACTCCAAGGTCCAAGGACAGCTGGCCCCCTGCCTGAGAGGCTGAGCCAAGGTGCACCTATAGAAACCACATAGAGCAGATTCTTCTGAGTACCTCTTGGGGAAGGGGGTGGGGGCGGCCTCTCCTCCCAGAAGGTCAGGCCTTATCTCACAGCTGGGACTGAGACAATACTACTGCATCATTGGCTCACCACCTTTGGGACAATAGCACAGCAGAATCAGAGACAAGTCTCTGCACCTTCCATTCTTGGCTTGAATGTCTCAGAAAACCATGTTGCTCAAAAGCACCTTTAATTTTAAGACTTACAAAAGTCAAGTTGCAGCAACTAATTAGTTTTTCAGTGTCCTTCCTAAAAAATGAGGTCCCAAGTTTCCAGTGGGCTGTCTTGTGCAGCAACCTAAGATCAAGGTCAGAAGAACCTTACAAGGTGGGGCTAGAATATAGGTCTCCTGAGCCTCAGCTAGGTACTTCCAGAAATCCAGATTCAAGTTTATTTGCCCTAACACCTCAGTGTCCCTTGCTTGTGAGGTTGATAATACCTTCCACAGACAGCTTCTCTATGGCACGGCGCTCGCCCCGGCTACAATGTGGAGGCAGGCAGAATCCTCGGATGCTCCGGCCAGTTCGAACACGGGAACTCAGAACATAGTTTGGATCCAGGTCATCACCACCCTGGGGGACAATAGGAATGGGGAAATACAGGAAAATTTTGGATACCCTACCTTCATTTCCTCAACCTATCAGATACCTTACTCATACCCTGTCCTGACCAAGTCTCCTTCCTTAAGCTACCTACCCCCTACTGTTCTTCAGCTTAGCTGAGAATCTCCATATCCCCCCCCACCTCAAACCCCCAGTTACTTCTCCATCCAGGAGTGTGTCTGGGATAGGCTAATCCCCTTAGCACTGAGTTGAGGCTTAAGCTCAGGCCATATAAGGACAGGCAGGCAGAGACTGGGGGGAGAGAGCACACCTACCTGCAGATTGTCAGGGTTAAGATCAGTCTTATGCTCATCAGAAGGCTTGTAGCCTCCATGTCTGTCCTCAATAATGGGATCAAATAGTTCCTTGAACACTTCATAGCACTCTTCATCTCCAGCCACACAGCCCACAGTCATGATGAATGGGTGCCCTACATGGGAGGGAAGGAAAGAAAAAATTGAGGCTTTCTCAGCTCAAGGGAAGGCAAATAGACCTGAGGAATTTTCAAAAACCAGAAAGGCCCCTAGATATACCAGCTGCTAAACTTTACAAGTGAAAGAAACTTGACCTAGCCATGCTGAAATAGTTAAGAATTTGAATTCATGGTCTTTTGGTTTCCAAATGTGGATTCTTGCTATAAAATCATCTTTCCCTGGAGATGGTAGACCTTAATTTCTCATCTACTGCAACTGGGGGTGGGGGGGTGGGGGAAGGGAAACATGCCTTTGGTAGTATGTCCTAGTTCAAAGCCTCCTCAGACTGGGAGTTCATCCTCTAAGTGGTAGAAGTAACTGAGAAAAAGGGAACCTGGCAATGGGGAGGAAATAAAAACCTCAACTATCTTCCCCCTCGAAAATTGTTAGCACAAATTGAGTTGAGGGAAAAAAGCAAAAATTTCTCCCATGGAATGCTAAGGATTCCCTTTGCCAACTCTGTTCCCAGTAAGTAAGGACAAGATACTCGGGCTCCATAATGGGAGAACAGGATAGGAACAAGAACTCTTTTCTAGATTAGAGAGAAGAGTGGCCACTCCAAGACCTATTCCAGAGGAACAGAGAGAATCCTCTGCTTCAGAGGCAAGACAGAAAAAGATCCTCAATCTTCCTTCACTGAATGCCCCAACAAGTATGTGGGGGAAGGCAAAGAAAGGAGCCAGAGAAGGGGTGGGGGAGGGGGAGGGTACCTGGGTTGTCCACACCGGTTTGAATGACATCATCCAGGGTGAAGCCGCTGGATGTAGCCTTATCCCGGAGTTTTTCATAGAGCTCAGGCGTCAGCACCTTAGCCATGTGGTTGTTGTGCGAGGAGAGGTCGGGATATTCCTCTTCGGCGGGGAAACGGGACTTCAGCATGTTGTGGCTATTGGAGAATGGCATGATGGCAGGAGGCTGCTAGGGGTACCAGGACAGGGAGATCACTTATCCAGCCCGCAGCTTCTCCGGTCTCCTCCTGCACCCCTGCTGGGAGCGAGTCACAGCCGCAGGGAAGGGGGAGGAGGAAGGAGGGGAGGGGAGGGGAGGAGGAGGAGAAGGCTGCGACAACGCCCCGTGCAATATGTACAAAGCTCCTTCACTGCTGACTGCCAAGCTGTCTCCTCCTCCTCCTCCTCCCGGCAGCCCTCCCAAGGTCAAAGCAGCCGCAGCCTCGCAGCTCTTGGGGCGCGGGGAGCCGGGGTGACGGTTAGGGGACCCAACACCTGTCATCCTGGCCGCAGGAGGCCGAAGCAAGGGCTCCCCGCCCTGCCCAGCGCTGCCCCCGCAGCGTCTGGAGGCCGGCGCTGGGGAGCCGAGGGGCACGGGCAAGGATGAAGCCTGGAGAGGGGGAAGGAGCCCGGGGAGAGGGAGGCAGATGCGCCCCTGGGATCCCGCGCCGCCCTCCCCCCACAGCAACCATCTGCTTCGCTCCTCCCCAGAGATTCCCCGAGCCGGGGGAGCAGAGAACAATCCTGCCCCCCCAAACACCCAAGCCTCCATCCCGGACGGAGCCAAGGGCGGGAGGAAGGGGCTGCAGCCGTCCCCGGCTCCTCCTCCCCCTCTGACAGAGGTTCTTCAGCATCACCTCCGTACCTCAAGACAGCCCCCCCCCCCGCTCGACACCCCCGCACAGACGCGCACACGCACACTTCGGCAAGGACTCCTGCCCAGCGTCCAGGCTGCCAGGCGGGCAGACAAAGGGGCCGGGGTCCTCCGGGCCCCCTGCTCCACTCCTCCGGAGCGGCCGCGGCGGGAGCGCTGTCAGTCACACACAGTCTTACACAATGACACACACCAGCCTCCGCCGCGCGCAGGTGCGTCGCGGGGCCCCGGAGCAGCTGGGGCGCCGGGCTGCGCACTCACCGAGGGCGCTCCGGGGGTCGTGGAGGACGGGCGGCCGGCGAGGATGCTGCGGCGGCGGCTGCGCGGGGATCCCAGGCCACCTAGGCTGGAGCTCTGGCAGCGAGTCTCGGCCGCGCTGCCCTCCTCCCTTTTTATAGCGGCCAGGATGGGGTCTCCCATTGGTCGGTATTTATATCCCATTCATTCTATTGGCCCCTGGCTGGAGGGAGTAGCCCTCCTGGCTTTGTCTATTAAGCAGCTTGACGCCTTCCATCTTGTTAACCCTCCGGGATCTGCTGCGCTCCCTCTTCCACCCCCCCACCCCGCCCTCGCGGCCTGGAGCCCCTTCCCCAAACTGGGGCCTGAGCCCCGCCCTCTTCCTCTTCTGGGGGGGAAGGGAAAGGACGAAAACCCGAGGAGGGATGGCAGGACATCTCCTAGGTTCTGAAGCTGCCGGAGGCTTCGGAGATCAGCCATGCCACTCAGAACCAGAGAACGCGGGGAGTGCTTTGCGCACCTTGAAACCCTGGGTAAATGCTAGTTATACAATGCTAGCTATCTCAGTCCAACCCTCTGGTTTTACCCATGAAGGGGAGATGGCAGATGGGAAGTGGCAGAGCCGGAATTCAAATTCAGGTCCAGGGTCTGCACGCTCTCACCAAATCCAGCCTCCGGAACTTTGTCCCTGGTCCCTAGCGCAGAGCAGGGTGGACCCTGTCCAACCTTGGCAGCTGGGGGATGACGCAGAGCTCTTAGTTTTCTGCAAACCCAAGGGTAGATGGATGTCACTGGGATCAGGTGACCCAAGCTCTGAGCTTGAGTCCCTCTCTCCAGCAACCTTTTGCTAAAAATCATAAGATGTCAATGTCAAAAGAAGGGGAGAGCATGGCTTGAAGGTTCCTTGGGTCCGACTCCTTCATTTTATAAATGGGGAAAGTGAGTCTCAGAAAAGTGATGGGTCAAGTGGGAGGGCCCACTATATTAGAATAATAGAAGTTATAAAACTGGAAAAAAATCTTAGAAACTATCAAGTCCAACCCTATCTTTGTATAAATGAATAAATAATAAATAAATGAAGAGGAAACCCAGGCTGTCAGGGATCAGGAGATCCAGGTTTGAGTCCTAATTCAACAATAGCTAGCAGAAAGACCCTAGACAAGTCTTCTTCTGACCTTTGGATCTGTTCTGAAAAATGATATTGTGGGACTGGATAATCTTTAAGGCTACTTCTAGTTCTGCTAAGTCTTTTGTTCTAAGAGGGGAGAACTGTGGTGTGGTGGTGGAAAAAGCAAAATTTGGAGTCAGAGGGCCTGATTAGAATCCCACTTTTTGCACTTAATCCCTTCTGTGACCTTGGATAAGTCATTTAATTTAATTTGGCTTTCAGTCACTTCCTCTGTGAAGTGGGATTTGGACAAGGCCATCTCTAAGATCTCTTCCAGCTCTGGAACTTGCTCAAAGCTTCCTGACTTTAGATAACCCCTTCTTTTCTCTTTCCTTTCCCATCCCCCTCCCAGCCAGGCATACGTGAAATACACTTTGAACCTAGGATTGTCCCTTCCAGGTTCTGACTTCCTGGACACCGACCTCCTGGCTGTTGCTCAGCCAAGATGGAGATCTCCCAACTTAGGGCATTTCCACTGGCTGTTTCCCCTGCCTGATATTCTCTCATCCTCATCTCCACCTGCTCTTGGTTTCACTGGCTTACTTCAAGTTTCATCTAATACTTCTAGAAAGCCTTTCCCAATTCCCTTTAGTTCCTTCCCTCTATTGATTTTCTCCAATTCATCCTATCATAGCATGTTTGTACATAGCTATCTGCATGTTGTATTAGATTGTGAGCTCCTTGAGAGCAGTGACGTTTTTTCTTTTTTTCCTTTCTTTGTATCCCCATTGCTTAGCACAGTGCCTAGTACAAGGTCACTTAAATATTCACTACCTAACTACAAAGACCCCCAAGTAGTTATTATATGGGTCTGGGTGGGCTGGAGGTGGGTGGTTCTCCAAAGGCTTGAGCACCTTGGGGGAAGCCAAGGGCTGATTTTCTTAGGTATTAGCAAAAAGTCTACTGGTCAAAGTGGCATGTTAGCTGGGGAATAGTATCAGACTGGGCACAGGAAGTTCTATTGCTGCCTCTCTGTGTGACCTTGGACAGTGCCAGAGATTTAAGGAATCAGCATGAGGAAGTGACGAGGGGCACGGACTAGGAGTCAGAACACCTGGTTTCTGCTCCCTGTTCTGCAATTGCAGTGTGAACCCTTCCCTTCTCTGAGACTTAATTTCCTTCCCTATAAAATGAAAGGATGGGACTTGGAGATAATCTGGGTTCCCTTCCGCCCCAGTCACCTTTCTTCCATTCCCCGTGGAACTAGACATCCTGCCCTAAAGGATTTAAGGCTTACAACTCCAGAATGTCCCTAAGGCTCACTTCCTTGGAGTTGTGATTGGGGAGGGTTCACTTTACTTCAATTTTCTAGTAGTCTTTAGTTTCCTGCCCCAAACTATAACCCAATCAATACTGCCATTGCCACTGGCAATTGTATGTTAATGTACTGCCTATCAACGAATGGGTATCCTGCTCTAGTCAATGATTCAAGAAAATTCCAAAGAACCCATGCTAAAAAATCCTATCAGCCTCCAGAAAGAAAAGTAATGAACTGTGAGTGCAGATTGAAGCATACTTTTAAAACTTTTTTATCTTAAAATATTTAAATATTTTACCTTAAAATTTTTAAAATAATTTTTAAATATTTTAATATTTAAATTAAATATTAAAATATTTTTATTATAAACTTTATTTTTCTTGTATTTTCTTTTCCAACATGGTTAACATGGAAATGTTTTCCATGACTTCACATATGATTGATAATCATGTTACCTTTTCAATGATGGGGGAAGGGCAGAAAGAAGAGAATTTGCAACTCTTATTTTAAAAATGAATCTAAAAATTTTTTATATGCACTTGTGAAATATTTCATGAAATAAAAAAAATTTTTTTTGAAAAATATACTCCCAATGGCTTTACTCAGAATCCCTGTGACATTCCAAACTGAAATATCCCTCCTTGGACACTACTTCCTACATGTGTGGATGCTCCCGTCCTTTTTGTATAACTTGTCTCCAGAATGTAGCACAGTGCTTGGAATATAGTAAGCACTTAATAAATGCTTTTCATTCATTCGTGTTCTAAACAGCAATGCACCGTCAAACAATAAACATTTATTTAACACTTTCTCTGCGGCAAGCACGGTGCAGAGAGCTGGGGATATAAAGAAAAGTAGAAACATTTCCTGGTTGCAAAGAGCTCACATTATAGGGAAACAGCTTCTAAATAATTAGGTGTGTACAAGATATAAAGAAAGTAGACGAAAGGTAATCTCACAGGGGAAAGCACTAGCAGCAGGGAAATCCAGGAATGGCCTCCTACAGAAGGTAAATATTTACTTGGGACCTGAACACAAGGAAAAAAACTACAAGGTGGAGGTGAGGAAGGAAACTCTTCTAGGCCTACGGGGGAACCAATACAGAGAGGGGACATAGAGTGTCACATATAAAGGACAGTTAAGTAATCTAGAGCATGAAAAGAAGTATAAGAAGAATTGAAAGGTAGGAAAGGGGATAGTTTCCACGCAGTGAAAAAAAGATGAAGGTTTGAGTCAGGAGATCCGAGTTCAAATCCCACTTACCATTAGTGTGATTGAAGTCAAGTCCCTTAACCACGCTGGGCCCCAGGTTCCTCACTTGCAAATAAGGGAGTTGAACTAGATGACCTCTGAAGTCTCTACCAGCTGTAGATCTAAGACCCCTGGATTCTAACTCATCTTTCCCCTTTCATCTCACTGGAGAGAACACTGAAGGCCAGAAAAAGGAAGGAATGAACTTGCTCCAGGTCACAGGAAGATTGGAACACACAGATCCCAGCTGTTCAGCTAAATTCACTACTCCTTTCTGGAGGTAAGGAGCACCTCACCTCCAGACAGGTGTGCTGACAAGGATGGGGTTAAGATTTCTTTCCTCACTATGGCCAAAGGGCTGTGAAACTGCGTATCCTTTGATCCAGCAATACTGTTGAGGTCTGAGCAACCATCTGAAGTTTGGGGTGCTCGGGACCCCAAAATACTGACACTCTGGGTCCTGTTGAATGAATTGGACTCAAGACTTCTTCCAGCCAAAGTAAAATAAAGTTTATTAAGGGTTCACCAAATTGGGTTGACTCTTAAGGAGTCATTTGTGATTGTATTGACAAACGGGCCAGACAGAATCTCAGCTGGACAGAGTTTGAGCTGGATTCAATCTGAGCCCCTTCATGGAGATGAAATGGAACTTTTACAGAAAGTCGGTGGGGAAAGATCTAGAGGTGGTCTAGTAGTCTGGGAGGAGGGTCTAAGGAGGATCTTAATGAGACTGGGGGTAACTAGTGATGTGATCAAGGGTAGGAAACAGCTGGGGGCAATTGGGAGGTATCAGACCTGGAGAGCTTGGAAGCAGGAGGTAACAGACAATGGAAGGCCAGGTTAGGTTGCCCTTAGGCAACAGATTTGAGTGTGAAAGACCAGATTAAGTGGGAAGACTCTACTGGAGTTCAAGAAGGTTCCCAGAGTCTAAACTCCATCAATACCACATCTAGGTCTATATCCCAAAGGTATCATCAAAAAGGGAAAAAGACCCACATATACAAAAAAATTTATAGCAGCTCTTTTTGTAGTGGCAAAGAATTGGAAATCAAGGGAATGCCCATCAATTCAGAATGGCTGAACATGCTGTGGTATATGAATGTAATGGAATACTACTGTTCCATAAGAAATGATGAACAAGCAGATTTCAGAAAAATCTGGAAAGATTTACATAAACTGATGTTAGTGAAGTGAGCAGAATCGGGAAAACGCTGTATACAGTAATAGCAACATTGTTCAATGACCAACTTCAATAAACTTAGATCTTCTCAGCAAGGAAATGATCTAAGACAGTCCAAGGGAATCATGATGGGAAATGCTGACTGCATCCAGAAAAAGAAGTATAGAATCTGAACGCAAATCGAAGTATACTATTTTTTCTTTTTTGTTGTTGCTTTTGTTTTTTCCTTTCTTGTGGTTTTCCCCTTTGGTTTTGATTCTTCCTTTACAAGATGACTAATGTGGAATAGCCAGTATTAGATTGCATGCTGTCTTGGGGAGGGGGTTAGAGAAGGAGTGGGGAAAATTTGGAAGTCAAAATCTTGTAAAAGTAAATGTTGAAAACCACAAATAAATAAACAAATTTAATAAAGAGATTTATTTCCTAAAAAGCAAACTCACCCAAAGCCCCCAAATATGTATCAGTACATGGAGAGGGAAGTTAACCAGAAGAGTCTGTGAGCCCCAAGCTCCAATGAAGAAACATTACCCTCTCCCCACCCTTCAAAACCCTTCTCCCTTTCAATGAGTTTGGACCTTGGCTGAGAGCCCAAGTTTTATCTGATGTTTACCTAGGAATTGTTCTGATTAAACACTTTCTCCTAGAGAACAGAACAGCCTAGCCTACCCAGCCCAGCTTGTCCCAGCCCCACTCTGAGTAATCCCTTCTCCTCTTCTGCTTTCAGATGGGGAGGGGGAAGGGGAGTGCCCCAGAACCTTCTGTGGGGCAGCCAACTTTATTTATCTTGAAAGGGCTTTTATGCCCAAGTCCCCATAGTCTGCTCAGAACTATCATAGCACAGGCTAGGAAGTACAGTGAGTAGTCCTGGATACGAAGTCATAAAGACTTGCATTCAAATCCAGCTGTGTGACTCTAGGTAAGTCACTTAACTTGTCTGCCTCAATTTCCTCATCATAAAAAAGAATAATAATAGCACCTATCTCTCAGAGTTGTTGTGTAGACCAAATGAGATATTTTTAAAGCACTTTGCAAAACTTAATGCAGCATACAATCCTAGCTAGTATTGTCATCACTACTATTACTACTATAAATAATGTATAACTCTAGGTACTAGACTTAGCTCCCTCCCTGAATACAGAACAGACAGGACCTGAGCAGGCCTCAGGAGGACTAAATCTCTGGCACTTGGGGCAGTGTCTAGACTTCACAACCCCAAAATGCCTAGGACAAATTGTAGGGTCAGTGGAAAAAACCTGTAGGACCTGTCTGAGAGAGGAGAGTGGTCCAGCCCTGGTCCCAGGCAGAGGGTTTGGAGGAGCCTGCAGAAGCTGAAGCAGGGGCAGAGGTAGCGGCTCTAGGACCACAAATTGTGGGGGGATCTAGCAGTTGACATTATACCCCACATCCCCACTGGAAGCAGAAAACTACCTTGACAAAGATCTCAAAAGTCAAGTAAATGGTTGGGGATATGAGCAAAAACCAGAAAAAGAATCAGACTATAGAATCTTAGTTTGCTAACAAGGAAGACCAAAATATACAAACAGAAGAAGACAACAAAGTCAAAGCTCCTCCATCCAAAGACTCCAAGAAAAATATGAATTGGTCTCAGGCCATGGAAGAGCTCAAAAAGGATTTTGAAAATCAAATTAGAAAAGTAGAGCAAAAATTGGGAAGAGAAATGAGAGTGACGCAAGAAAATCATGAAAACCAAGTCAACTACTTGCTAAAGGGGACCCCAAAAAATGTTAAAGAAAATAACCCCTTAAAAAATAGACTAACCCAAAAGGCAAAAGAGATTCAAAAAAACCAATGAAGAGAAGAATGCCTTAAAAAGCAGAATTGGATAGATGAAAAAGGAAGTCCAAAAGTTCACTGAAAAAAAATAATTCCTTAAAGATTAGAATGGAGTAGATGGAAGCTAATGACTTTATGAAAAATCAAGAAATTATAAAACAAAACCAAAGGAATAAAAAGAATAGGAGACAATGTGAAATATCTCATTGGAAAAACAATTGACCTGGAAAATGGATCCAGGAGAGAAAATTTTAAAATTATGGGACTACCTGAAAGCCATGATCAAAAAAAAGAGTCTAGACATCATCTTTCATGAAATTATCAAGGAAAACTGCCCTGATATTCTAGAACCAGAGGGCAAAATAAATATTGAAAGAACTCATCAATCACCTCCTGAGAGAAATACCAAAAGGAAAACTCCTAGGAGTATTGTAGCCAAATTCCAGAGCTCTCAGGTCAAGGAGAAAATATTGCAAGCAGCCAGAAAGAAACAATTCAAATATTGTGGAAACACAATCAGGATAACATAAGATCTAGCAGCTTCCACATTAAGGGATCACAAGGCTTAGAATATGATATTCCAGAGGTTAAAGGAGCTAGAATTAAAACTAAGAATCACCTACCCAGCAAAGCTGAGTATAAACCTTCAAGGGAAAAAAATGGTCATTCAATGAAATCGGGGACTTTCAAGCATTCTTGAATGATGAGAAGACAAAAGCTGAATAGAAAATCTGATTTTCAAACGCAGAATCAAGAGAAACCTGAAAAGGTATAGAGGAAAGAGAAATCATAAAGGACTTAGTAAAGTTGAGCTGTTTACATAACTACATGGAAAGATCATATTTGTAACTCTTGAGACTTTTTTCAGTATTAGGGTAGTTGGAGGGAGTATATACTTATAGACAGAGGGCACAGGGGGGAGTTGAATATGAAGTGATGCTATCTAAAAAGAAATTAAGAATACATTGGGAGAAGGAGAAAGGGAGAAATAGAATGGAGCAAATTATCTCTCACATAAAAGAGGCAAGAAAAAGCTTTCTCAATGGGGGGGAAGAATGAACCTTACTCTCCTCTCATTTGGTTTAAGGAAGGAATAATATGCACACTCAATTTGGTATGAAAGTCTATCTTACATTACAGGAAAGTAGGGAGGAAGGGGATAGGTGGGGGGTGGAAGATGATAAAAAGGAGGGCAAATGGGAGGAGGGAGCAATTACAAGTAAATACTTTTGAGGAGGGATGGGGTCAAAAGAGAGAATAGAATAAATGGGGGGCAGGATAGGATGGAGGAAAATAGAGTTAATCTTTCACATAATGACTGTTATGGAAGTGTTTTGCATGACTGCACATGTATAACCTGTATTGAATTGTGTGCCTTCTCAGTAGGGATGGGAGAGGAGGGAGGAAAGAAGAGAAGTTGAAATTCAAAGTTCCAAAAACAAATATTAAAAATTGTTTTTCCATGCAGCTGGGAAATAAGACATACAGGCAATGGGATATAGAAATCTATCTTGCCCTACAAGGAAATAGAGGGGAAGGGGACTCAAAATCTGGTGGAAGTGAATGTTGAAAACTAAAAAATAAATAAATAATTTTTTTAAAAAGGGCATAACTCCCTCCCTCATATAACTCATAATCTAGTAGGGAGATAAACAGATAATTGAGTAGAATATAAAGTAATACATGATTAGTACATTAAACAGGTACAAAGTACCTTGAAGTCTGGTTTCATTTCCTTCCTCTTTACAAAAGACCTTCATGGTGCAGCATAGTGGAAAGAGTTTTGGAATTGGAGTCAGGAGACCTGGGTTTAAATCCAGCCATGGACACTGATTAACAAGGCAATCCTAGTCACTTACCATCTCAGAGCCTCAGTTTCATGATCTGTAAAATAAGTGTAATAAATTTATACTCCTTGTCTCCTAGGGTTATAATAAAAGTACTTGCAAATCTTATAGCAACCAATGAATGAGTCATGATTTTTATTCCCTAGATATGTTCTCCTTCCTCAGATTCTTCTTATCAACCTTATGGAGAATTACAACTAGGATCATGGAAGGACATAGTTAATGATTCCCTTTCTTTCACTTGGAGTAAACTAAGGGGCAGTTAGGTGTTGCAGTGCAAGACCTGGAGTTCAGATCTGGTCTCAGTCATTTACTAGCTGTGTGATCCTGCGCAAGTCACTTTACCCTATTTGCCTCAGTTTTCTTATCTGTGAAATTCATGGGAGAAGGAAATAGCAAACTGCTGCAGTCTCTATGCCTCGAAAACCCCAAATGGAGTCACAAGGCCCAGAAAGGTCATCCAGAAAGTTAGTGGAATAGAACATACATAGTCTCCATTCAAATTCTACAGACTGCTCTTAGAGAGATCTATATAATGGACTGCTACATGTAGAGGCCCCCATATAAACTGTCTTCCACACAGCAGATTTCATTTATACTATTTACTATCTGCAAAGCACTTTCTACCAGTCATGTGAGGTAAATAGGTCGGAGACTATGGTACCCATTTTATAAATGAAGGAACTAAGGTCCCAAGAGATTAAATCAATTGCCTTTGATTACATAATTAGTAAGTGTCTGAGGAAGGACCTGAAGTACAATTTTGTGACTCCAGGTATCAGCATTCTACCTATACATACCACTTATTTTAGGAAATGCCACATATAGAGATCACCATGTATAGAGGTATAGATACTGTCCCGTATGAAGACAGCCATTTGAAGAGACTAAGGTACAGAAAGGCAAGCACATACTGAACCACTAGATCCACAGGTGGCTCCTCTTCACTTCATGATGTCAGACCCCCTTCTCTTCTCTATAAAAGGAGATATTTAGGACTTGGCGTCTATAGGCAGGCAGGGATGGTTTTATAGCTTTTTGGGATCTTCAAAAGATGTGTTCTATGACTCATCAACTGTGAGGTGGGGCCAGAGCCTGAGAACTAGTATTGAACCCCATCCCAGAAGCCTTCTTTTTAGTCCGAGGACCTCAAAGGACTATATTTTTTATAAGTTATGGGTAGTGGCTCTGAGTCAGAGCCCAGTGTTGGGTATCAGATACCAGTGGCAGAGTCTAACCAGTTTCTCTGGTGAGCAAGTGGCCTGCCTCCTATGTTAACACCTATTCGGGCCTCAGTTCTGTAAGGGGGATGTGGCAGTCAACCAGTCAACATTTATTAACAACAAGCATTTGTTAAATGCATACTGTACATATAACACAAAAATGAAATAGACCTTGCCCTCAAGGAACTCACATTCCCTTAGAGTTTATCTTCTCATTGCTTAAAATTTGTTATTGTTTCAACAGTGCAGATGACAACCCATACATACCCTCTTCATTCTGTATAACTTATCCATGTTCTCCCATCACTCCTCCACAGGGCAGCATACAATGTGTGCACTTTCTTCCTGATCTCTTGATGTTGCCAATGGAGCACTACAATAAATATTTATTAAACCCTTATTATGTAATTTAAGTGCTAGAGATACAAATTTAAAGAAAGAGATAATCCTTGCCCTCAAGGAGGGCGTATATATTCTAATGGGGAAAGACAACACTGAAAAGAGGGCAGAAAGGAGTGAGGAGGATGGTGAAAACATCTGGAGAATGAAGGATGGCTAATCAGTGCCCTTCCTCAAAATGGGGATTCAGAGAAGAACTCATCAATGGAAGAAGAGGATTGAAGGTGCAGAGGAAAAATGCAGTTAAGACTATCATTAACAGGATGATAGAGATTTTAGGGGCACCTTAATTCAACTCTCATTTCACAGATTAGATTTTATTTCTAGATTATATCTATGATTCACCCCTTTCCTCTCCTCTTCTCTCTTCTCTTCTCTACTCTTCTTTCTTCTCCTATCCCTCCTTACCTGGGGATGCTCTGCCCAGGTAAAGGTACATTTTGATGGCCAAAAGTTGTGCTTTCTTTCCTTTGTGTTTACTGGCTAGATTTCTTGGTTTCTCAGAAAGTCATTAGCCTCCCTCTGTTCCATTCTAATTTTGAGAGAACTATTTTCTTCAGTGAGCTTTTGAACCTCTTTTTCCACTTGGCTAATTCTGCTTTTGAAAGCATTCTTCTCCTCATTGGCTTTTTGAACCCCTTTTGCCAATTGAATTAGCCTATTTTTCAAGGTGTTATTTTCTTCAGCATTTTTTTGGGTCTCCTTTTGCAAGGTATTGACCCATTTTTCATGCTTTTCTTGCCTCTCTCTGATTTCTCTTCCCAGTTTTTCCTCCACCTGTCTAACTTGATTTTCAAAATCCTTTTTGAGCTTTTCCATGGCCTGAGCCCATTGGATATCTATTTCAGATGTTTGGGATACAGAGGCCTTGACTCCTATTTCTTTCCCTGATGGCAAGCATTGTTCTTCTTCGTCAGAGAGGAATGG
>CM053769.1:411453211-411580691 GCA_028658325.1 Potorous gilbertii
TCACCTTAGGTTAAATTCTTTGTAAGATTCTCCTGTTGGATGGGACAGCAACTCCACTTAGATAAGATGGTCTAGGTGGGGTAAATTTTCGGGCAAGGACAGACATCTCCTTAAAAAAGGAAAAAACCTGGATCTCCCCTATAGTTGGTTATTTAATAATCAATTCTCTTGTACTATAGAAAAATTTCAACAGTTGCCTATTGTCTCTAGTACAGAATACAAGCATCTCAACCTAACAGGGCCTTAAAAGACCCTTCACATATGACTTCAACTTGTCTTTCCACTCTTATTTCATCTTATTCTCCTTCACAAACTATCATTTCCAACCATATTGACTTTTTAGCTATTCCCTGACCTCAACATGCCATCTCCCATTGTACAGGCTGTCCAGAATTCCTAACTCCTGGAATT
Organism: Potorous gilbertii; assembly: GCA_028658325.1. Classification (NCBI taxonomy): domain Eukaryota; kingdom Metazoa; phylum Chordata; class Mammalia; order Diprotodontia; family Potoroidae; genus Potorous; species Potorous gilbertii. Next base: position 411,453,623 of record CM053769.1, read on the forward strand.
CCTAGCTTCTTTCAAGCCTTTCCTGATGACCCCGTTTTCCCCCACCAGTCCTTAGTACTGGTTAGATCTCCTGGAATTAACTTTGTAATTCCTAGTCTGTGTTCATGCTGTTTTCCATTCCAGGCTGCCACTAAGAATCAAGGTCTTTGAAAGCAGAAAATATTTTAGTTCTGTCAGTCTTTAAGGCCCCTAGCATCTAGCACAGTGCCTTGTACGTTCTAGTTGTTTAATAAGTGTTTGAATTGAATGTCTACTTTATATAGTCAGTCAGTAAGCACCTATTAAGTTCTTACTATGTGCTGGGTTCTGTGCTAAGTTTGGTGATATGAAGAAAGCAAAAGACAGTTCCTTGAGCTCAGAGTCTAATGGGAAAAGATGACATGCAAATAAGTATGTATAAATAATCTACGTACAGTATGAATTGGAGATACTTGACAGAGGAAGTGCTCTAGAATTAAGGGAGATGGGGATGTATCTTCTCTATGAAAACGACTCTTAAATCTACATATCTAGCCTTCATCTCTCTCCTGAGCTTCAGTCCATAATTGCCAGCTGGATTCTTTGCTCGCCTTCCACATCTCTAAATCAACCCAATTCTTCAAGGCGCAGCTCTGGTACATCTCCATCATAAAGTCTGCCCTGACTACTTTGCTTCATTATGATGTCTCAGATCAACATTGGTTGAGCCCCTAGCTCCTCATCCCAGTTACTCGGCCTTGTCTGCATTGTTTCCTTGGCTTTGTTTGGGGTTTGGGGAGAGAGGGGTAGGGGCAAAGGAATAAGAACCAGGCTCTGCCCTCTTGCAATTCACAATCAATCTCGTGAACATCAACATAGAGTATTATAATACAAAATGATATGTGTTAAGTGCATTGGAAAGATGTAGAGCAAGTGTTCTTTGGGATCTGAAAGGGAAAGACCTTATCTTGGGGGTGGGCAGTATTGTGAGGCAGTTGGAGAATCAAGGAAGACTCCACACTTAGGAGCTGTGAAAATCTCAGTCTTCATATCATCAAAATGGGAATGATGATACTTGTATGACCTGCCTCTCTGGGTCTATGGGAAGAAGGCATTTTTTAAAAGTTTAAGGGTTCTATTCATGGAAGGTTTATTACTATTCTTATTGTTGGATGAGGTGACAGTTGAGCTAGAAAATGGAGGTTTTGATACATTTTATGGTATTTATGATAGAGCCTTTCACTGGAAGCCAAGAACTGTGTCCTTTTTCTGAACCAAAACTCGTGATTTTGGTCCTTCCAGGCACAAATTTCTATATTTTCGTGACTTTGTTCTTTCTTTCCAGAAGGGCTTGAGGAGAGTCCTCCACCATGAGTTTTGTTGAATACAAAGAGCTCATCAAAGAAGGGGATACCGCTATCATTTTCTTGGGCCATGGTTCCATGTTCCCTGTGCACGTCGAGCGTGGAGCTCAGACCCAGACCAAGTATGGTGTAATCCGTCATTCAGCTCATCTCATTGGCCAACCCTTTGGCTCCCGGGTGACCTGCAGCAAGGGGGGCTGGGTATACGTGCTCCACCCCACCCCTGAGCTCTGGACCCTGAATCTCCCACACCGGACCCAAATCCTCTACTCCACAGACATCTCCATCATCACCATGATGCTGGAACTGAAGCCTGGCTCCATTGTCTGTGAATCAGGTGAGCCTAACACTGGGAAGGGTGAGGTTGATTTTTCCTGGAATGGTATGTTAGCAAATTTTGTAAATTGGAATTGGCTTACCATTACAGAAAAGTCTTTTTTCCAAAAAGAAAAATTTCCCTAGCCTCCATTCTTAGGCCTCTCACATATTAAATGAAGGAATTAGACCAGGTTAGGTCATAGGTTTACAGCTAGAAGAGACCTTCATTTTAATTCAACAGACATGTATTTATCTGAAGGAAACCAGAGTTTCGATAATGCGGGATACCAGAGTTTACAGTCTCTTAAAGAGGAGAGACCCATAACACAGGATCACAGGTGTGTTAACAAGGTACAAAAAAATTGCAATGAAGTCCCAAGAGGAAACCCATTACAGACCAGAGAGGGAAGATTCCTCTGGGATTTCAGTTGGGCTTTAAATAAGGGTTTAGAATTTATTTCTTTTTATTTTAGTTTGCTTTTTTGAGGCAATTGAGGTTAAGTGATTTGCCCAGGGTCACATAGCCATTAAGCATCAGAAGCTGAATTTTACTCAGGTTCTCCTCACTCCCAGGCTGGCAGTGTCAGATTTTAGAATTTAACTGACAAAAGAAGGGAAGGAAAGACCTCAATGTAGAAGGATTAGAAAGTCAATAAGCATTTTTTTAAGTACCTGCTGTGTACCAGGCACTATTCTAAGTGCTAGGGATATAAAGAAAGGGCAAAGACAATCACTACCCTCAAGGAGTTTGGAGGCTAATTAAAAAATAAGTAAATAAAAAATAAACATTAGCTCATTTGATACTCACAACAACCCTGTGAGGTTGGTGCAGTTATTCTTATCATTTTACAGTTGGGGAAACTGAGGCAGACAGAGGTTGCATGACTTGCCCATGGTACTAAGGCAGCATCTGATGCCAGATTTGAACTCAAGTTTCCCTCACTCCAGGTCCAACACTTTATCCATTGTACCATCTACAAAGATATGGTGGTGAGAAAATACAGGCTTTCACTAGGAGAACTAAGGTTATACTGGCAGTAAATAGTGAAACTAGGTTTTTTGACTCCAGAAACGGGCTTTTGTCATTACCCAGGATGCCTTCCTCAGTTTCTGGAGCAGGGCATGGTTGATCCTTGGTATGTACTTTCTCCTTTTTTGGGGACTCTGTTCCCATATATATAAATTGAAATGATCTCATAGCTAGATGATCTCATAAGATTCCTTCCAGCTCATAATCTGTGATCTTGCTAACTCTGAGATTCCAGGACTCCAGCGAATGAATGAGTCAAAATGTGCCAACTCCTGCTTGGCAGGAGGGTGGGCTGCCCAGCACTTTCTCTACTTCCTGGAGACATTCCAGAAATCTGAGCCTATTTTTCTGCCCCCAGGAAGCCTGATTAGAACAAGTCATCTCCTGTTTTTTCCTCACTGTTCCCACTATTTCTGCCCAGTGAGTGAGTATTTTTTACAGGTCATTTCACTAAACAAAAGAGAAAGACAAATGCATTAATTAAAAGCTGCCTAGCCTGGGAATCAGGAGAACCGGGTCTCTGACACTGACTGACATGTTCTGTAACCTTGAGCAAGTTATTTTTATAGGCCTCAGTTTTCCTCTCTGTAAACTATCAGGAAACTGCTGTTCCCACCCTGTCATTTTCCCAGGACGTTTTTGGTACTCTGGGTGGGAAGTATGTTTCCTGAAAAGTTCTTAGACCCCCTTTGCCATCCTGGGAGGAGGATGGGAGAATGGACGAGGATTGATGTTCTCTCACTCTGCCCTGTGTCAGCCAGGCCTGGCTGCCCGCCAGACCTCTGTTGGAGTTTCCATCTGTCTCTTTCCGTAATCTGTGATTGGTGTGGGCTTCGTGGACCTGATAATAATGATAGTTTTCAATATTCTCGTATGGGAACATAATGTTTAATCATCTGTAAAGCGTATTTCTATCTGCCACCTCATTTGATTTTCACAGTAATCCTTTGAGGGGGATGGGACACAAGGTAGGAGTAGTAATCAATCACTCTTTTAAAGACGTTGAAGTTTTTAAGATGCTGGATGTTGAGATCCTCCCTGGTCTCTAGGGCTCAGCTCAGCAAATCATCTGAGTGTAGGTGTTGTCTCTGCAGTAGAATGAACTCCGTGAGGTCAGGGAACGTTTCATTTATGTCTTTGTGATTCTCCACTGACTGGTCATGCTTAATAAATACTTGTTTCATTAAATCTAGTTCATCCTCCTTAATTCAGTCATGAGTAAGGAAATTATGAAAGGAAGAGAAATGGAGGAGGCAGAAGGTGTGAAAGAGAGGGAGAGAGATGTAGAAAAGACAAAAGGAATTAGAGATGAAGAAAAAATAGAAAGGGGGGAGAGTAGACAGAAGGAATGAGAGAGATGTAGAGGAAACAGAAGAAATGAAAAGGAAATAGGGAAGGAAAGAGATATGAAGAAGAGACAGGGAAGAGGAAGGAGGGGGCAGGCAATTATTAAGGGCCTATTATATACCGGAAATACAAATATAAAAATGATCTGGGCCTTGTATTCAAGAGGCTTACACTCAGTGAGGAACTCCCAGCACATAAAGAAGAATGGTGGCCAGGGAGGGAGTTTTACCCTGGGCAGGGTAATTGGAGCCATAGGGCAGTAGTTCATTGGCCCTTTCCAGAAGCAATGGTAGACCTCGTTTGATTAGTAGTATTGATTGAGGAATGCTAAGAATGACAAAAAAATGAAGTAGTATTGATTTCTGTCTACAGAAAGAGATATAAATAGCTGGGGAGAAGAGGCCCTGCTGTCCTAGTGGAATACTGTATAATGTGAAACTATGGTCAGCCAGATTAGATGGTGTATTATGGGAATTTTCACTTACTCATCTACCAGTTGAACAGCTCTGCCAAATGAACTTGGCATGGTCTTGTGTTTACCCAATAATCACCCTTCTCTGGATCCACTCTAGCTTGTCCAAGTTGTTTTCAAACTATAGCATCCAGAATTGAACTCTGACCTGGGGAGAATATAGTGGGTCCGTTACTTTTCATGTTCTGGACCCCTATGCCTCTCTTGGTGCTACTATATAATAATTATAGATTCCATGAGCTTGTGATCCACTGAAATCAGCAGGTCTTTTTTTCATAGGGACTACTGTCTGGCCAGTTCTGCATTTGGGAAGTTGGTATTTTGACCTTGACATGTATCTGTGTAAAATATAATTTTATTGTCACACCATTTTAACCTAGAGAGCTCTTTTTGCATGCTGACTCCGTCATATAACCTGTTTGCTATCCCTCCTGGCTTTGTCATCTCTAAACTTGATAAGCATTATATCATTTTCACCTTCATCCAAATCCTTGATAAAATATTGAACACTATGGGACTAAGGATGGCTTCATAAGGACACTCAGATATAGACATCTCCAAGTTGACATCAAGCTATTAATCATTTCTCCAGGTATAGCCATTCAAGGAGTCCTGAATTCACCAAACTTTACTCTTGCTTATTAGCCCGTCTCTCTCCGTTTTTGTTCACAAAGATGTCATCAGAAACTGTCAAATGCTTTGTGGAAGTCTAGATCAATTATATCAGCAACGCTGTCCTGGTCTTTCCTTTGGCAGGTCTAGGAATGAGGTTAGCCTGGCATGACCCATTCACTTTCCTTTCTAGATTACATCAAATATCCCTTTATTCATGTGTTCTAGATTTTGCCAGGAATTGAAGTCAAGATCTCTGGCCTGTTAAGGTGCAGATTTTACTCTTTGGATTTTTGAGGTTTTTTGGTTGGTTTTTTAAAAATTCAGCCACTTGTCCTTCTCTAGCTCTTTGCTATTCCTCTTGTCCATGACTTTTCCAAGAACACTGACAATGACCCAGGAATCAATTTTTTTATTCGTTTTGAACTTAGAGGGGAAAAAAAAAGAAAATTTCCACACACACACAGCACAGCCTAAAAAGAGAATTTACATAAAGCCATGAATTTACATTTCACACTATTTACTTTTTTTGAAAAACTATAGAAAATCGCTGCTCGTTGTTTTCAAAGATACTGTATATGCTTTCTCCTACATTTTCTTTCCTTCTCTTCTGTGTACTTTTTACAGTTTTTTCCCTTTCCTCCTCCCTTGCTCTAGAGATGGCTACCATTGGACAGAAATGGGGGTGTGTGTGTGTGTGTGTGTGTGTGTGTGTGTGTGTGTGTGTGTGCGTGCGTGTGAAAAACCATATTTCATGCACTTCTATTTATCAGTTCTTTCTCTGGAAGCAGGTAGCATCTTCATGGGTCCTTTGTAGTTAATCTGGGTATTTTAAATACTGACAATAACTTAGTTACTCCAAGTTGTTCTTAAAACAGCATTGCTGTTACTGTGTACACTGTTCTCTTGGTTCTGCCCAGTTCACTCTTCATTATTTCATGCAGGTCTTTACATGTTTTTCTAAAATCAATGAGGTCATCATTTCTTATAGCATAATAGTATTCCTTCATAGTCATATACCGCAACCACAACATAGACCATTCATTCCCCAATTGATGGGCATCCTCTCAATTTCCAGTTCTTTGCCACCACAAAGAGAGCTACTATAAATATTTTAGAACATATAGGGCTTTTTTTTCATTTTTCCCTAATCATCTTAGGAAACAGATCTAATATGGTATTACTGAGTCAAAGGATATAGGCAGTTTAATAACTCTTCAGGCGTATTTGCAGATCACTTACCAAAATGATTGGGAAAAAAATGGTTGGTCTGATTTATTTTTTTTTTTCCTCTGTGAGAATGGAAATTTTATTTATTTATTTTAAGTTTTCAATATGCATTTCCACAAAATTTTTGAGTTCCAAATTTTCTCCCTATCACTCCCCTCCCCACACCCCAAAAGGTCTTGTATTCTGATTGCCCCTTCCACCAATGTGCCCTCACTACTAACACCCTTCCCTTCCCTTATCCCCATCTTCTCTCTTGTCCTGTAAGGCAAGATAAATTTCTATACCCCAATAACTGTATTTCTTATTTCCCAGTTGTATGCAAGAACAATTCTCAACATTTGTTCCTAAAACTTTTGAGTTCCAAATTCTCTTCCTTCTTCCCTCCCTACCCATCCCCACTGAGAAGGCAAGCAATTCAATATAGGCTATATATGTGTAGTTTTGCAAAAGACTTCCATAATAGTCATGTTGTATAAGACTAACTACATTTCCCTCCATCCTATCCTGCCCTCCATTTCTTTTATTCCCTCTTTTGGTCTGAGTACTTCTAACCATTATTTCCCTAACCCCACCTTTTTTAAGAGTCCCTCCCTTATCTTCTTTCCTTATCCTCCCATTCCTTAATCTACCCACCCTTCTAAAAGTCCCTCCCTTATCCTGGCCCCTTACCTGCCCTCTTATTTCTTTATAAATTTAGAAGACATTTTCACTCTTCTAGACATGTATGTTGTTCTCCCTTTAACCCAGTTCTGTTGAGAGTAAAGTTCCAACCAGCCTTCCAACCTCCACTTGGTTCTTCTGTGTCATTTCTTGCTTTCATGCTTCATTGGTATGAGATAATTGCTCCTTTCTTACCTCTCCCTGCTGAGTTTTGTTTTTTAGAATCAGCCCGTATTACTCAGCTCAGCCCAAGCCTTTCTTTCAAACTATCCAAATAACGACGACATTGACAACATTTTCATAACATAAGAAGTAAACTGTTTGACCTTTTACATCTCTTATGATTGGTCTTTGATGTTTACTTTATGTTTCTCCTGAATCTTATATGTTGAACTTTCTCTTGAGTTCTGGACTTTTTGTCACAAATACCTGAAGGTTTTTCAGGTCGTATTTTTCATTCAGGATTATACTCAACTTTGCTGGATATCTGTTGCTTCTTTCAAGTTCTTGGGATGGACTTCATCTGGGCTTGGTCACTTGAGGACATCTTAGGGGTTCTCTCAATATTGTCTGACAGAGACATAGAACAAAAGAGGAGTTGAGCTTTCTCAACCCAGACAGTGATCTGAGCCTCCTCCTTTCCCCTACCATGAAATGAATAAAAGCCCTTTGCTGCCCTTAACATTCCTCACCAACCTCTGCACATTCTGTGCTTCAGTGTTCCAGTGTTCGTGACTGGGATTCTTGCAAGGACCATGCTGCACTTTTATGGTCAATCTCAGTTACATACTCTTTTTGTCAGTCTTTTTTAAGTTGGTGGGCAAGTCATCTGTTATCCACAACTGGCCCCTGTAAACCATTCTCCCTGTTATTCCTCATCAGAATTGTTTCTCTTTGTATCTTTAGAATTTCATTCTTGCCCTCTCTGATGCATTTGGAATTCAATTACATAGATGCAAACACCTTCTGCCCTTTTATACTTGTGTAACCTTCGGCAGGTCAGATCACTTTAATTTCCCTGTAAATTGAGAAGGTTGAACCAGGTGAGGCGTTCTTCATCTAAGGCCCATGAACATTTTTTTAAAAGAAATGTTGTCTCTTGATAACTATTACATTATAGCTAATTTTCTTCATAATCCTACATGTTTTACCTACATGTCCTTTTGTAAAACATTTGGTACTTGCTTTCCCCAGATCTAGTATGCTTGTTAGATTAGGCCTTTTCTTTCAGAAATTCTAGGACAAAACAGTCCCTTATCTCTAAGGTTCTGTTTCTACTCCAGCAACCAGTTTTCTCATCGTTCATTAACACCAGAACCAGAATAGCAGTTTCTTTTATTGTTTCCACCATCTTTTGAAGAATGAAATTCCAAAGTCAAGCCAAGAATGTGTCATCTCCTCAGCTTTTGGCAGAGACAGCCCCAGCACATGTCTGCATAGTTGAAGTCTCCCATCACTACTATATCATGCATCCATGCTGGGTAGTGAGCTCCCTATCATCAGAGTTCTCAAGCAGAGTCTGGGTGACAGCTTGTTGGAGATGTCTGAGACAGGGACTACTCTTCAGGTACAAGTTAGAATAGGAGCCCGCTATAGCTGTAAGTAAGTACCATGGAGACAATCTAGCCTTGGCTATACATGGAATGAGGGCAGAGAGAGGGGGAAGGAAGGGAAGATGGAGAGAGAGAGAGAAGAAAGAGAGGAGAGGAGAGAAAAGAGAAGATGAGAAGAATCCCATTCTATTTGGAGTCTGGAAATCTGACAACTACATAACTTTGGGAAAGTCTCTTTTCATTTTCTCCCAATTAAAGTAAGGGGATTGGGCTGTATGATTTCTAAAGCTTTTTCCAGCTCTGATGGTCTCTATTTCATGTTCTAAGGGCACTACCAGCTACAGTCTGTCTGGGATTGATTATTTTGGGCAGGGAGCATATAGCAAAATGACCTTGCCCTACTACTTGCAGATAAGGGACAGAGCCTTGCTTCCCAGTGACATACAAGTGAACAGCATGGCTACTATCTGTAGGGCAAACTTTAATGAAGAGATTTAAGGGGCTGGGGCTTTTTGCTAATGCTTATCCCTTTCTGCTCTGAGGGGCTATGGCTAAGCTGGAGTTGTCCCTTTAAAAGATGGTTTGGCTTTGCTAGAGACTGAGCATTGAATGGGTCCTTTGTCGGAAGTCTGTTGTCATCCTGCTTTTCCTGCTGAGGATTGTAATGCGGTGTATTGGAGAGAGCGAATTTAGAGTAAAAAGGCTTTTAATGGGGTAGAAGGGCTGTCTCACCCTTGTCAAAGAGTAGTACAAGAATGTCAGTACTGGATATACTTTATTTAATGTAATGTGAGGGCAGGAGGGAGCCCTGGAGTGTAGGTTGTCCCCATATTTGGAAGAGACCTTAAAGATAATTTAATCCATTTATCTAATTTTTAAGAAGAGGAAACTGAGGCTCAGAGAGGGAAAGTGATGTGCCCAAGATCACACAGCAAATAAGGTGCAGAGCCAGGACTTGAACCCACATCTCAGCTCCCAGCCTAGATAGTTTTTTACCCTAGCATCACTATACCTCATTAGACTCAAGCTGTTTTGTGGAGAGGGAAGTCAAGCCTATGGTATAATTCAGTTAAAACCTGAGTGTGAGCTTGTGGTGCTGTCACAGAATGTCAGAATTAAAAGACCTCCCAGCTCCAATTTTGTGATTCCCATGGGCAGTGAGCACACAGCAAAATGTCCATGGCCATAGGGCCTCCCACTTGGTCAGGTCTGTTTCCAGATAATGAACAGAGCCTTACTCCCCAGTCACATCCTCACTACTGACAAAAGACTACAGAGATCTTCTAATGTAAGCCCTGTCATTTTTCAGCTAGGGAAACTGAGCTCTGCAGAAGGGAAAGGACACAGGTGGGATTTTAACCTAGATTTTCTGATTCCCATGTTGGGTCAGTTTCCATTACAGCATAAAGATGCCCATGTACTCTTATTCATACTAAAATGACGGAGGAGGCCAATCCTTCCTGGGGCAGCCTGTGCCCAAGCTGGCCTTGCCTGACTCTGAGCTAGATTGGGATCTGGATTTCAAAAGAGGAATTAGTCACTCAAGGAAGGAGAACAGAGAGCTTTTCCCTTTCTACTCAGCCAGCTTCTAGGAGTTGAAGCCCTTGAAGGAAGAAAGGGGTGACTGAGTAGTGGGAGGGATTGGAATAGTGATGAGGGCTTAGAACAATGCTTGTTCAGATAGGGGCCCCAACCCCTGGGTCACCCAGCACTTGTGGGAAGCTCTGCCTTGTATTTTTTTTTTAAACTGATGTTAGGAGCTTTTGATGTTACTATTACGGATCCCAAATCATTTCTCACAACTGAGGGAATCTTCCTTCTCTCCAGCTATTTTGACTGACAGTCTGCAGATGTAGATCTCCTCAGGTTTGCCAGGTCCTCATCATGTAATTTGGAGTTAATGTCCCTCACTAGGCCTCAGTTTTTCTACTTTATAATGAAGATTATAATCCTGCTTCCCTCCAAGGTTCATTATGAGCATTTGGAAGACAAGAATTGCCTTCAGCACCCCTTTGACACTCCAGAGTGTCTTCTGTTTAGTAGGGGAAAGAAAAATTCCAGATCTGCCTGAAAAACAGTAATAGTTAAAAAATATATATTTCTTGTCTTATTTTTACATCACCCTAATTTTTTGATATATTTTTCATCACTCTCCTTCAGAAAGACTCGTTCATTATAGCAAAGAATGAAAAAAAGAAAGAAAAAACCATTAGCCAACTAATCAGCACAGCACCTTATGTAGTCAATGGTCTATGAATATTTATTTAGCCCTTTTTATTACCTGGCACTATGTTAAGTGCTAGGGGTATAAAAAGAAGCAAAAGATTGTACCTGCTCTCCAGGAACTAACATTCTTAAGGGGAAGACCACTTACAAAGAAATGTATACAAGCTCTAAATACTGTCAGTCTCCTTGATGATGAAATTTCAGGTGATAAACTCATCTTTGGGGAAAGCTATCTTTTGGTGGACTGTCCTCCCCCTTAGATTTAAGCTCCTTAAGGGCAGAGACTGCCTTTTGTGTCTTTTTGTATCCTTAGCTCTTAGCACAGTGCCTGGAACATTTGTTGTTTGACTCAAGGCAGAGATACTAGAGTCGTTTTTTGCCATTTCCTTCTCCAGGGAATTGAGGCCCACAGAGGTTTAAGTGACTTGCCCAGGGTCATATAGGTAGTAAGTATTTGAGGGTGGATTTGAACTCTGTTCTTCCAGACTTTAGACCCAGAGTTCTATCCATTGAACCACCTAGCTGCCTCCTACCTGCCGAATTGTAGACACTTAATAAATGGTTTTTATTGATTGATTCCAAAATCCTCCAAAGAAAGGTGTTAGGTGTATCCTTATGTCTCATTCCTAAGATCATGCTGGCCCATTCTAATTTCACAGCATGCCATTTTGATTCCATTTCCATTGTTACCGTTGTGTATCTTTTCTTAGCTCTGTTTATTTCACTTTCCATCAGTTCATAGAAGTCTTCCCATGCTTTTTTGTCATTCTCATTTTCATTGTTTTTTATAGCACTATAATCGAGTTTTCTAAAAGTTTTAGTGTAGTGCTGTTTAAATCTAAAGATAGCTTAAAACACTCTGTATTCTATTATATTTACATACCACAGTTTGTTTAGCCATTTGCCAATCAATGGATGTCTTCCTTGTTTCTAATTATTGGCTAATATCCAAAGTGCTCCTACCAAATATTTTGGAGTATGTAAGACCTTTCTTTATTTGACCTCCTTGGTGGGTGTATAATTAGCAGTTGTATCCTTAGGTCAAAGGGAAGGGACATTTTAGTTACTCTCATAGCATACTGCCAAATTGGTTTCCTGAATGGTTTGTGAACCAGATAGAAGGGGTGTCTCACTGTGGGTGACTGGAGCCTGAACAAAGCAGGCTAGAGATAAGGGTCAGAAATCAAACAAGTTTAATTTTAAAGTGAGGAAGAACTTGCAAGCAAGGACATGTGCTGGAGCCCTACCTCTGGTGGGGGGTAAGGACCCACTTTAGTGTAGGCAGTTCTCAGTACTTCTACCTATGGCTAGGCAGTGAGCTGTAGCCGTTATAATGAGGGGGTAACTGCAAAATGAAACAAGCTTGCTTCATAGCGGGGCATCATGACCAGAACTTGTCCGGTGCTTGTCTGAGCTCAGAGAACCCCTTGCTGGTCAAAGCAATACAGTAATTATGTGATTTTTGCCTGAGGGTGAGATCATCCAGAGGGTGAGTGCAAAGGATTGTTGTTAAGCAAAGTCCATGGTACAGCCTGGTTGCTGGGCCTTAGGTCTGAAAAACATGGTGTCTCCTAGGATCTTGACAGGTTCCACCAATTTGTTTGATGTAAGATAAAATCTCTTAAGTTGCTTTGACTTAATCCTTTCATCTCCTGGCTCCTATCCTGGAGCCTGATGGTCTGACAGATGAATAGCCCTCAGGACCCATTATTTCAAGTGAAAAGGATATGTCAGTCTATTTATCTGTTGTTGTGGCAAGCATGGTAGAATCTTTTACTGTTTTTGTTTTAGTATAATCAAGTGCCTCTGATTGAATAATATGATTCTTTAATCTTTCCCCACACATTAATGGGCTTGGGAAGATTTGGAGGAAGGCCTACACCTTTTGTTTATGAGGCACTGGTTCTCAAGGGTTGTGATGCCCTCTGGCTCTTAAAAGTTTATAAAGACTCTGAGTTTTACTTTGGGGCTTCCTTTTTGGAAGAAGCCTTGTGTGCCAGATGAGACTCTGGGAGGCCACTAAGCAGCCCCCCTCCCGCCTTGAAAACCCAGATGCTGGTGCTTCCCTCTCTGGTAATTATATATGTATGCAATGGTCAGACATTGGATCTATCTGTTGATCTATGATGTATGTACTGCCCAGCCTTACTTAGCCAATGCTTGGCACATGGTAAGCACTTAGTAAATGTGATTTGGAAAAAAACAAACCAAAAATCACCCCCTAAACCCTTTTCCATTTGTTTACAATTTATGATTCTTTTGAAATTTTTTTGTTCATATTCTTTGGTCATTCATTCATTGGGAAATGACTTGTTATATTTTTGTGTCTTTATATATCTTGGATAAGAAATATCAATATTTGATGTAAAGATTCTTTCCCATTTGGCCTCATCTGTTCTTAGCCTCATTGCACTGATTTTGTTCCTGAAAAAGCTGTTCAGTTTCATGCAGTCAAAATTATCTATTTTGCCTTTCTTCTCTGATTACCTCTGTCTTTTGTTTAATTAAGAATTCTCCTAATAGCCATAGCTAAGCAAGGTCCCTGATTGGATTCTTTTCAATTTTTTTAATAAGATGTGATATTTAATATTCTGGTCACTTACTCGTTTTGATTTTAGATACAGCACTGGGCTGGTGTCAGAGAGACCTGAGTTCAAATGAACCTCAGACACTAGCTCTGTGACCTCTTACAAGTCACTTAACCTCTGTGTGCCTCTGTTTCCTCAGTTATAAAAAGGGAATAAATAGCACAATAAAAATTGTGAGGTTCAAATGAAATAATTTTTGTGAAGTGCTTAGCGCGGTGCCTGGCACATGGTAGGAGCTTTATAAATGCCGTCATTACTGCTACGACTACTATTATTTAGGCCTAAACCTACCCACGCTGCTTTGCAGTTTTCCCAAAAATTCTTCTTGAGTAATTTATATTCTTAGGCTTATTGAATGCTAGCTTATTGAGCTTAATTGCTTCTCATTCTTTTTTATCTAGTCTGTTTCATTGATACACTTTTCCACTTTTTAACTAGTCCCAAAATAGTTTTTTACAATGCCTGCTTTAGTTTGCCAACAGTCAGTAAACATTTATTAAGCTCCTATTATTGCCAGAGTCTGTGCTAAATGCTAGGGATACAAAAAGAGACAAAAGATAGCTCTTACCCTACAGGAACTTCATCTAATGGGGAGACAACTGGCAAACTAAAGCAGCCTAACTGAATCCATCTCCACTAAAATGAGATTTCTGGTGATTAAAGGTTCCTTTGGAAAAGCTGTATTGTAGTGGACTTTTCCCCACCTTCCACCATACCCATTGGATTGTAATCTCCCCAAGGGCAGGGACTGTCTTGTGCCTCTTTTTCTGTCTCAGTCCTTAGCACTCAGTCCTGGCACTCTCATTTTCGAGGTTCAGTTGTGTCTGAGTCTTCTGACCTCCTATTGCCCATGGCATTTTCTTGGCAGAGATACGGCAACGGTTTGCCATTTCTTTCCCCAGGGAATGAAAGCTAATAGAAGTTTAAAATGACTTGTTGAGTGTCACCCAGCTAGGAAGTATCCAAAAATGCTATTTCCCCCTTAATTCCTACTTTTTTAAAATTCTAAATTATTTCCTAGACCAGAGGTGGGGAACCTGTGGCCTTGAGGCACTTCTGTTGTACACCTTTTGATTTTTCAAATGAATTTTTGTTGTTACTTTGCCCGGCTTTCTTGGTAGTTTGGTTGGGATCCGCCAAATCTGTAAAATTGATTAAGTTCCTCTCCTCTGATTCTAGTCTAGGCCAGTCCCCTAATGTTACAGATGAGTTAACTGATATCTATAAGGCAGAAGGAAGATTTGAACTCAGGTCCTCGTTCCATATCAAATGTTCTTATATAGAACAGAGATGGACTCAAACCCAGGTCCTTTTGCCTCTATGCTGCATGAAGGGAACGGGCTGTAACCTGCCTGGTCTCCAGAACCTGCCAATGTAGCCACGAGGCATAATTCAGACCAATAATCACTACCGTGTATATAGTAGAATTCCTGGGTCATGTATGTGGACCTCAGTACCAGTGAAAAGAGCTCTGACCTCTAGTAGTCAAGGAGAGGAAGGTTCTTTTCATCATTCCTGCCCTGTTGCTCCAGGTGTGACCCTGCTCGAGCTCTCTCCTTCCTACAGCTGAATTTGATTCCTCTCTGTAAACTGAATGTGGCAACTCCTGTTTTGTCTATTTTTCTGGCTGGAGATGGTAGGGGGGAGAGGGGGCATGAGCGCAGAGGGATGTTGGGAGGGAAAGAAAGAAAAAAGGAGGAGAGGACAGTGGAAGGGGAGAAGAAAAAGAGGGAAGGGGAAAGGAGGTAAAGGGGGAGAGAACCCAGGCAAAGGATATTTTGGTTGAGGGCGTCACAGAGATGGGGAGTAAAACAGTCGATTGACATTCTTTTTCCAGAAGCAGTCATAGTGTTGATTTGATGACAGAATGCATAGAATAATTTTTTTTTGAAAATTAAAAACCCGCTTCAGATTGCCAAGTGGCATTATTAGTCCATCTGCAGACGTTTATTGACCAGTTCTACACTGTGCTCAATCTTGATCTGTTTACCAGGAAGTATCAAACCCACCCTGCCCTCAGAGGGTTTCCAAGGTGACATTTGGAACAAAGGTAGCAATCTTAGTTGGAATTGGAGACTGTTACAAAGGGACCTTGGAGGCCAGCCAGTCTAACTCTTTTATTTTATCGATGAAGAACCAGACAGCCAGAAGTGACAGATGATTTTTCTGGCCCATCCAGGGCTCTTCCTCCCAAAGCCAAGGTTCTTTTCACTGCTTCCCATTGGGTTGGAATCCTGGCTGGCTCTGACGAGTTCTATGACTTGGGGAAAATTGCTTCAATTCTCCAGGCCTCAATTTCCTTCTCTATAAAATGGGGATAGTAATAACTTGTCATTGCCTTCCTCGCCAGGTTGTTGGAAGAGAATGCCCTCGTACACTCTGACTTCCATTGTTGTTAGTGAGCTGTTGGAGAGTGAGAAACAAGGTAATGGGGAGGCTAGTGCCAGCCCCTAGATCACATTGGCCAGGGAGGAGATGCTGTGAGATTTCAGAGAAGTGGATTATAGATGGATTATAGAATTATAGTGGATTATAGAATGAGCAGGAAGGGCTTCATGGATGTCACCCCAGACTTGATGCCAACATCTTCCCTACTCTTCCCCCTCCACTAGTTTTACACTTGCCAGTCTCTTTTCACAGAGCCACCATCCTCACTGAGGCAGCTTAGTAACTCAGTAGATAGAGTGCTGGGCCTACATTAGGAAAGACCTGAGTTCAAATCCAGCCTCAGATACTTGCTAGTTGTGTGACTGAGTAATTCACTTAACCACTGTCTGCCTCAGTTTCCTCACCTCTAAAATGGGGATAATGAACAGTACCAACCTGACAGGGTTATAAAGATCAGATGAGATAATATTTGTTAAAGTGGCTTGACATAATGCCTGGCATAATGTTTGGCTTATAGTAGAAGTTTAATAAATGCCTGGTGCATTGAGTTGAATGGGTTGATTTCATGTACTCTCTGCCATAGCCAACTTGGATTTACCTTCTTTCCTTAAACATACTGTGTACTCTTCCACTTAGTTCATAATGCATAAATGGAAGATGTAGCTTGTACGCCTTGGAATGCACATCATATCAGAGCTATTAAGGAGCATTTGAAAATGTGTCTTGATTTTCTTTAGAAGTTGTCTTTTTTAAACTTAATTATTTTTACATTTTAAACATTCATTTTTAAATTTTGAGTTCCAAATTCTTTCCCACCCTTCAGTTCCTCCTCCGCCCATTGAGAAGGCAAGAAATATACCCATTATACATGTGAAGTTGTGCAAAACATATTCCTTATCCATGTTGCAAAAGAAAAAGAATGGAAAAAAAAATTTTAAGTGAAGAAAAATATGCTTCAGTTTGTACTTGGTGTCCATCAGTTCTCCATCTAGAGGTGCATAGCATTTTTCTCGATGGGACCTCTGGAATTGTTAGGAATCATTATATTGTAGCTAAGTCTTTCACAGTTGATTTGCAGTTGATTATCTTTACAATATAGCTGTTACTATGTAGACTGTTCTCCTGGTTCTGCTCGCTTTGCTTTGTATCAGTTCATGTAAGTCTTCCCAGGTTTTTTTAAAAATCACCCCTCTTGTCATTTCTTTTAGCACAATTTTCCATCACAACCATACACCACAATTGGTTCTGCTATTCCTCGATGGATGGGCATCCCCTCAGTTTCTACCGCTTTGCCACCACAAAAAGAGCTGCTATAAATATTTTTTACACATAGGTTCTTTTTCTTGTTCTCTGATCTCTTTGGGGTAAAGATCTAGAAATGGTATTTCTGGATCAAAGGCTATGCACGGTTTTATAGTGCATAGTGGCATAGTTCCAAATTTTTCTCCAGAATGGCTGGACGAGATTACAATTCCTCCGCATCAGTGTCCCCATTTTTCTACATCCCCTCCACCTTTTGTCATTTTCCTGTTCTGGCCTGTTAGCAAAAATCTGATAGGTACAAGGTACTTATCTCAAAGTTGTTTTAATTTGCCTTCTCTAGTTACTAGTGATAGGGAACTGAATTAGTGGTCTTTCATTGTCCTTATGTGATTTTTCCTATGAGACTGTGAGTATGTCTGACTTTTCGTGACCCCATGTGGGGTTTTCTTGGCAGAGATACTGGAGTGGTTTGTCATTTCCTTCCATAGCTCATAAGTATATGAAGTCATATTTGAACTCAGGTCTTCCTGACTCCAGGCCCAGCACTCTACCACTGTGCCAGCTAACCTGTGCAGTGAGTGCTGAACTTAGAATTACCAGACCTGGGCTCGAATCCTGACCCATGGATTTTTTGTGACCGTGAGCAGGTTGCTTGTCTATGAACCTCAGTTTCTGGTCTGTAAAATAGGGTTGGTAATATCTATACAGCCTGTATCACAGGCATGTTGCAACGATCACATTGAGGTACCATTTTTCTTTCTTTGGGGGATGAGGGGGAATCTGGATCTATAATTTCACTTAGTGTAGGGAACTCTCAGTGCGTAAATTCTCTTCACCTTTACAGATCCACAACTGTACTTAAGAGTTGTCTGGGGTCAAATCAAAAGAGATAAAATTTGTAAGCTTAGCACTACATAGTGGGCACTATATAAATGCTTGTTTCAGACCTACCCTTCTTGTCCTAGAAACTTATGCAGAAGGTGAGAGTTGAATTCATGTCTTCATCACTTTGAGGTCTGCTGCCAATCTACCATCCCACACTGTCATTCCAAATTGATATAAATGCAAAATTGGGGATCACAAGAGTGTGATTTAATCAAGAGCACGTCATGCCAAACCAAACCCATTTCCTTTTTTCCAAAAATTGAGGTACTAGACCAGACGTGGGGATGCTGGATAAGATATAGTTGGGCTAGATTTCAGAAAGGTATTTTGACAAAACCTCACTTGCCATCTTTCTAAATGAGATGGAGAGAGGCTAGTTAGATGATGGTACATTTAGGGAAATTGGAATGGGTTGAAAGGGCTGACCTAAGTGATCCTTAGTACTGGATCTGTTTGAAAGGAGGCCTTTAGAACAGTGCCTCAGATGTCTAACGTTGGCCTTGTCTTAGGTAGTGATATCAGGTGCAAGAGTATCAGATTCACAGATGACACAAAGCTAGAAGAATTACCTAATGCGTTGGTGCATCAAGATCCAAAAGAATCCCCAAAGGTCAGAATCAATCTTGGCTTTCGTTTCTTTATTGACCACCTGCGAGAACTTTGTAAAATGACTACGGCAGGATCCATGATCCATGTGCATATAATGCGTGGATATGGGCATCACACATACATATGCTCATATACATGATATATACACCTGATGCATGTATACATACCTGCATAGTGTATATTCACACACCTGTATATCTCATGTATGTATGTATGCAGTATGACATATATGCATATGCAGTGCCTATTTGTTAAATACATCACCACGTATTTAGAAGTTTGGAAGAGTGTTCATTTCTGGATTATTTGTGAACTGTGCCACATAGCCTTTTTTTTTTTTAAAAGTACAAAGCACCAGGGAAAGCCCTTGAAAGACCAGTGAAAGTATCTCCCCTGGGGAGGACAGCCTTGGGGGGCAGGGATTAGCCCTTCTCTGTGTAGCCCCGGGGGTCGGATGAGGAGCCCAGGGAAAAAAGTTCAGAGAGCCAGATTTAGCCGCTTGTCAGGACAGACTTCCTAATAATTGGCAAGATCCTGGAGTGGAAGAGGCTGCCTTGAGAGGAGGTGAGTAGCTTGCATGTTGGCCATCATTGGTAAAGGGGTGTAAGCAAAGACAACCACTTTGCTTGGATGTTTTTTGTTTAGAGAGGAGTCTTGTTCATTTTGAAAGGGATGGCCTTTGACGTCCCTTCCAGCTCAGATTATCAAGGCCTTTAAAAATGCTCTTCCTTGGTGTTAGACAGCACAGAGGCCATTCTGCTGGCAACTTCCACCTGCTCTCTTATAATATACTTGTTGACCCCCTCCAGAGATCAATCCTTCTGGCCTTGGCCAAGGAGTAAAATGAGATGAAACTCAAGACCGGCTCTTTTGTTCCTTGAGTAGCCCTAATACAAAGCTGGGAACCTGGGTTGGAATTTCAGTCCCAGCCCCCATTGTGGAGAGTGGGGAAATTCTGCCTCGTCTTCCCCCCTCCCGTTCCCTCATCAACACACAGCAGACTTCTCCCTGTGATGCCATCGTCACCACTGCCCCTCCCCCAGCTCCTTGTGTCTTCCAGTTCCATCTGTCTCTCCTTCTGCTGGGGGGAAGGCCTGCTGGGAGGCAGACTTTGACTGGCAGAGATCAGTGTGGGGGGGAGGGGGGACGGGGGACGGGGGACGGGGGACGGGGGACGGGGCGAGGAGAGGCTTCTCCACTAACCTACACTCTCCCCTGTCCATCCCATGTTGACCCAGGTCTGGGAGCTCTGTGGGCCTCTAGAAATACATCCCTTGGCACCATTCTCTCCTCACCCTGCCTCACTCACCTCCCCGTTCATTTCTGTTCTTACTAGACTTTCTGATGTGGCTTCAGTACACCCCACTCCAAGCAGTGGAATTCATACAGTTTCTGGTTTCTTAGGTTTCAGAACTAGAAGAGATCTTAGACATACTTAAGGCAGCCATAAAGCCTTCCTTTTTGTTATAGCTTATAGGACTTAGAATGGAAAGAAACCTTGGAGAAAGATGGAGTCTAACCCCTTCATTCTTAAGATGGAGATACTGAGGCACAGAGAGGTTAAGAACTTTGCCTAAAGTCACATGGAGCAAAGATTCAAATCTAGAAACTTGGGCTGCAGATCCAGTGCTCTTCTGGTTGGTCTGTTTGCCTCAGGTCTCTCCCCATTGCCGTCCATCTGCCACTCAGTTGTTAAATTGATCTGACCATGTTACACCTCTGTTCAGTAAACTCCAGTGCTCCCTATCACTTTCCGTATCCAGTCAAGCAGAACCTTCTGTTTGGTTTCTAGAGCCCTTCCTAATCTGATCACTCCCTTCTTTGCAATTTTCTTACATCATACTTATCCCCAAGGACACTGGCCTGTTGGTGTTCCTCACATGAAACACTCTCTGTTCTGATTCTGGGCATTTTTCCTGGCTGTTCCCAGTGCTTGCAACTCTCTCCCCCCTCATCTCTGCCTCTTGGCTTCTTTCAAGTCTCAGTTAAAAATCTCCTTTTCTACGGGAAGCCTTCCTGATCCCCTGTAATTCTAATGCCTTCCCTCTGTCGATCATCTCCAATCTATCTGTGGCTTGTTCCTCCAGTCACCTGTGTGTCATTTTCCCGTTAGGCTGTGATCTCCTTGAGAGCAGGGGTGGGTTTGTTTATTTGTTTTTTCCTTTGTATCCCATAGTGCTTGGCATGTAATGTAGGCTTGAATCTTGCTTGTGAACTTGACTCTCCTCACATCATTGCTCTGTGGTAGCTTTTTCTTTAATCAGTGTTTTTAAATTGAATTTTGTTTTAAAGGAGAAAAAGAGAAAACCTTATTTCTAAAAAGTTTTTCTAGGAGATGGAGGATAAGACAGGACTTAGTAGGGTATAACAGTGTAATAGTAAAAGGGTATAGTAGTAGGGCTAACAATTCCCCGCCTGTTTTCTTCCTCTTTGAGAAAGTTTCAGTACTGACACTTAACTAGCAGTGTGACCTTGGATGCTGTTTCTGAAACTCAGTCTCCATCTGTAAAAGGGGAATCATAACTTGTCCTGCCTCCCTCAACAGAGGAGTTGTGAAGATACCAATTTGTAAACCTTTAAGTGCTAATAGAGCTTTGGACTTATTATTAGTTCTGTTACCTAGCCTGGAATTTCCACTGTAGTTATTATCATTTAGAAGGTGCTTAATAGACAACAGACATAAATTGGATTTATAAGAAAAAGTGTAACGTGGTGGAAAAAAGCCATGAGAGAAATCAGAAGACCTGGGATTGAGGGCTGGCTTTGTCGTTTAATAGCTGTGTGACCCTGGGCAAGTCACTCAGCCTCTCTGAGACTCTGTAAAATGAAGTAATAATTGCAGTTTTATGGACAATCACCTTTTTTTTTTTATCATACTATGTTGTGGAAATACTTTTTTTATTCCATAAATTAAAAATTAAAATAAAAAATAAAATATTTAAATGGATTAATAATCCTTATAACACCCATCTCCCGGGCCTTTTGTGAGGGCAAAGCTATTTTGTAGAAAAGAGAACTACCAGCTGAATACACTTCAGTCCCAAGTAAGTGTTCACATGTGGGGAGTTCTTTACAATTTATAAGATATCTTATTGTTTACAAAGTATTTCCTCTTCTCTATCTCACTGTAGCTCAGAGAATGAGATGGGTCAGGGGTTATTGTCCTCGTTATATAGGTGGTTCTCAAAAGGCATGCCATGAACTCCCTGGGCTTTATATGTTTGAGGGAATTGGCATGGGAATTACTGGGAATTTTACCGTTGCATTCTTTTATGAATTTCTCAGTTATGCTGCTAAATATAAACAATTCAATGTGCCTTCCTCATAGTAAACATAGTTTGAGAACCATCGATTGGTCTCATACCAATCTAGAGCCCAGATCAGCAGACTCTTGCTGTCCAAGGCCCTTTTCTGTATGCCACAGTCTGTCTTTCAGAATTTCACAGCTGTGCCGGAGCAAAGCTAAAGGTTACTTATTTTCTCTCAAAGACTCCTGATAAGAAATTGTGACTGGTGTGAATTGGGCCAGTCATTCTAGAAAGTCATTTGGAACCATTCCCAAAAAGTGGTTAAACTGTGCATACTCTTTGACCCAGCAATACCACTACTTGGTCTACACCCAAAAGAGATCAGAGAAAGAGGAAAAGGACACCATGTGTGCAAAAATATTTATAGAAGCTTTGTTTGCAGTGGGAAAAAAACTGGAAACCAAGGGGAGGGTCTATTCAGCAGTAGCTGAATAAGTTATGGCATATGAATGTAATAGAATGCTATTGTGCTGTAAGAAATGATGAAGGGGAGATGGTTTTGGAGAAACCTGGGAAGACTTGTATGAGCTGATGCAGAGTGAGGTGGAGCAGAACCAGGAGAATAAATTACACAGTAACAGCAATATTATAAAGATAGTCAACTTTGAAAGTCTCAGGGACTCTGATCAATGGGATGACCAGCTACAGTTGCAGGAGACTCATGAACCATACTACCTACCTCCCAGTAGAGAGCTGATGAATTCAAAGGACAGATTGAGACAATATTTTTGGACATAGCCACTATTTTTAGGCATAGTACAGGAATTTTTTAGCTTGACTATTCTTGTTTATTCCAGGACTTATTTTTTTCTTTCTTGATTGAGGAGATGGAAAGGAGAAAATGTAAATCTGTTAAAGAAAAAGAAAAGAAAAGAATGCATATCTGGCCCCATGGCACCTCACAGTAACCACCAAGTGAATGAAGTCTGACTGGCTTCCTGCTCTATCTGTCCCAGGTACAGGGAGCGGATCCCTGTCTCATGCCATTATCCGAACAGTGGCTCCCACTGGGCATCTACACACTGTGGAGTTTCATCAGCAACGAGCGCAGAAGGCAGAGGAAGAGTTCCGGGAGCACCGAGTGGATCGATGGGTGACCGTGAGGAACCAGGATGTGTGTAAGAATGGCTTTGGTGTGTCCCATGTGGCCGATGCTGTCTTTCTTGACATCCCCTCACCTTGGGAGGCCATTGGCCATGCCAAAGATGCCCTGAAGGTTGAAGGTAAGTTATAGACTGTTGGCTTCATGGTATGAGAGACTATATGGTATGAGAGAGGTAGCTAGGAGGTACAGTAGATAGAGGACCAGCTCTAAAATCAAGAGGGCCTGAGTTCAAATCCAGCCTCAGATACTTACTAGCTGTGTGACCTTGGGCAAGTCACTTAACCCTGATTACCTCCCCCGCAAATAAGAAAGATTATGTATGTATCAGAGTAAGCTTGAACATGTGTATGTGAGTTAGTTTGCATCTGCCATTGTGTATGACTGAGAGAGAGAGAGAGAGAGAGAGAGAGTGTGTGTGTGTGTGTGTGTGTGTGTGTATGTATCCCTTGTGGCTGTTTCTCAGTCTCTGTTTCTCACTTAAGGTAGGATCATGACTTCTGTGAAGTACGTTGTTGCTCATGACCCCAAAAGAGCCCCTGTTTCCTTGGAAGAGGGAAAGAGAATGTAATTGCCAATGATAAAGCACATGTAAGTGTGTAGTATAGAGAGAGAGCCCTGGCTTGGGAGCCAGGAGGCCTTGGCCTCAGTTCCCCATCTAGACTCTCTTGGATTTCCCTTCTAGCCCTCACATCCTGTGGGTCTGTGATTCTAGCACCCTTTTTTTGCCCTGACATTACATGTTCTATGTTCTAAGCCTCCTCCCTAACCTGACATTCCATGTTCTCTATTGTGAGGTCCCTTCCAACTAGGTCATTTTGTGCTCTATGTTCTAAAGCCCTTTCCAGCCTTAGCATTCTGTGTTCTGAGTCCCTGTCCAGCTCTGACATCCTATGTTCTAGGATTTCAAGACTCTTCTTCCAGCTCTGACATTCTTTGTTCAGTGTTCTAAGACCCTTTTCCGCCCTGACATTCTTTGTTCTAAGTGTTCTTTCCTTTCTCTTATCCAATATTGTTCCTCACTACTGCTCAGCAGAGAACAGGAGACAGTCTGTGTGCTTTGGCTCAAGCTTTGAACCATCTGCTCATGTCCCTGCTAGGCTTCAGCCTGGAAGGAGGAGAGGAGACCTTCCGGCATCCACAGGTCTGTGGTTCACAGGGGAGCTGAGAGTAGCCGGACTGGGGCCCACGAAGTGAGAGATGTGTATGGTCCTGGACCTGGCCGAGCCTGCCAGCCAACAGCAGTGATTGATTGGCAGGGAAGGCGACTGCTGAGAAGACTTCCTCATGCTTTAGCACCTGAACATACTTTCATATGTTGCTGCCTGAAAGAGTTAGGTCTCAGCTTAGCCATCCCAGAGGGAGTCTGCAGTGTGACCAGCCATGCTGACAGCAGGCCCCGAAGGCAGAGGGGGCAAGACAATTAGGGACCAGCTGGCTCTTGGGGTCCAGACATCCCTCACGATCATCTGTTCCCAGATCTCCTCCTCTCCTCCTTGGCCTCTGTGCACTGATACAAATCAGCCCCTGTGCTTCCGATAGACTTCCTTCTCATCTCTTTCCTCTACATAGCTCTCTTCTTTCAAGGCCTACTTCTTAGAAACATGGCACCATAAAGTCTTTTTTTTTTTTTAAAGAAATGGGGTTAAGTGACTTGCTCAGCATCACACAGCTAGCTGGATTTGAATTCTGGCCCTCCTGATTCCAAACCCGATGCTCTATCCACTGAGCCACTTAGCTGCCCGAACACCATGAAGTCTTCGCAGATTTCCTCTCAGCTGAAAGTGACCCTTTCCTCCTCAGATTTACCCTGTGCACTGTGCCTGGTCCTCCTTTGCCTTGCCACATTCTACTTTCTGTCAAGTTTATTTGTGTATGTATCCTGTCCCTCCTGTTGGATCATCAGAGCCTTATGTTAAACTTCATGAGTCAGATGGACAGATGGCAGGACAAGGAGATAGAAAGACAGACAAATTATTATGAGAATTTTCAGTCCTTACTTGCTAGTGCCCAAATAAGCCAGCACAGGATGTAGACTGATAGGCAAACTGCAGCTCATTTCTCTCTCTCTCTCTCTCTCTCTCTCTCTCTCTCTCTCTCTCTCTCTCTCTCGGAGTGTGATGGAAATGATCAATAGGTGATAGACATGTATGTCTCACAATTCAGTAAATGATGTACACAAAAGTTTGTGTGTGTGTGTATGTGTGTAGTCTCTCCTCCTGAGCTGTGTAATCCAAAGAGAGTAACTAGGGAAGATGTGTTTCTTACAAAGCAGTTTTGGTAAAAACAGGTATGGCTCAGAAGGCCAGAAAAGATACTTATTAAAACAAAAAGAGGATGCTTCATTTGTTACAAAGGAAAGAATGTGTCCTTGTTAGCGTGGCCAGTTACACAGACTAAAGAAAATTTGTACCTTCTTTTATCATTTTAGCATTCCTTAAGAGCCTGCTATGGGCTTTATCAGAAGGAGATAACTTCCCTGGCATATTTTGTCTTTTGTAGCCCCAAAGAGATTAGGGGAAAAGAGAGATATTGAAAGAAAGCTTGTTGAGACATTGCATAGCCTAATAAAAAAACCCCAAAACTGGCAAATACAGAGCAAAGTAGAATTAGTTATATCAACACTTAACAGATCCCTTTTCTCTTTTAACAATTCCTTTTTCAGCAGATGGATAGGTAGATAGATAGAACATTTCTCAGTTGCTTACTATGTAAAAGCATCATGACCAGCACTGAAGATATAAATACAAAGAGGCAAAGAGATTTCTGCCCTAAAGGACCTTGCATTCTTTTAAAAAAAAATTTTGGAGTGGGGAGGTGAGGTGATTGGAGTTAAGTGACTTGCCCAAGGTCACACAGCTAGTAAGTGTCAAGTGTCTGAGGCTGGATTTGAACTCAGGTCCTCCTGACTCCAGACCTGGTGCTCTGTTCAAGGTGCTTGGATTCTAATGGAGGAAGACATGACCTACTGAAATTTGGTGCTCAGGTCAGGACTTTGGAGACAAATAGACCCATTATGCTGCTGTGCAGTGGGTCAGAGGCCTGGGCTTCAGCAAAGCAGGGCAAAAGCTTACCTATCAAAGCTAGGGGACACGGGCAGAGTCTGAATTTCCAGTGGGAAAATGAGATTGACAGTGAGAACCAGGGAGTGGCCGGCATGGTGAGGAGATGATCAGAAGGGATAAGACATAGGCCCAACTCTCAGGACTTGGGAACAGAGGTCAGCGGTTCAAGTCTTGACTTTTTTACTTATGTGTAGACCTATCTTCCTTACTAGACTGTCCACATGGTCTGGGACCATTCTCATTCATCTTGTCTCCCTCAGAGAACACTAGGTCTAGGATGAATGGGCATCAGAGAATATCTTCTAATTAAAAAAAATTCCCTTCTCCACCTTCTTTTCATTCTTCACCTCCCTTCCTATGGAGAGCCACTTACTCCCATCACTATCACTGGACTTTGCAGCATCTACTAATGACTTTCTCAGGCCTGGCCTTGATTGCAGATACAAGATAAAAGAACCCAGCAGAAGGGATGGTGGGAACTAGACTGAGTCTGGATCAGTGGGGCATGGTCCCCAAGCTGTGAGGAGGAAGGTTACAAACTTCATTTCCCTTTCTCCTTCAGTGACATTGGCCACAATTGTAGGGTTACTGCTATCTAGACAAAACTAGCCTTCCTTTGCAAGTGATAGGTTCTCCCAATGAGATGCTGCTTCTAATAACTGGGGCAGTTTTGTTTACCTCATCTCCTGGCCCTAGGAGGTCCCCTTCCATGGTGGTTTTGTCCCCATGAGGACAAACCCAACAGAGGATAAGACTGTGGTGAAATGGAGACAGCACCAGACTGGAGCGTGGGAGACGTGGTTCTCAGTGCTGGCTCTCCCGCCGAGTTGCTGTGTGATCTTTTTTTTTTTTTGTAAAATTTTTTTATTTTACACTTAAATACAAAATGAGAAAAGAAAAAAAACCATTACCATGTGCCCAGCAGACCATAAGAGAGGATTCAATATAAAATGATAAATTTCCATTTCAAGAAAACCTATATAATAAATACTATACATTGTTTTCAAAGCTACCCAGCTTTTCTTTGCTTCCTCGTTGGTTTTCTTTTGTTCTGTACTGTGCACTTTTTACCTTAATTTTACCCCCCTCTCTCTTCTGCCCCTCTTCCCTCCAGGCTATAATTAAACATATACATCTTTGTTTATATACATATATACACACATACACATTCACATATATACATATACACACATACACGTATGTATATATGTATATAAACACACACATAGATACCTATAAATATAGACATATATACACTCAAATGTAAGACTATACTATGCTTATTTCCTCCTGTCATCTTTTTCTCTGAAGGTAGATAGTATCCTCCTTCGTAAGTCTTAAGTCTTTCCATGTTTTTCTGAATCAACCAACTCATCATTTCCTACGTGACAACAATCTGGATTCAAATAGCTTTTTCCTTCATTGGATCTTTGAGGTTAATTTGAATATTTATAATAGAATGACTTGGTTGCTCAAAGTTGTTCCTAAAATAATACTTCTTTTTAAAAAATTTGTTTTTTTAATAATACTGCTTTTATTGTACATATGTGTGTGTGTGTGTGTGTGTATATAGATATATATATATATAGATAGATAGATAGATAGATAGATATGTTCTCTTGGTCTTCCTCATTTCACTCTTCCTTATTTTGTGATGGCCCCTCCATGCTTTTCTAAAATCATTGAGTGCATCATTTCTTACGGCAGAGTAATATTCCATCGTGAATATATACCACAACATGTTCAGCGCAACTGATGAATGTTCCCAAAATTTACAATTGTTTGCCACCACAAGGAGAGCTGTTATAAATATTTTAGAACATTTTTCTTAATAGGGCTTAATAGTGGTGTGGCTGGGTCAAAGGATACAGGCAGTTTAATAACTCTGGGCATAATTCCAGATCTCTCTCCAGAACGGTTGGATCAACTCACAGATCCACCAACAGTGAATTAAGGTGCTCTGCGATCTTGGCAAAGAGACAGGAATGGACCTTCAGTGCATTCTCAGACAGCTGCCTGAACGCAAGCCCTCTCTGTCACAAGAAGGGTGCTGAATTTGAATGCAGTTCTGCTTCTTGCTCCGTCTTTTACAGCCCTTCCCTTCTCCTGGTCTGTTTTCTCTTCTCGAAAAATCAGGGACCTCAGAGACCTTTTCTAGTTTTCAATTCTGCAGTTTCTCCACTGGGCATCTGGCCTGTGTTTGAAGACCTTCAGTGATGGAGAGCTCATTACATGTCCAAACAGCCCTTTCCACTTCTGGATAGCTGTAACGATTAGCAAATTCATGTGAAACCCAAATTTATGCCCCAGCAGTTTCTGCCTCATCTCCCTTCCAGCATGGCAGACAACTGTTTGGCCTCCCTTACATCTTTTCCAGGAATGACATAATCTTTAGCCTTCTCCTTTGGGGGCAGTTTGCTAATCTCATTCCTAAATCGTGTTACCCAGAGACAACCACAGTATTTTATTTTTTTAAGGAGGCAGTTGAGGTTAAATGACTTGCCCAAGGTCACACAGCTAGTGAGTGTTAATAAGGCAGGTTTTGAACTTAAGTCCTCCTGACTCCAGGGAGTTTGCAAAGTACATTTCCAGGAAAATGGTTAGTTTTATTGATTGCTCATAGAAGGGATATCTTCTTTAATTTTAATAATATGGTACCAACATTAATTGTAATTCATAGGAGTAGAGAGACTGGGTGGTGTAGTAGATAGAGCTCTCCTGGACTTGGAGTTAGGAAGACCTGGGTTCAAATAATTCAAATAATAATAAATATATGTAATAATAACAATAAATTGTAGTAATAATTTGAATAATTAGCCATGTGAATCTTAACAAGTCAACTGTGTCTCTGTTTCCTCATCTTTAAAATGAGAAAGCTAGACTAGGTAGCCTTTCAGGCCCCTTCCCGCTAAATCTATTTTCTTCTTATCTAGAGCTGGAACTCTGAGACCACTGATCGAGTCCACCCCCTTGGGTGGGAACTGAGGCTCGGAGAAGTCTGGGATATAAATCCTATGACCCTGGAGCCAGTGTTCCTTCCATCATATCATACCTCTTCTCAGAATTTTATCATCTCTTTACAAGGATTTTATTTACATTGCTTTAGACATATGTGTGTGTATATGTGTATGTGTTTACATACACATACACATATGCATACACACACACAACAATATTGTTCCTTCACTCCATTTCATTACACGTCTCTGAATCCTTCACATTCATTTGATTCTTGGCAAGGTAATGCTCCATGGCATTCATATACCACCATTTATTTAGCTCTTCCCCAGTTATTGGGCACATAATTTGTTTCCAATTTTTGTTATTACAGATAAAGCTGCATTGAACATTTTTTGTGCATGAGTCTCTTCGTGGTGTTAGCAATCTGTTTGGGATATAAAGTCCCAGTAGTAAATACTCTGAGTCAAAGGGTATGAGCAGTTTAGTAACTTTTCTTGCATAATTCCAAATTGTTTCTTAGGACTGTTGAACAATTCACAGACATGGAATTAGTGTGCCTGTCTTCCCACAGACTTTTTAATGAAGAGCTCTCTTTCTTTCTTCCTGCCTTCCTTTCTTTTTTCTTTCTTTTTCAACAATAGTGGTAGTTATTTTTATTAATAAAGAAGTTAAAATTATATATAAAATCTAAATTATTATGCATTATTAGTGAGAGGCAGTAGGGCATAGAGATATCCAGAGAACCATCCTCTGGGTTATAGGAATTAAACAACCAACTAGCATTCGTCTGTCATGTATTTTAAGTACTGTGTATACTATGTATACTGCGTAATACTATATATAGGTTAAGTGTAGGATATACAAAGACAAATGTGAAACAATCCCTGCCCTCAAGAACCTTACATTCTAAGGTCTAAAAGACAGCCTGTGCTCTACTAGCGATACAAGGCATATAGAAAGTAGATTCAAGACAGTGTTGGATGAGAAGGTACTAGCAGCTGGGGGGGGTGGGGGCAGGAAAGGCCCCTCTCCTTCAGAAGGGGGCTCTTGAGCTGATCTTCAAAAAAAACTTTCTTTTTTTCAATTAACAAAAATTTATTTTCTTCCCCCTCCTCCTTTTCTCCATGAAAAAAAGAAAAACAAAGTCCTTGTAGCAAATATGTATACCCAAAGAAAACAAATTCTCAAATTGTGTTCATCCAAATAGGTCTCATTTTGTGCCCTGAGTGCATTCCTTCTTTTGTCAAGGGGTGGACAGTGTGGTAATGGTGTTCTTTTAGCATCTTGTCACACTTGATGGATACAAGACATTAACTTTAGGGCTGTTTTTAATTTGGATTTGTCTCATTATTAGAGATCTCTGGAGCATTTTTAGGTTGTTATTGATACTGTTTCTTCCTTTGAAAATTGTCCGTGTCTCTGGACTGCTTATCTTTTGGGGAGGAGTGCTTAATTGTGTGAGTTTGTGTTAATTCTCTGTAGATTTTGAACATCAGACTTTCATCAGGGTCATTTAATGCAAGTGTTTTTCCTCAATTTGTCTCCTTCTGGTTTTTGCTTCACTGATTTTATTTGTACAAAAAGTAAAAAAATTTGTGTAGTTGAGATTTTTGCCTCTCCCTGTGTCTGGCAAGGAGTTTTAGTTTAGTTCAGCAAGCATTTGTTAAGCACCAAGGATATAAATAAAATAGGTTACATTCTACTGGGGAAAAACTGCATGTATGAAGATAAAAAATGCAAACAAAGGGTAGGGTGGAAGAGCCAAAAATGAGGAAAAATCAGGAAAGACCTTTGTAGGAGGTGACGTTTGAGCAGAGCCTCGAAGGGAAGAGATGAGAACAGAGGACATGGGAAGCAGGCTGCTCAAAGACATGACGACAGGACATAGAGTATCAAATACGGGAACGTAAGTAAGCTGGTTTGGCAGGAGCATAGAGTTCATGAGGGAGGAGTTGGTGTGTGATCAGTCTGGAGAGAGAGGCTGTAGTCAGACTGTGGAAGGATTGAAGTTTCAGGGTTGTTGCAGTAGTTAGCCAGTGAAGCTTCTTGAACCGGGGAGTGAGGATGAGTGGGAGAGGGAGAGGCCGGAGACAGGGAGACCAGTCAGGAGGCTTTGCGGTTGTTCTGGTAAGAGGTGATGAGGGCCTATCAGGGGTGGGAAACCTGTGGCCTCAAGGCTGCCCATTCCCTACCCTGGTGATAACTGTGTAAGTGTGGACAGGGGATGGAGTAGTAGCAATAATTGATGATGATGATAGCTGATATTTACCTAACATTTACTGTGTGCCAGGCATTGTGCTAAATCCTTCACAGTTATATCTCACCTGAGACTCACGATAACTCTTGGAGGTAGGTGCTGTTATTATCTCTGTTTTACAGGTGAGGACATCAAGGCAGAAAAGTGCCTTGTGAGCATCTGAAGCAGGATTTGAATTAAGATCTTCCTGGCTCCAAACCCAGTGCTCTGTCTATCAACAAGACCTGATAAGTTCTTTCCTCTTAGTATCTTTTTCTGCTAGGATTTTACTAAAAATTTTTACCTACATATTAATTAGTGATTAATATGTATTACATTAATCCTATATATGTATTAATTTTATCTACATATTAATTAGTGATATTGGTCTGTAGTTGTTTTTCTCTGCTTTATCCTTACCTGGTTTAAGTATAAGGACTTCGCCTCATCCCTTTTTTCATGCACATACCAGTAATAATGGACGTTCTTTTGATTTCTTTACCCTTCTTTTCAAATCATCCTTAGCTTTTGACTCCCCCTCACTCCAAACACTGAGTCCTTTGGAGGGCAGCTAGTTGGCACAGTGGGTAGAGTGCTGGAGTTAAGTAAGGCATAAATTCAAATCCAGCCTCAGACACTCTGGGCAAATCACATAACCCCATTTGTCTCAGTTTCCTGAACTGTAAAATGAGTTGGAGGGGGAAATGGCAAACCACTCCAGTGTCTTTGCAAAGAAAAGAACCTCAAAAGGGGTCATGAAGAGTCAGACACGACTGAACAGTGTCAGATAAACAACAAATTTTAAGTCTGTTTGAAGCCCTTGACATGGCTCCAGCCCACTTTTTCTAGACTGGTTATAATTTACTCCCCTTCACGTGCTCTACAAACCAGCCAACTCATCACACTGGCTGTTCCCTACATGTAGCGTTCTCTTCGCTGCCCTCCATGCCTTTGCATAGGTCCTCCTGCCTGAAATTTACACTCTCCTCCCCTTTGCCCTTCAGGAACCCTCCCATTCTTGGAATCTCCGCTTAGGTTTTCCTGAAGGAGATCTTTCCCTATTCGAGCACCTCCTGCCCAGTCATCTGGGTCTTACCTTACATTTTTTTTAATATGTATTTTACATTGACTTATGTGTATACTTGTGGTTTCCTCCTTGAGGACAAGAATTCTTTTGGCCTTTGCCTCAGTACATAGTACTGATTTAATCTGTTCATGTTGAATAATGGTCTCCACTGCATTTTTAACACAATGCCCTATACATTTACCTGAGGGAGGGACTCCCACCTGTGATCTAATGGTTGTAAGGAACTCTCTGGTTGGGAATACCTTCCACTCATGCAGCATTGGCAGAGGGCAGCTGGCTCTGATAGCTGGTCAGGATTGGGACTTACTCTAAGACTAGGACTCTTAAGCTTCGATGTGTTTTGGACCCTTTTGACTGTCTTAAGTGAAACAGTCTGGATTTCTTCTCAGAGCAGTGTTTCTAAATTCCTAACATAGACTACATAGGATTACAAAATAAACCAATTATGTTAAAATAAAGATGTAATTTTTTTTTATTCTGTTTAAATTCACTGATCCCCAGAAAACTATATATGGGGTTTAGGTCTCCTCACTAAGATTTTTGTCTAATTAGTTCCATTTCCTGATGACTGACAGTACAGATACATCCCTCCACTCAGTCCCTGGATCCTGGAAAGGGACTCCAGCCTTGGGTGGCTCAGACCCCAAGCAATGGAAGTTTTTTCCAACTTTGGTCACTGTACTCAAAGCTGAAGTAAGGTGTGTTTCTCGCCCCCTCCCCCTCCCTTCACAATCCCCTGAGATTAGATGGGGAGACACGGGCTCTTGTTTTTGTGTCTTAATTCCTCTCTTTCTTTCCCTCTGCTCCAGGGCCTCCTACTGCTTTAGTACTGAGACACATGAGCTCTCACAAACATCCCTCCATGCTCACACACTCCTCAACGTGACATTCTTAGTCACCAGTAATTGCAGTATCAGGCCCAGAAGATCTGAACTTTTAAAGCCGGATGTGGGAATTTCAGGTGTTTCTTAAAGGAAGAAAGTCTTAAAATGTTTTATAATGTAAATCTTATAAATCTTTTATATGTGGTCCTGGATTGGGAGAAAGGAAACCAGGAACTGCTTTTAAGGCAACTGAGTTTAGAGTCTATGGAGGCCTTGAAGAGGAAGGCCCCTTTGATGATCAGAGAGGAACTTCCTGTTCAATGATGGGTTAAGTTCAATGGCCTTTAAGGTCCTTTTCAGCTCTGAAGTTGATGATTTCTACTGCTTATGTCCTGTATGCCAAGGGCCACGTCTTTTGCCCCTTCTGGGCTTTAGTTTCCTCTGCAATAAAATTAGAGTTAGCTGAAGGTGGTCTGACCTACTTCTGAAATTCTCTATTCCCTGGCATCCATGCCATCAAAATAACAGCTCTCACTAAGTCTTACCACAAGGCTTCTGACTTCCAGGCCATAGAGTGAGGGCCCTGCTCCAGCTCCCCTTCCTATCCCCTTATTCCCAGAGGTGATGCCCTCCCATCACCTTACTAAAAAAAAAAAGCAACAAACCTTTCTGAACCCCTTACCATGGAAGGAATTAGGGAAAAAACCCCTTGAATCCTTCCCTCTCCTGACTCCTAAGACAGCAGCTGAAGGCTGAGGAAAGTCTCCACCCCCTCCCTTCCATCTTTCTATTTTCCTGGGAGGGAGTTCTTTACCTCACCAAAGGAATTCATTCCCTAAAATGCTGCAGCAACTGGCACTGAGCTGAGGGAGAGGGGGAAGGGTGATGAGAGACACCAAGGCTGCTTTTAGAAGAGATTATGGAACCTAGACATGGGGCCCTTGGGGCAGCGGGGATAGAGAAGCAGGTGTTGTTGGAGGTGAGGTGGAATGTGCTGCCTTGAATATGAGCCCTCTTCCTCAATCCCAGCATGCTCCAGACAAATCTGAGCCTTGAAAGCCACAACTGGGATGTCCTGGATTTCAGTGCCTTGACCCCTTGAGAGTGGGGATCATGGATTCGGTTTGTCTGGCTTGTTTCCTCTCTTGGGTTCTTGTCTGCATTTTGCATTATCCTCCCTGCCTTCCCTGTGTTACCCTTCTCATAACTTTGGGGCTATCTTTAGCTCTCCCCACACTCTTACTGCTCATATGTGGCCATTCCTGGTACCCTGGGGAGGAGATTCCATCTCTCCTTCCTGTCTTCCCTTCTCTCTTCCTTTTCCACTTTGCCTTCTGACTTCCCATTCATCCCTCTCCCCCCTTCCTTCTCTCTCCCTCCTTTTCCTACCTTCTCTTTCTCCCTCCCCTTATCTCAAGAAATCTTCCTTTTCTCTCTCTCCCAGCCATCTCCTCTGTGCAGGAACAAAGGTGATCTCCGGAGTAACAGGGAAGAAGGGTAAACATGATTTTCTCTCCCTTTCCCCAGTCCAGGGCCTGCCTTAGTGAACGCCAAACATTTCTACCCCTTTTGTTTTTGGCCTGCCCCATGGGAAGGAATGATGGGCTAGCATTGCAGTGAATGGGGAGATGAAGGGAAAGGAGCAGGGAGATTTACAAGGACTGTCTCAAATCAGCTCTCTTATCAGGCTCACAGAGTACCCCCTCCTGGCACTTGACTTCTGAGATTGGGAAAATGTTCCCCACCCTCCCTTCCTAACCCTTGCCCAAATTACTTTTCCCTGGCAAGTGATCTTCTAACACTGATTGTAACCTTGAGACCTGAACCCTTTCCTCAGAGAGCTCCCCATTTGGGGGATACCAAGGAATAGTAAAGCCCTTAAGGTAGTGGAGGTACTGTGAAGGTAGAGGAGACTTCCATATGTGAACAGTTAACTACAAAAAATATCTCAATATTTGATTCATTCAGTAGTCCTTTTCAGCACTTATTATGTACAAATGATTGATGTAGACACTAAGTGCTGGGGGGTTTGGGGGGGATCAAGCAAAGTTTCCCAGAGTGGATGGAAGTAGAGCTGAACTAGATTTAAGGTGGTGTTGGGTAAAGGTGAATCAGCCCTTCTCTCTCAAAGAGAAGATAAGGCTCTTTTTCAGACACTTCCTGCCTCTCTGAACACTGAGGCCACCCTATGCTCTGTGTTATACTTTTCTGCTAAGTGACAAGAGGTTTGCTCTGTGGGCCGAGTTTCATACCTGGTACGAGGTGGACAAGGCCATCAGAGGAGTGCCTTCTAACATTGGCAGTATGGCAGTTTCCTGGCACAAGGTCAAGTTTCTTTTTGTGCCTGTGTGTTTGTGTGTGTGCAAGAAGGCATGCCTTGAGAACACTGTGAGAAAGTAGAAAGTAGGGCACGGTTTTGGCAAGACAGTCCTTGTGCCTCCACGTACAAAGAGTTCCTCTGCTTGGTCCATACTGGGCCTGGACTCAGAATGGGGAGAAACTTCCGAAGGCATTTCTTCAGCCTCTTGCCTTGCACCTAAAGCTCCTCTGTTGTGTCCCTGACAAGTGGCCATCCAGGCTTTGCCAGAACATCTACACTGACCCTGACTGGGAAATTCACCACCCCAGGAGAGGGCTGGAATCTTGGACAGCTCTGAGCTTTTCATTAGAATGTTCTTGTCCTCCTGATTCTGCCTCCCTTGGAGCTCCAGGGAAGGCACTGGCGTAGTGTAACAGCAAGAACACTAGATTTAATATTAGAGCACCTGGGTTTGAATCCTACCTCTTTCACTTAAATATCCTTTTGACCTTAGGCAATTCTAGCCTCCATGAAAGTCAGTTAACTCATTTGTAAAATGAGAGACTTGGACACGATGATCTCTGGTTTTCTTTCTAACTTTAAATCCTATGAACCCATGATCCTCTAAGTCTCTTCCCCATAGAGATCAAGAGAGCCCTATAGTTCAGGGTTCTGGTTACATCCTTTGGGACTTGGGGTACCCAGGGAAGGTGGGGAAGGGCAGCACTATAGCCAGAAAAAGACTTGAGAAAGAATTGCATCTGTGATGGCGATCCTGATCCTGATGGCCTCGCTGGCCTGGTGTTCAAAGCCAAGATGATAAAAAAGGTGACCCCTTGGTTCTTAGAATTGAAACAGAATTCAAGACCATCTGGCCACCCCTTGGCTGCCATTATTCCCAATTGACAGAGTTTCAGAGAGGGGCATGGGTCTTGCCTCATCACACAGCTGTCTAAGAGCAGAACTCTACACTCCAACTCAGTTATCTTAGGTCTCAGGCCAGTACAGGAAGATCATAGCTGCAGCATTGGAAGCAGTCTCGGAGGTCATCTAGTCCAACCCCCTTATTTTACAGCTGGGGAAACTGAGGCTTAGCGGGGTAATGCCTTGCTCAAGGTCACACAGGTGGCAGTCACCAGAAGTAACATCTGAACCCAGCTGTTCCCACTCCAGTTAGAACTCTTTGTTTTCAGTCTGATCATGGATTGGCTTAAAGATTTACTTTCATGTATTGAACCATAACCTTTAATTAGGGGCAAGAGGTGGACAAATTGAATAAATAAGAAAAGGTACCTGACTTCATGGGAGCTTATAATCACCTGCTCCTCTTTCTGGGAGGGAAGGATGGGGGCAGATTTTTCCAGGACTGGGGTGGAGTGTAAATATTACCTAGTAAGGGAGTCATTCCACCTGATATAGAAGGAGAACAGGATTTTTCTTTTTGTAAGAACACCTGCCTTGAATCCTAAATTCCTTACTAACTGAGATCTTGACCAGCTCACTTCTTCTGTCAGTGAACTCTCTAGTTCATCTGGAAATGTCTCTCTCTCTCCAGGACTACCATTCTCTGTTCTAAGATACGTCCCAGTACTAAATCCTGTGGTTCCTAAGATTGGGACTGAACTGAGTCATGGGGAGATAATAATGTTGCTGTTTTATGTGTGTTCTCTCCTACTCCCTCCCTCCTCTTTGGTTCCTTCTCCCTCCACTCCCAATCCTGCTCTCTCCCTACCTTCCCCCAGGTGGTCGCCTCTGTTCTTTCTCACCCTGCATTGAGCAAGTCCAGCGGACCTGCCAGGCTCTGACTGAGCATGGGTTCATCGAAGTCACCACCCTGGAAATACTGCTGCGAGAGTACAACGTTCGGACAGCTAACTTGCCCTTGCCGGATCTGGGGGGGGCCCTGGAACCCCTGCCTGTCTTGGGCGAGGCTCAGCTTAAGGTCGGGGTGCCCTTGAAGGAGACTGTGGGCCACACTGGCTATCTGACCTTCGCCAGCAAGAGTTTGTTTTGATGCTGCTGATCTGGAGAGGGAAGAAGACCAGGAGGTGGAGGGAAGGGGGGTCATGGTGTGTGGAGTCACCCAGTTTTCTTCCCTTGGTCAGAAAATGCCTTATATAGTCAGGCCTCTCAGGCCTGGACTTTTGTAGAAACGCCACTCAGGCAGGCACTCAGCAGTCTGCACCCCGGGTTTTGGAAACCGAGCAAGGAATCTGGCCAAGTCCTATCCAGGGTGTTTACTTTGCATCTTTTCACCCACCCCCACTCTCTTTCTTGAACTCCTCTGACAAACCCCTTCACCCTCCACCCCCACTTCCCCCGCCCCAGTCCTGTGGCCTGGATTAAATTTATTTAGATTTGGGACATGTTTTCCACCACCATCCCCCTCATCCCACCCCAGGCTCATTTCCTTGAGTTTTTATTTTTGTTCTAAAAGATAAAAAATTGTCCCTCCCACTGCCCCTACCACCAGCCTTTCTTCCACATCCCTCTGTGGCTGCTCTGTTCTGCAGGGAACGAGGGAGCCCTGAGGTTTAGCCAGAGAAGCACAAGATCTAAAGTCAGCACCTGGGTTCATGCCCTGTTCCCTTATTCCATCAGCGGTACAACCTTGTCAAGTGGCTTCCCCTCTCTAGACCTCAGTTTTCTTGTCTGTAAAAGGAAGGGATAGAACTAGAACTTTAAGGCCCCTTTCAGCTCTAAATTCTGTGAGCCCGAAAGCTCCTGAGTGGCTGGGGAGGCTAAGAGCAGCTCCTAGAAGCTAATGCCATGAGGGTAGGGGGAGTACAATACCATCCACACCCCAAGCCTGGCTTTGGGGACTGGATTCCAGCTGTTTTCTCAGGAGCAAAAGCTTCCCTCCTCAGCTGTTTCTCTAAATCCCTGGGGATCGAAGGGCCTCTCTCTCACCCTTGCCCTGGAATGTTGCAGCTGTAACATGGAAAATATACCATCCCTAGCCCATGGATAACCCCTCTGTAACAATAGAGAACTTAGTACATTCTTTTTACGGCTCACACCTCTCTTGTTTCTTTACCCAGATAAAGTCTTTGGCCTGGTTTGCACATCAGTTGAGGCTGTTTGTTTTTACCAGGTCTCCCTTGGAGTGTTGGATCACATTTCCATCTCCTGAAACAGTCCCCCACATCTCTGAGGGGAGCAGGGGGGCTCTTCCTTCTGGCTTCATTTGTCAGAATTTTACTTGGAAGCAGTGCTCAAACCTGATACCAGGAAAAAGTTTCTAATGATCAGGGCCCAAAGAATGTTTCTGGAGGTAATGAGCTGCCTTTCACCTTGGGAGTGTAATTTGGGAACATTGTAGAAGGGAATGCTATTCGGGCCGGGGTTGGACTTGAACTCCCTCTAGGTCTGAGACATAAAAACAGGTATATTTGACCCTTAGAGCATCATGGAATGTCGGATCTCAAATGGCTGTTTGGTACCTGAACAGGATGCCTTCTGCACTATCTATCTAGCCTTTGTTAGAAGACCTTCAGTGACAGGCCACTCATTACTACCAGAGGCAGCCCAGTCAGTCAATTTTTGTACCGCTCTGATTTTTGTCAATAATTGAATGCTTTGAAATTGGCA
Organism: Potorous gilbertii; assembly: GCA_028658325.1. Classification (NCBI taxonomy): domain Eukaryota; kingdom Metazoa; phylum Chordata; class Mammalia; order Diprotodontia; family Potoroidae; genus Potorous; species Potorous gilbertii. Next base: position 411,492,599 of record CM053769.1, read on the forward strand.
TGGCACTTTATGTAACACAATCCTGTAAGATAGCTTACACAAATATCTCCATTTTAAAGATGGAAACTTGACTGTTCAAGTGATTAAGAAACTTTTTCCTTAATCAGGCTGAAATCTGCATCATGAGACCAAAGAAAACACGGGTTATAAACCACTCCCCATAATGGCCCTTCTGATATCTGAGGACAATGAGTCTACATATTTCCCACCCAAGTCTTCTCCAGATTAACAGTCTCATGTCCTCCAGCATGTCATCACGAAACCTACGTCTGTGGCACCTGAGGATGTGGGAAGTAGAAACATCCTGTGGCTCTAAGAGCCGAGACTCCTCACCCCAGTACCTGCCAAAGGACCTCAGTGGGACCTGATCTGTGACTGTTTTGAAAAAAGTAACAGGTAGAGACTCCAAACTTGTCAGTTTAAAAGGAAACTCCATTTGGAATCAAGGAAGGCAAAAAGCAGTTGTGTGTGTCTGTTATGGGAGATGTTAAAGGAGCCTTGGCTCCAGTATTGACCTTTTGTAAGGAGACAAAAGAGATTGGAAATGAGTTCTCCCGTGTCATCAGCCTCTCTTTCCATCTCAGGCTCTTCGGTGTCATAACTGGGCATGCACATGGATGTGGACACTTGTGTTCAGACCCATGTATCCATCAGTATATACATCCTATGGGCAGAAGAGGCAGCTGTGTCCTAAACCCAATGACTTTTGGAGTCAATGCTCAGACTGGATGATTGACTCTGACATTTTAATAACTGTGGGCCCTGGGTCGAGTCTCTGGGCCTCAGTTTCTTCTGCAAAATGGGGCTAATAATGGTAGCCCTACCTCATAGGGTTATCCTCAGGCTCAGATGAGAGGAGGGATATGAATTTATTTGGTAAACCTTGTCAACATGATCCTTCCCCACGGCACATATGTGTCTACTTGTGTCTCTCTGGGTGTGTTTGCACGGAGCTCTGGCCATTTCCTTGGGGGAGAAGGGGTGACTGGGAGCAGCTGGGATGCCTTGGGGTCATGGGGGCAGGGTGTGTTCTCTATGGGTTGCCAGACCACATCCTGTTGCTGAAGGCCATGGGCTTCAGCTGCACTCAGTACTTAGAGTGAGGGCAGGACCGGGAGTCAGCTGGGCTTGTGGGATGGTCCTGGGGGAGACCAGAGAATATCACATGCGGTCAAGGCTAGGACTGAGGCAGTTTTGGGCTATGAGAAGGGTCAGGCCCAGCCCTGGAGAAACACTGAGCATTTTCTCAACACATCCTTTCTCGGGGGTTTAAATGACTTACCTAAGGTCACAAGGTCTGAAAGAATCATGTTGTTCATCCCCACATCCAATGCATTCTCAGGTACAGCCACTGTTACTGTAGTGAGAATTTATTGTACAAAGAAATAAACCAAAGATTTATCTAAATCTGTTTTGGAGCTGGCACTCCTGGGTCCACATCCTTCCTCAGAGAAGAAGGCCTGGAGGTTCCAAATGCCTGTCCTTGTGCAAGCATACAGGTGTACACTTTGCCCTATTCTTTGCCTACAGTAATCTCACTTCCATTCAGGTGCCTGTGGCTGTGTTGAACATTTGAAATCAGAACATCCAAGCTGGAAGGAAATTTAGAGATCTTCTGGTCTAATCCTCTTATTTTAGAGATGGGAAGCTGAAGCTTGTGAGGTAAAGAGAAGTCACTTTAACCCAAGGTCACGTAAGTGCTAGAATTCCAAGCTAGTACCTATGCTACCAAATCAGGATCTTTTCATCGCACTATCCTAAATAAATAGCCAGCATTTATATGGTGCTAACTACGTACCAGGCATTAAGTGCTTCATGATAACACATTTGATTGTTACGATGTCCTGAGGAAGGAGGTAATATTACCACTATTTTACAGATGAAGAAGCTGAGACAAACAGAGTTAAGTGACTTGCCCAGGGTCACACAGCTAGTGAGTGTCTGAGACTATATTTGAACTCAAGGCTTCCTGGCTCCAGGCCTGGTATACCATCCCCTGAACTACTTAGCTGTCCCTGATCAAATACAATCCTAGAGGGCTTGGGGGATGGAGGTTGGACTTTCCCTTTTTCTCATCATCTTCAGTGATCCAGGTACCACAATTAAGGCCTCCTGGGGAGGTGCCCAAGCAGATGCTTAATATTGGTCACAGCCCCCTGTGGAGCTATTGGTTTCCAAATGACCACCTACCTAAAATGGGAGAAAATGGTGTCTGTATCAGCCGCCCAAGGACACTCAGCCCTTTACAGGAAGAAGGAAGATTACTGAGAGCTTGCTTCATTTGTAAGGAAAGAGACTGAGGTCTTAACTCACTGTTGTGGTTAGCACAGAGTAACCACTTAAAAGCTTGCTGACTGGCTGGAGTCTAAGGGTTTGGTTTTAATAAAGATGCCAGATCAGTGTGGTTGTTCTACTTGTGAACTAGGTTTTTACTCAAGCTTTCTCCCTTAGACTTACTTATTGGTTAGGAAACCCTATTTTCATTTCCAGCACTTCCATTATAATACCACAAGCAAGTACCCTTCCTTCATGGGCCCCCTCTGTAAAATGAGGTTTGGGGACTAAGTCCTTTTCAGCCTTGAAGTTCTGTGAAATATCTCAAGTTGTCAATGCTCGATTTGTGGGATGTGTTCTCAGTCTGGGATCGAGGACTCACATAATAGGCAGTTATCCTAAAGCTGTAAGGTCCCAAGCACTCCACAGTGTCTAGGGTGTCAGAGGAGAGAAGGGGGTGTATACAAGAGATGTTGCAAAGGTGAAATCAATAGGTCTTGGCAATAGATTGGATGGGGGGGAGGGTAAGAGATAATGAAGAATCCAAGATGACTGCTGGGTCCTGAGTTTAGAGGACTGGGAGGATGGGAGTGCCCTCTACAATGATAGGGACATTTGGAAAAGGAGAGGATTTGGGAATAAGTAAAATGAGTTCTGGACTTCGTGAGTTTTAAGATGTCTGTGGGACATGCAGTTTGATATGTTCGGTAGGCAAACATGGAGGTTAGGAGAGGCTAGGTCTGCCTTAGTGGATTTGAGAATCATTAGCCTAAAGATAATAACTAAATCTCTGGGAGCTTATGAGATCACCAAGTGAAATAGTATGAAAAGAGGGAAGAGGGCCCAGTGTAGCAGTTAAAGTAAACAGATAGAAAGTTCCAAGCATGATGAGCTTATTACTAAAGGGTAAACTTACCAGTAGATAAGATCTCAGCTTTCTCAGCAATAAGACCCCAAATGAGGGGGACAAGTCTTTCATTTTGCGGAGCATAGAACAGAGTAGGATCTCAAAGGCAGAGAACAAGTTATAATTGGTTACAGGGTTGGCAGCATCGGGGTGAGGACAACAGGATTGGTTACATAGATGAGGTGTAGGAGACAATATGATTGGTTGGAAATTGGGAATGGGGCTAGAAACAACCCCCTCCTTCCCTTCTGTGACTTAAGAAATGTTCGCTGTTTGATTCCACCTGCAAGTTTAGAGATAGTAGGACAGACGACTTTGGATAGCAATCCAGACATAGGATAGCTTCGTGGTATAAAAATACTATACCAGACCTCCTGGTATTCACCCGCATCCCTCAAGGATAACAGATTTCCTTGAGGCAAGAATAGAACAGTGATTAGCAGGAGAACTGGATTTCTGAAGTTAACTCATTAAGGCCAACTGCATTTCTAAACCGAGTTCAGAGACAAAAGAACCATGACTTAGATAGTTATAGGACAAAACCAATGAACTAAAAGGGATCAATAGAAAATCAATTCATTCTCCCCAGAACAGACCCTCAGAGGACCCCCACGTCTAGGTGTGACCCTAATGAAGATCCTGCAGAAAATAATGGGAAGAAATAAGTAAGAGGGCAGCCAGGAAAGAGTGATGTCACATATAACCTAGAAAAGAGATCAGGAAGAGGGTGGAGGATTGAGAAAAGGTCATTAAACATGACGATTAAGAAATAGCTGGAAACTTTAAGAGAACAGTTTCTGTTGGATGATGAGGTTGGAAACCAGACTGTAGAGAATCGGGAACAGTGGGTTGGAAAAGAAGAAAAGGAAATGGAAACTCCAGTTATAGATTGATGTCTTAGGAAGTTTAGCTTAATACCCACACGTATGTAGGGGACCAGAGCTTTCAGGAGTGGATGGATCAAATGAGGATTATTTGAGAATGGAGGGAAAGACATAGGCATGTTGTAGGTAATATGGAATCATCCAGGAGAGAGAGAGAGTGAAGATTAGTAGAAGATGGAGATGATGGGGAAATCTGCTGGAAAGGATGGGATGGAGGCAAGGACGACAGAGTGAGTGAGGGAGGGCTCTACAGATCACTAGCCTCACTTCTCCAGAGCCATCTGAATCCAGTGACCAAATATTCATCAGTATGACTGGAGATGACCCAGGATTAGGCAGTTGAGGTTAAGTGACTTGCCCAAGGTCCCACAGCTAGTGAGTGTCAAGTGTCTGAGGTGATATTTGAACTTAGGTCCTCCTGACTCTTGCACTGGTGCCCTATCCACTGCACCACCTAGCTGCCCCGTGGAGGCAAGGAGATGGGCAAATGGAGGTTGTGGTAGAAGGCCTCTGAGTGAAATGAGAAAAGGGAACTCTGCAAATCACCTCAATTTTTTTTACTGAAATGAGAGGCAAGGTTCTTAGTTATGAAACTAGGGATAAGTGATGCTATGAGAGCTTTTAAAAAAAAATCATGAGAAGAGATAAAAAGGTTTGGAAAAGCTGCTATTGTGAGTCGATGGTAAACTGACAGGGAGATGTCAGATAAAACATTTGCCTTGCTGAAGTGAAGGCCTGGCTGAAAGGATGTAAAATAAATTTGTAGTGGATCCAGTGAGCAAAGTTTTGTGATTTTCTTTGTATTCAGTAGTATGTGTGTAGGAGGGAAGGCAAGTGGATAGTGGGAGTAACCTAGGGCTAAGACTTGGCCAGACGGGATAGGCAATGGGCTGGGGTGGCAAGGGCTTTCCCTGTTTCTGTTCATTTTTCAGTGATCCAAGTACCCTAAGGGAGGTTTCCCAGGGCAGGACTGGGGAGGTGCTTAAGGCAGAGACATTGTTATCGAGGGAAGAGAAAACTGCCTCTCATTGAACCGATTCACCAAGGGGTAAAGGGAATGTAGCCACTACAGGGATGATGGTCTGGGAAAGAATTGAGGGGAGGTGGGATTAGAGCTCACAGGGAAAATGATGGAAAGTTTTGGAGTGGGGAAGCAGAGGGAGAGGTGGAATGGCAGTAGATTGTGATTAGACAAGGAATTTCAGATTTCACAAACATGGAAGTAGAGCATTTGAGGATGAGCCCAAGATGAAGAGCATGGTCGTCTTGGTGTGTGGTTTCGGTGGGTTAGAGGACTAGGTCATGACAAATTAGTAAATGGTAGAACTGAGAAGTTAAGAGTTTTTCCAGAAATGTCAGTATGTATGTCGAAATCCCCTAGGATGAGGACAGGAACTGGGAAGGAAGGACTGGAAGCCAGGCACCGAATTAACTCACTGAGAAAAGGAGAGTTTCCTATAGGTCAGTAGACAACAGCTACCAACATTTTAATTGGCTGTAAATGTGGATTGAGGTAACTTCAAAGGAGGGGAGTTTATGGAGTGATGGTAGTAAAGAGAACTTGGAAGGAGAAATAAGGGGTATTCCAACTTCTGCCTCCTCACCTGGTTGAGGAGGAAGAATAATTGACACCTTGACAAGTTTCAAAATGTTTTTTAATCGAAAGAACCAATCTCGTGGAAGAGTACCTTGGAGCCTCAGTGCTGGGGCCTGTGAATTCCACTCCCTTCAGGAAAAAAAAAGTGTCCCTTGAACCACTGCTTGCTGTTGGCCTCACAACCACCAGCATGGTCTATGGGGGAGACTGATGACGGGCTGCAAAAAGTTAGAAGATAGGGGTTTGAATTCCAACTCCGCCATTTGCTGGAGTGACCATATTACCTCTGTGGGCATTCGTTTCCTCATCTGTAAAAAGACAGATTAGACTAACTGGTCTCTAAGACCCCTTCTAGCCCTAAATCCTTTGAATCTTGTACAAAGAAAGCTGGACAGATGGAAACAGAACATAGAGCCCCAGGCTTTGGAACAATCTGGGGCCTAGGGCCAGGGGTGGGGAACCTGCAGCCTCGAGGCCACTTGTGGCATTCTAGTTCAAGTGCTGCCTTTTGACTGAGTCCAAGTTTTACAGAACAAATCCTTTTGTTAAGGGGATTTGTCCTGTGAGGTTTGGATTCAGTCAAAGGGCTGCCCTTGAGGACCTATTGGGCCACATGGAGCCTGGTGGCCGCAGGTTCCTCCTCCCTGACTAGCCTAACTCCCTCATTTTATTCAGGAAGAAAATGATTCTCTGAGAAGAGAAGGAATCTGCCCAAAGTCCCCTAATGAGGCAGGTCGGAGACATCCAGAGTTCTTTCCTCTCCTATAGAGCACCTTTCCATCCAGGTGTCCTGACTTAATCAGCCTGGGCCCTTTCCGTACATGTGCATTGGAGGTAGGAGGCGAGGCATCTCTTGCCACTGAACTCAGATGGCTCTCTAGGAGAAAGTGAGGCTGGTGACTTGGCCCTGCCTCACTTAAATCCAGTTCACTTGCAAGTCATGGCATCACCTTCCTGATGTCACTGATTCTCTTTGAGAATGAAGGACAAACAAAACTGCATTTCCCCCAGGTCTTTCACATTTAACTAGCACCTTTTGGTCCCCAGCTATCCTTTTTTCTGTCCCAAAAGAGACACAGGCCTGCTAGGCACTTTGGCAACTGCAACTAGGAAGAAAGGACAAAGCCACACTGGGCACACACACACACACCCTGTGAAATGCCAAACACAACAAGCCCCCTCAGGCGTGCTGTGCTCCTTCCCAAACGCTCAGGGATCAAGGAATCTTTGTCCAACTCTTTCAGAAGTTCCTGTGACCAGGGGTAAGAAAAGCCACATAGGAAGATTTGTATGAAAGGATGTGTGAAAAAAAGAGAACCTAAACAAAGATATATACCATAATTACAAGGTAAATGAAAAGTCAATTAAGAGTAAGACTGATCTAGTTCCCTGGAAACAAGGAATGAAACATACTTCCCTCTTGTTAGAGAGGTGGAAACAACTAGGGACGAATGGTGTGTATGTGGTCTGATGCAACCAGCTACATCAGTTAGTTCCCTTTGTCAAAAGAGAGGGTTTCATCTGGAGGGAGGGGAACCCCCCTCTATAAATGACTAATATAAATACTAAAAGCATTAATAAATTTTTTTTAAAGGAAAGGTCAATTCTCTCTAAACCTATCTTCCTTTCCTGAGAAAGAGCTTCCTGAGCCCTCTGATTATGGGAAAAGTCACAAACCAGCTCTCCTTGTCATATGCACAACGTCATCCAATGTTCATGTAGCTTTGAACACTTAAAGACCCTGGGAGAAAAGTTCAGGCAGTGGTCTTATGACTGTTTTAAAATGAGGAAAATGAGACCTTCTGTGTTCCTCCCAGTCACAGTAAAAATAGCAGAACCAGAATTTAAATGCAATTTCTTTGAATTACTTCAGTGTGCTTTCCCATCAGTCATTGCTGAGACCAAAAGTCAAGAGACCTGGGTTCAGATCCTACCCTTTCCTCTCTCTGAGGGACATTACGTTGTACAAAATACTTATCCCTGGCCTTCAGTTTTTCCATCCACTACATGGCGTGTAAAGACTGGGGAGAATAAAAAGGTCACCTAGGGAAGAGATTAGATTGTTCTGCCTTAGTTTTATAGTCTGTCTGTGTGATGTTGGTAACCAGGAAGGGGCAGAGTCCCATAGGATGTCTGAGTTGGAAAGAGGCTCAAAGATCACCTTATCTAGTTCATCTATGGACAGGAATCTTCTCTGCAGTATCCCTGACAGCTGCTCATCAGTCCTTAAAACCCTCTAGTAATATGAAGTCTGCTGCCTCCTAAGCACACAACTCTGGCTTGTTTTTGTTTTGTTTTAAATAAATGTTTCACCGATGCTCTCTTTCCACATCGATCTCAGTTCCAGTGAACTCTGTCCCCCCACTTCCCAAAAGACTCTCCCTTGCAGCAAAAAAGTACAGTTAACAAAAAAGCAAGAAGGGAAGAAAGGAAGGAAGAGAAAAAGCCAGAAGGAAGGAAGATCTGATTCATTCTACACCTGTAGTTCTCTGAAGTCACAACTGGTCAATCAACACACATCTGTTAAGTGCCAGGCACTTTACTAAGAGGTAACAAAAAAGACAAAATCAAATGGTCCTTGCACTCAAGGAACTTACATTTTATCATAGGGAAAATACATGTATATACATATAATATATGCATTGGTTAGAATTCTAATGTATTTCAATAGCCCTGACTATTAGGAAGTAGAAATCTGCCTCTTTACACTTTTTTTCATTTTAATTTATTTTTCAATTAACAACTATTTTCCTTCCCATTTTCCTATTGGAAAAAGAAAAAAGAAAAACAAAACCCTTATTACATATGCATAATCAAATAAAACCAATTCTCACATTGGCCATGTCTGAAAATTCTTGATTCTGCCCTTTGGGGCCAATTCAAGCAAATTTAGTCCCTCCATGACGTGATAGCCCTTTTAAATACTTTAAGACATTCTTAAAGAAAGCTGTCATGAAACACCACTACACTGGTGTGGTCTCTAAATTCCTTCAGCTGTTTCTCATATGGCACGGTCTCATATGGCTGGAGACCTCATGGTCCAGTTCACTGACATCCTTTCTAAAAAGTGATGCCCAGGACTATAAATGATCTTGGGTATGTGGTCTGATCAGGGCAGAGGACAGAAGGATCCTCTGTTGGGCTTCTTTCCAATAAAATTGTTTCATTATTTGTATCCCCCCAATGCCTGGCCTCCTAAATTCTTGCTGAATGGTTACATCATTAGGCTATACCTATCTTGTTTTTAGTTTACAAGACAATTCAAGGGAAGGAAGAGAAGGTGAATGCAGACGACTGTGAAATGATGTCCCATACACCCACTTTCTCGCACTCGTTTCCTGTCCCCACGGCTACATTCAGGAAGGATGGCACCAGCAGCAGCGTCAGAGGAAGCCGTCTTGGCTGTCCTTGTCTGACTGTATTCACACAAAACACATCCTGGCTTGGGGAGGGGGAAGATGATGGAGATGTGATAGCACGATGAGAAGAGATCTGCCTGGTCGTAGATCTAGGACTAGAAGGGAAATCATGAATTCATCTTAGTTCAATCTTTGCATTTTACAGATGAGCAAACTACGGCCTAGGGAGGTGAAATACTTTCTCCAAGATCACCCACGTAATAAATGACTGAGACAGAATTGGACCCCAAGTCATAGGATCGTAGCTCTAGAGAGGAAAGGGACCTTAGACCAGAGGTGACAAACATGCAACTATCTGACTGCTTGTGGCCTGCAACACTCAGGGAGTACAGCCTGGACCAGATGACCATATAATTGAGAAATATTTAACAAAATAAATAAAAATATAATAGAACATAGATAATACCACATTTTAAAACCAAGTCATCATACAGCCCGCACGGATCATTATGTACAGATTAGCAGCCTTCTTTTTCTATTTGAATTCGACACTACTGGTCTAGTCCAACCCCGCCATCTTGAAGATGAAGCAACTAGGCCCTAAGGTGAAGTGATGGCCCCAGGTCACACAGGTACTAAGTAGCAGTCAGTCTTTGAACCCAGGTTCTATGACTTCCAAATCACTGCTGCTCCAGGACACAGGGTCAAACACCTACTCTAATCCTCCCTGTTGTGCAACACTGGGGAAGTCACTTCATCTCCTTGTTTCCTCATCTGTAAAAGGGGGCCAATGATAATGGCTGGGCTTACCTCACCTAGCTGGTGGGAAGGACCTGTTGTACCTCTGCACCCCACCCTTTTCCTTTCCAACACAGGGCCTTCCCTCTGCCCATTATCTCTAGTTCATCCTGTATGTGTCTTGTTTGTGTTTTGTATAACTGTATAACGGTTTGTATTTTGTCTTCCCTGTTACTCCATGAGTTTCATGAAAACAGTTTTTTGCCTTTGTATCTATCCCCAGTGTCTTACATATAAAGAGAAGCTTGTTGGCATGACAACACAGTCCCCACAACCATAATCTTCTCATCCCATAGATATTCAAAAGCAAACTTCTTTTATGATTCCCCAAATATTCACCACTATATCCCTTTCTCCAGCTCAATTTCTGTTGAAAACTCATTTACTTATTCACTCACTTACAGCCTCATTATTCATTCCCACAAACTGCTTTGTGATCCTGCCTAGGGAACCTTCCATCTCAGCCGTAAGAAGCTGACCATACCATGAGCCTTTAGTGTCCAGATTGGGACCAGGGGTAGGGAACCTGCAGCCTCGAGGCCACATGTAGCCCTCTAGGTCCTCAAGTGCGGCCCTTTGACAGATTCCGAGCTTCATAAAACCTTAATAAAAGGATTTGCTTGAATTCCATGAAAGAGCTGCACTTGAGGACCTAGAGGGTCACACGTGGTCTCAAGGATGCAGGTTTCCCACCCCAGGTTTAGACTTAGCTGATCCAGGCACTCCCTATCAACCATAGATCCCTTTCAGATCTCCTATCTTTATTGAGTCCCCTCTCTTCTTGTCATACACTTCTAAATACTTAAATGCCAAGATACATGAGAGCTATGCTGATCAGGTCATATCCGTGGTCCATTGCTTTCTTCTTTGATTCTGTGAAGACTTGTACAGCTTTTGCCTAATTAACACAGCTCAGAAGGGAAAAATGGGTGTCTTGGCCCCAAGCCAGAAAGATCACGCCCTCTCTTCCTTCAAGATGTATGACTGTTAAGATTCCCTCCCCCGTGCTGTAAGACAGATGCAGAATGTGTTTTGCAGCAGGGGTGAGGGACTCTTAACAGTATGAGTACACACGCATGCATGCATGGGTCTGTCTGCAGGAAGTCATTCCCGGTCCAACCCACTGTTAGTGCCTTGGAGATTACTTTCCATTTACACTGGTATATCTCTTGCATGTTCAGTTATTCTCAGAATGCAAACACTTTGAGAACAGGGACCATGTTTTTTGCCTTTTATGGCTTGGCACAGTGCCTGGTACATGATGAGTGGTTAATAAATACTGTTGACTGATGTGACCAACTGGGTGTATATGTATGTCTGTGTCTGCATATATCCTTGTGTGTACCACCGGAGATCCCCTATTCAACCTTCATTTCCTAACTCCCCAGCTCCCTCTGGGGGTTCCCTGTGGTCCCTGTTCTTCAGAGATGGAACTCTCACCCTCCTTCCCCTCCCCCTGCACACCCCCTGGCTCTGACATGGCCTGGCACCCTCCAGAACCCACCCCTTCCCCTCTTTCCATCCAAAGCAGGATGTGGAAGACAGCCCCTTCTATGCCGCCTATCCTCCTTCCCACCCACCCAACCCCCTGTTTCTGGGGAATGTGTAAGAATTGAGTCCAGAGCTGAGTCCTGGAAGTCGGGCAGCAGTAGCGAGGGCCCTGGGCTGCCGCAAAGAGGCCTGGGATACATCCACAAAGGCTGTGAGCCGGGGGAGGCCTGGGAGGGCGGGAGGGAAGGAACAATAGGGCAAGTGTGTGTGGCCCTGGGAGAGAAAGGGCTGCTTGTCAGCTCATTCTCTCCTGCCTGCTGGGAGGCCGAGGCCAAGCCTAAGAAGGATAGGCTTTTACTGGAGGCGTCTAGTACAACCAAACTGGAGTTTTCTAGGGTCAGGGAAATAGCCCTAGACGGGTAGTCAAGGCACTTGGCCTTTAGTCCTAGGTCTGCTCCACTCATTCACTGTGGGACTTTGAGCAAGTGACCTGTCTGCTCTGGAGATACCTTCTCCCTGCCCATGTTGGACCAGAGACCCCTGGGTTCTTTGGGTCATGGACCCTTCTGCACCATGGGGAAACCTGCGGACCCCTTCTCGGAATCAGGTTTTCAAGTGCAAAAGTAAAACACCTAGGATTAAAAAGGAAATCAATTACATTAGAATATGATGATCCAATTACATTTTTAAAAAACAAGTTTATGGATCCTGGGTTAAGAATCCTTTCACAACTCATGCAATTTTGACATTCTCTCTCCTGACTCCAGGACTCTATGTTCCAAGATTTCTTTCTTCTCTGATATCCTATGTTCCATTTTTCCAAGGACTCTCTAAGTTCTGATGTTCTGTGCTCTATGTTCCAAGGCCTCTTCCAGCTCTGACATTCTGCGCTCTATGTTCCAAGGCCTCTTCCAGCTCTGACATTCTGCACTCTATGTTCCAAGGCCTCTTCCAGCTCTGACATTCTGCACTCTATGTTCCAAGGCCTCTTCCAGCTCTGACATTCTGCGCTCTATGTTCCAAGGCCTCTTCCAGCTCTGACATTCTGCGCTCTATGTTCCAAGGCCTCTTCCAGCTCTGACATTCTGCGTTCTATGTTCCAAGGCTTCTTCCAGCTCTGACATTCTGTGTTCTAGTCTACTCTCCAGTTGGTAAAAGGCTAAATTGAGAGTCTATCCAAGAGTAGTCTTTGTGTTGCAGGTTTGTTTACGTTGCATTTTACACAGATTCAAGGGTCCCTGTCTTATGTTTGGGCCCAAGAGTCCAGGATGTGTGGTACTGAAGCGGCTGCCCCCTTAGAAAGTCTCCTGGCTTCTTTCCAAAGTGGCCTAGAAACTTGCTGAAATTATGGCTAGGTAAGGAGAGTAAGGATGCAAGGTTGGGAACTTACAAGGGAATTGTCCATTTCAAGGAAAACTTTCCAGACTTCATTAAAAACAATCATCCTGTCCACTTGTCCAACTCCCCAAGCCCAGACAATAGTCAGACCAGGACTCCAAAAGGAACCTGTGAAATTTAATGTCTTGATTTATGAAGCCCTAGTCCCTCACAGGCTGTTTCAATCACTCTTTACCAAGTCCCTGTAAACCTGATTCAGTGCTCTGTCATACTATGGGGCACCCAAAGTGGAAACTTGAGCCTGGCTTTAAGCAAATTCATTAAGCTTTTATTAAGGACCTTCTATGTGACAGACACAGTGCTAGGCACTGGGGATATAAAGACAGAAAATGGAATAGTTGTTTTCTTTAAAAAGCTTACAGCACTGAGAGGAAATAACATTTTGTGTGTGTGTATTTATATATGTATGTTTCTGTATCTGTGTTTGTGTGTGAACATATAGACAAACCAAATGTATAAAGAGTAAATACAAAGTCGTTTGGGGCACTAACCACTGGGAGGATCAGGAAAACTATCTCAGAGGAGGTGACACCTGAAGTAGGTATTTGATAAAATAAACAAAGAGGAAGAGCAGTCATTGGGAATATCTGTGTGATCACTGGAGATGGAATGCTTGTCCTACATAGGGGACAGTAAGCAGACGAGTTTTAATGGAAGGTAGATTGTGTAAGGGGGAATGATAGAAGGAAAGATAGGTCAGAGTCTGATTGTGAAAGGCTTTTAAAAAATGCTAAACAGAGGAATTTGTATTTTATTCTAGAGGCAATAGGGAGCTAATGAAACTTCTTGAACAGTGGAGTGACATAGTCATTGTGTGACAAGAATGTCAATTTGGCAGCTAGGTGCTGCAATAGATAGAGTATTAGGCTTGGAGTCAGGACGTCCTGAGTTCAAATCCCACCTCAGACACTTACTAGTGGTGTGAACTTGGACGAGTCATTTAACCTCAGGTTCCTCAACTGTAAAATGAGGACAAGAGTAGCATTTACCTCCTAGGGTTATTGTGAAGATTCAACTGGATACTATTTTCAAATTAAGTAACAGAGGCCTGATACATATGGTGCTTAATAAATCCTTCCTTCCTTTCTTTCATCCTTCCTTCCTTCTTTCTTTCTTTCCTTCCTTTCTTCTGTACTGGAGGGCAGAGTGACAAGACAAGAGATTAGAGACAAGGAGACCAATTAGGAAGCGATTGCAATAGTGCAGGCAAGAGGTAGTGAGGTCCTAAAATTTGGTGGTAGCCATGTACTGAAGAACATTGATTAGAAGGATATGGTAAAGGTAAAATCAACTGAAAAGATCCTCCCCTTTAGTTTCCTCTATTTTTGCTGAGATTATATATACAAATTTTACATCAGTCTTCATGAATGATATTGGTCTATAATTCTTTCTTTGCTTCATCCTGTCATGGTTTAGGTATTAAAATCATATTTGTCTCATATAAGGAGTTTGGTAGAGTGTTTCTCTTTCTCTCTCTCTCTCTCTCTGTCTCTCTCTCTCTCTCAGTCTGTCTCTGTCTGTTTCTCTCCTTTTAGAATAACATCAATTTAAATGTTTGATAGCACTTTTCTGTAAATCAAGAAAAGAGCAGGATGAGAATGGAGGGTAGATAGTGAGCGTTGCAACTTGTTTGGAACAAGGTAGAGCTAGAAAGGAAGGATGGAGCCAGAATGTGAAGGCCCTTAAATGCCAAGACCAGAATTAGGAATATGTTGTCCCATAGCAATGGAGAGCCACTGAAGGCTTTGTAGCAGCAGCAGAGGGGATGTGATCAAACTTACATTAGGAAGATTAGCATAGCAGAATGTTTAGAATGAATTGGTGAAGTGGAGATACTGAGGATGGAAGGTTTATAAATTGTAAGAAGTCTAAGAAGTGATGATACCTGGCTTACTAACTGGGGAGAAGAAATAGATATGAGAGATGTGAAGGAGCCTATGTAGGAAATAAGGAAAAGGGAAGAGTTGAACATAGTGACATCATTTTTGATCCCAAGCAACTGGGAAGGTGCTGTCTATAGAAATAAGGAAGTGAGAGTAGTTTTGGGGGCAAGTTGTAAATACTGGATTTGTTTTGGGGGCTAGGTGTGTATATTTGGGAGTCATTTGTATAACATTGACAGTCAAAGCTATGAGAGTGAATGAGATCCCCACAGGAGAAGTATAGAAAAGAAAAAAGAGAGACGGCCAAAGACAGCACCTGGAGAGATACCTATGTTTAAGGGGTAGAAGGATAAGGAATCAGAGATGGAGCCAGGAAAAGAAGGATCAGGGAGTTAGGAGAGCAGAGGTGTATTATTATAGAAGCTAGGGGCAGCTAGGTGATGTATTGAATAGTGTGGGGTCTGGAGTCAGAAAGACTCCTCTTCCTGAGTTCAGATCTGACCTCAGACACTTGCTACCTGGGTGACCCTGGGCATATCACTTAATCCTGTTTGTCTCAGTTTCCTCATTTGTAAAATAGCTGGAGAAGGAAATGCCAAATCACTCCAGTATCTTCTGCCAAGAAACCCCAAATGAGGTCACCTTAGGTAAATCATTTAACCCTTTTTGCCTCAGTAAAATGAGTTGGAGAAGGAAATGGCAAACCAGTTCAGTATTTGTGCGAAGAAAACCCCAAAAAGAGGTGATAAAGGTTTGGATATAAATGAAAAATGACTGAACGACATTAGAAAAGCCAAAGGAGAAAAGAATATTAGGACCAGTTCCTTCATGCCCAGTTTGGAGTACAGGTCTGAGAAAGTCAAGAGGGATGCCATGGAAAGAGATTGGTCAACAGTGTCAGTTGCTGCAGAAAGGCCAAGGGGGATGAAGGCTGAGAACAGGCCTTTGGAGTTAGCAATTAAGAGGTCGTTGGTGACAAAGGAGAGAGCAATTTTAGTACAGCGAGGGAGAAAAAAGCCAGATCACAGGGTATTGAAAAGTAAGTGGGTGGTGAGTAAGTAGAGACAGTGAGCTTAAACTACCCTTCATTTAAATCTTTTCCTCTCGCACTCCTTCCTTCTACTAGCTCTTACTGAAACTTGACTTTTTCTGATGCCACAACCTCCCTGGCCACCCATTCCAGTATTGGCTTCACCTTCACTCATTCTCCAAAGTTCACTTGTCAAGACAAGAAAGTTGAACCGTCACTTCTTGGGGGCCATTGCCACTTCCAGGTTCCTCTCTTCTTTTGAGGTTCATACTGTTCCTATCTACCATCCAATTAAAATCCTGGTAGCTGTTATCTACAGATTCCCCAGGACACTCTCTTTCCTTTCTCAATGGGTTCAATACCTGACTTAGCATTTTTCTTTCCCCCCACCCAGCTCCTGCCCACACTCTTTATTGTTATTCATTCATTTTAGTCTTGTCTAACTCTTTGTGACCCCACTTGGTGTTTTCTTGGCAAAGATACTAGATTGATTTGCCAATTCCTTCTCCAGTTCATTTTACAGATGAGGAAACTGAGTCAAACAGAGTTAAGTGACTTGCTCAGGGTCACACAGCTACTAAGTGTCTAACGCCAGACTTGAATTCAGAAGGATGAATCTTCCTGACTCTGGACCTAGCACTCTATCCACTGTACCACCTAGCTGATCACTCACATGCTAGGGGACTGCAATATACGTATTGATTCTTCCTCAAACACCCTAATCATCCTACCTCACCTCAGCCAACCACAAAGATGTGTACCATTAATCTTGCCATCAGCCATAACTGAACCACTTCCATGTCCAAGAATTCCGAAATCATTGTCAATTGGCTTTTCACTTCTCCCTTTGCCTTCCCTTACATAACCCTACTCATCCTCTGCACCATGACCTCCAATCCTTGATCCCTCATTTCTCTCCCTGACCATCCCCCTTGCACCAGCCACTCTCTTCTCTTCTCCCCATCTTGACTCCTTGGTGAACCAGTTCAATTCTACACTATTCTCCTCTCTTGACTCCCTCTGCCCCTTATCATATCTCAGCCAGCCCTCAGCCTTGGATCATTCCCACTATTCATAACCTTCGTGCCTATACATGTGCTATCAAATAAAGGTGGAGAAAATCATTCAATCATTCTTCCTTGAGTCCACTACAAATTTATGTCAAGTGACTTCAGCTGGGCCCTCAGTGCTGCTAGACAGTTGGCAATTTTTCTGTATCTCCCTATCAACTCACTGTCCTACTCTCCACAGCACCCCCTCCAAATCTTTTATAGCTCCCCCTGCTCCTATTCTCTCAGTTAAGAACTTTGCCTCAAATTTTACAGAAAAAAAATGAGGCCACTTGCTGTGGGTTTCCTTTTCCCCTTTCTTATCTGCTATCACTCAGATGCCTTTTGTCACTTTCTTCTTCATCTAGGTCTAACATGATGAAGTGGCCTTATTCCTTTAGCAAGGACAGCTCTTCTGAAGGCTGTTTAAGGGATCCCATTCCATCCCATCTCATCCAACAGACTGCCCCTTTGTCATCCCCACTCTTTCACCGTTTTTCAATCTTTCCCTCTCTACTGGTTTATTTTCTACTGCCCACAAATACTCTCACATCTCCCCTATTATGAAAAAAATCTCACTTGACTTCTATTCCTGGTAACTATCTATTGTCCTCTATCTCTTCCACCCTTTGTAGCTAAAGGTCCTTTAAAAAGCTGTTTACAGTCAGTGTCTCCATTTTCTCTCTTCTCACTCTCTTCTTAACCCCTTACAATCTGGCTCCTGATCTTCCACTGAAACCACTCTCCTCAAAGTTACTAAACGATCTCCAGTACAACAGCCTTTTCTCGATCTACATTCTCCTTGACTCCTCTGAAGTCTTTGACACAGTTGATTACTCTCCCCTCCTTGATGCTTTCTTCTCTCTGGGTTTTCAGGCTACCACTGTCTCCTGATTCTCCTCCTACCAATCTGCCCATTCCTCTGTCTGCTTTGCTGGATTCTCCTCCAGATCCTGCTCTCTAACTGTATGTAGGTGTTCCTCACGGTTCTATCCAGCACCTCCTTCTTTTCTGCCTTATGCTACTTCCTTTGGTGATCTCATCAGCTCCCATGGATTTAATTACTATCTACGTTGATGATTCTCTAATCTACTTATCCTGCCCCAATCTCTCAGCTGACCTCCAGTCTCCGGTCTCCAAAGGCCTTTCAGAAATCTCCAAATGGATGTTCAATAGACATCTTAAACTCAGTAGTCCAAAACAGAACTGATTATCTTTTCTAACCCCCACCCTTTTCCTATTACTGTAGTGGGCAACACTGTATCTCCTGTCTCTCATACTTGCAACTCATGAGTAATCCTGGATTCCTCACTATCTTTCACTGTCCTCCCTTCCCATTCTCCAACTGTTGCTAAGTCCTGCCAATTTCATCTCTCAGATACACTCCCTTCTATCCTCTGATGTTTGTCACCATTCTGGTGAAGACCCTCATTATATTTCATGCCTGGATTATTGCAATAGTCTCCTGGTGAGTCTGCCTGCCTCAAATCTCTCCCCACTCCAGTCCATCCTCCATTCAGCCATTAAAGTGATTTTCTTAAAACACAGGTCTGATCCTGTCACACCACACACACACACACACACACACACACACACACACACACACACACACACACACACACACACACCTTACTCAATAAACTCCAATATTACCTCTAGGAGCAAATACAAAATGTTCTGTTTTGTGTTCAAATTCCTTCATAACCTAACCCCTTTCTACTTTTCCAATCTTCTTCCACCTTACTCCCAACAGGTACTTTTCAATCCAGTGACACTGACCTCCTGAATTTTCCACTAACAAGACACTCCATTTCTCTGCTTCAGAAATTCTCTCTGACCGTCCCCCATGTTTGGAATGCTCTGACAACTGACCTCCCTGGCTTCCTTTAAGTCCCAACTAAAATCCCACCTTCTATAGAAACCCCTTCCTCACCCTCCTTAATTCTAGTACCTTCCTTCTGTTAACGATTTCCTATTTGTCTTGTATATATTATATTAATATAATGACATTATAGTAATACAATGTTATATATTATAATATATTATATATAAAATAATATATAATATATAAAATTATTATATAATTTATATTATAGACATATAATTTATAGTATATATAAAATAATATATATACATAATATATTACTTTGTATATATTTGTTGGCATGCTGGGCAAGTTGCCTCCCCCTTAGATTATAAACTTCTTGAGGGCAGTCACGATTTTTTGCCTCTTTTTTGTATCCCCAGCACTTAGCACAGTACCTGGCACATAATATTTACTTAATAAATGTTTACTGATTGATTGTTCCCTCCTACATATTTGTCAGTGAATTGGAAAGAAGAGGGGGTAGAAGAGCCAAAGGAAGTTTGTTTGTTTTTAGGATATAGGAAACCTGAATATCTTTGTGATCAACATGGAAGGAGCCAGCAAAGAGGGGGATTGAAGATGAGGGTGAGAGAATGGAGTAAATTTCCAGGATAGGATGATGGGTATATGAGTAGTTAGTCTTGCTAGAGGGGGCAACTTCACCCTCTTAGGCAGGAGGAAAGAAGGAGTGAAAGAAAACGGAGGCTGAGGGAACTTAAGTCATCTACCTTCAATCTTCTCAGTGAAGTAAGAGGAAAGGTCATCTGCTGGGAGTGAGGGGAAAGGGAGGGAAATGAGGGCATTGAAGCAAAAGGAGCTTTAGAACAGCCTCTGCCAGGCAATAGGATTATCAATCAGGGATGGATAAAAAAGGATTTATGTGTGGCAATGAGGCCCCATTTGCTTCAGCAGAACTCTGAACTTTGAAAATAGGAGCGAACAGGATGATGAGAAGGATCCATGATAAGGAAATACCAAAGAAGGTCAAGTAGTCAATGGATTCAAGGGAGAGGGAAGGAGAGGAGAGGAGAGAGGAAGAGGGCACTGTTGAACTGATTGTCTTTGGGTTTGAGGCAGAGGGAAATAAAGCTAGATCAGATGATTTCTAAAGTTCTTTCTGCATCAGATTCTATGATACTTTGCAAAACTAATGTTCATGAAAACCGAACAAATGTGGAGATATGAGGTCTAGTTCTTGATCAGGCAGGATATTAATAATCATTCCTATTTCTCTAATGTTTTCATGTTTGCAAGGTTCTTTCCTCATAACCATTCAACAAAATGGTAGTATGAATATTACTATCCCCATTTTGCAGAAAGGAAATTGAGGTTTAAAGAGGGAAGGTCATGTAGCTACTAATCTTGGAGCTAGGACCCAAATTCAGTTGGAGGAGCTTCAAAGAGAGGAAGTAACGTGGCCAGGGTCACATAGTACGGTGAGTGCTGGAATGGGTCTTATAGCATCCCAGGTCTCTTGCCTTCTCTACAATGCTTCTTTTTTCCAATAGCATCAAATCGCCTTTGGGGAGCATGAATATTTCAAAAGTCTGAATTTTAGCCCTCAATCCCTGACAGCCTAAGTCCCCAGTCCCCACCCCCAACCCCCACTTCTGTGATGTGTCAGACAGACAAAAGGCCAGAAGCACTCACAAGATCACTGGGAATTTCCTGCAATAGACCCTTAGTCATGCACCATTTTCAGTTTTTCCCTTGAAATCTTTCTTACATCTGTCCTCTCTTCTCCATTCCCCACAGCTTCTACATTAGTACAAGCCATAATTACCTCTAGTGGTGATTCTAACAGCCTTCTTCTATCCAGTAGATCCAATTTAATTCAACAAACATTAAGTCTCTAGTTAGTGTTCAAGGCCTTTAATGCTGAACACTTGTCTCTCCCATCTCTAGTCTCTCCTCCCTTTCTAATGCTCTCTCTACATTCCTGACACATGAATCTTTTTTATTAGTTAATTAATTTATTTTTTGTTTTGAACAGTCATTTCCATAAGCTTTAAATTTTCTCCCCCTTTCCTCCCTCTGTCCCCAAGATGGCATGCAATCTGATATAAGCTGTACACATATATTCCTTTTAAACACATTTTCACATTAGTCATGTTGCATAAAATTATAATGAATGAGAGAAACCATGAGAAAGAAAACAAAATAAAACAAAAAGGAAAATAGTCTGCTTTGCTCTACATTCAGACTTTATAGTTCTTTCTCTGGAGGATGGCATTTTTTATCATGAGTCCTTTGGAATTGTTTTAGGTCCTTGCATTGCTGAGAAGGGCTGTCTCTCCAAATCAGTCCTTGCCCACTGTGACTGTAAAGTGTACAATGTTCTCCTGGCTCAGCTCACTTCACTTAGCATCAGTTTATATAAGTCTTTTCAGGTTTTTCTGAAGTCCACCTGTTTGTCCTTTCTTGTAGCACAATAGTATTCCATTATATTCATATACCACAACTTGTCCAGCCATTCCCCAATTGATGGGAATCCCCTGAATTTCCACAAAGAGAGCTGCTGTAAATATTTTTGTACATGTGGGACTTTTTCCCATTCCCCATTATGATCTCTTTGGGATACAACTTTAGAAGAGATATTGCAGAGTCAAAGGGTATACACATTTTTATAGCCCTTTGGGCACAGTTCCAAATTGCTCTCCAGAATGGTTGGACCAGCTCACAGCTCCATCAACAATGAATTAGTGTTTCAACTCTCCCACATCTTCTCCAACATTTACTATTTTCCTGACAGATGAATCTTGCCAACATATTCCCAGTGCCTGTAATCTCCTTCCTTCCTTCCTTCCTTCCTTTTTCCCTCCCTCCATTCATTCCTTCATTTTTTCCTCATTCTCTCTCCCTTTTTTCCTCCCTCTTTCTCTCCCTCCTTCCTTCCTTACTGTGAACCTGGCACATGCTCGCATGCTGTCACCTTGTTCTCTGTACTATAAGTCTCTTCTTTCTAAGCTGTTTGGAAACTCTCTGAGGGCAGTCAGAACCCAACTTGAAGCAGCAGGGCTGAGTACAGAGCTAGCCAACCAGGGGTCTCAAGAAAATCTGGTTGATGTCCTGATTAAAGGAATGAAGTATTATCCATATATCACCCAGATCTCTGGGAGAAAGAATCCCCAAACCTAGCTCAGTTCTTACATGGCATTGCCCCTGAATGTCTTCATACAAAGATGGTATCGCTGTGGATGAGTCCTTGTCTTGGTTGCCACTTGACTTGGATCCTGAAAGTCATACCTAGCGCTTTGAGTTTAACTGTTTAACTGACTCTGAAAGCGCTCTCTAAACTTTTGAAATCACCTGGTCAGAAGCTCTAATTTCATTCACCTACCAAAAAAATTAAAAAAAATCAAAACCCAAACAAAGGTAAAAACATCATTCTATGTATAAGTAGCTAAACCAGGGATAGGGAAGCCTGAGGCCAAAAGTGACATTCTAGGTCCTTGGGTGTGGTCTTTTGACTGAGTCCAAGTTTTATAAAACAAGTTCTTTTATCAAAAGGATTTGTTCTGTGAAGTTTGATTCAGTCAAAGGGCTGCACTTGGGGACCTAGAGGGCCACATGTGGCCTTGAGGCTGTAAGTTCCCCAGCTCTGGAAGCTCTTATACAGGCCATATGACCTCAGAAGGGAGAAGGCCTTAAGGCTTCTTCTATTACAACACTGTCTCTCTAACTCCATGAGCAAGAGTCACCAAGTAAGACAGCAGGGGAGTAGCTGAAGTTTGAAGGCCATTTTGAATGCCTCTGTGAATGTACTAGACCCCCATTACAATGGGGATCATAACATTTAGAACTGGAAAGGACCTTAGAGATCATTTAGTCCAACCCTGTCCCTTTATGAGGAAGACAATTGAGTCAGGAAGGGACCTTGCCCAAAGTGACATACAGAAGTTAGCCCACAGTCACACATTTGAATCCAGGGGCACTGTGTTGGTGCTCAATAAATTCTCATGATCTTAAATCCAGCAATTCCCTGGGTAATACAGTCTGGTTGGCTGGGTAACACTAATCCAACCAATATTTATTGAATCCCTGTGGCCCAGCTCAGGTGTCAGTTCAGAGAAGCATCAAGAAGAACCTGGATCAAGGTTCAGGAGACCTGGATTCCCCTTCTGGCTCTACCCCGGATTTCCTCTGACTTTGGTCAAGTCATTCCTTCACTTTAGACCTCAATCTCCTTATCTATAAAATGGGGGTAATATTCCCTACACTATCTCTCTCATGGGGCTATTGTGCTGAGCATTGAAGGGGAAAGTCCTATGAAAAGAATATATTCAATTCAATGGAATTCAACAAACATGCTTAATAAAAAGCATTTACTCTGAGCTAGCCTCTGGATATACAAAGATAGAAACAAAACCCTTTGCTTTACAAAGGTTACAAAGCAAGCAGAAGGTTATTATCATGCATCTATTCATTCAATAAGCATTTCACAGAATTCTATGGAATGTTAGACCTAGATGGAAAAATATAGTCTAATTTCATGCCTTGACTTTACGGATGAAGTCAGGAGAGAGAAAGGGATTTGGTGCTCAGGGTTCTGAAATTGGTCAGAGTCAGAGCTAGGATTAGAACCTGGGCCTTCTCACCAAGTCCTCTGCTGTTTGCAAGACCCTCTGGGCCATGTCTTGGAAGAACCAGAAATGAAGTTCCAGTTCCTGCCCTCAGGGAGCTGCCAATTCAGTAGACAGAAGATAGGAAATCCTGCAGTTCTAAGGTGGTTTGATCCATAATGCAGTCCATGCTTGATCCCCTAGAACAGTATTGGAGGAAGATTGCATTCATGATCCTGTCTAGTTAATCTTTCCTTCAGACCGTGCCAACTCTGCATCAGCCTAGGTCTATGTTTCACAAATTCCAGACCAGTAGCCTTTCAGTAAGCGAGGCCCTTGGCAACGTGGAGGTCAGCATGAGGTTGTTGATACCACTGGGGAGTAAAAGCTGACTGTCTGCCTGCTGTCTCCACCCGGAACATCTGACTTTCTCTCTAGGCTGTGTGTGACCTATCTCCCAAATAGGCCTGTCCCCAGGGTGTCCAAAGGGTGAGCAAAGAAAAGAGGACAATCCTAATGTCCTTAGTCAGGACTTTATGGCCTGAGATGATCCAAGGTCCTTTCTGTCCTAGCCCCAAGAAATGAGAGGAGGAAGAGAGGAGCTGATAGAGAAGGGAGAAGAGAAGAAAGGAGAGAGGAGGGGAGGGGAGGGAAAAAAAACAGTGAGAAGAGGAGAAGAGGGGAGAGTGGAGAGGGGAAAAGCAGAAAAGTCAAGAAGAGAGCTCCAGATTTCCAGGCCAGAAGGCTGTTCTCTCCTGGGGACAGGTACAAAGCCTGGTACAGGAAAACCAATTCCAGCCTTCTGGCTGAACGAGGAAAGGCTACTGTTCCTCTGTCCTGCAGTAGCAGATGGGGGAGGAGAAGGAGGGGGAGGAAATGGGAGATAGAGAAGGGGGAGAGTGGAAAAGTCTTTGCTTTTATAAGCCTGATCTTGAAGTGAATTTGGTGGCTGCTTCTTACGTTTTAGGAGAGAGGTGTCACTGAGTTGGGGGGTGGAGAGGGAGGGACTGGGAAGCCAGGGGCTGCATTGGGTGCAGGGGCAATGAGGAGCAGGGCCTGGCAGAGAAGTAGGTGGCATCCCTAGCTTCACAATCTTATACCCACCCTGCTCCTAGGATCTCAAGTGTTCCCCATTGAGGTTCAGAGGAGCCCAGCTTCCCCTCCCCACCCCCATCTCCTTCACTAAATGCTTAGAGCTAGGACATCAAGAAAGCCCAGAAGACAGGCTGGTTTCAGGCACAATTCTGTGACTAGGACATTTCAAAGTCAGACTGGGGCCGGGAAATAAAGAGGAGGAACTGGTAGCTCCCCCCATGACCAGAATAGATCAGCAGCAGTGGCAAATTGGGTCAGGCTGGTCCCTCCTGGCCAGCCACCTGCCTTGTGAAAGGAACGAGGCTTTTTTTCCCCAACAATGTCCTTTTAAAGAAGGGGGCGGGGGAGGGGAGGCAGGGCATATTTTTAGAGAAAGAAAAGCAGCTGGGGAGGGAGTTTGAAACGAAAAGTTATTTTAAAACAAAGGCAGTGCCTCTGCAGCCTTAGGGGTTGGGCAAGTTGTCTCTGAGGTCCTGCACAGCTTTTTCACTCTGTGGCAAGGTTTCCTACTCCTTCATTTTACAGATGAAGCCTCTGAGGCCCCAAAAGGGGAAGATCAATCTATCAATTAATAAGCATTTATTAAGTGCCTGCTATTGGTCAGGCTCTGGGGATTAAAAAGCAAAATGAAACTGTCTCCCCCTGGCCTTAAGAAATTTATATTTTATGAAAAATAACAGTGCACATCACTATGAGGTAGAGAATGCTGGTATATGGGGGTAGGGAATGGAGGGGTGGCACATAAAATTACATTGGCATAGGGGACTCAGGAAGCAGAATTCATCTCCTAACACAGAATGCAATTAACAGCCTTAATTATCAGAGGTGGGGCTTGAGCCCCATTCTTCTTTCCTCCCAGTAATGTCATCTCTGTGACAGACCAAGATCACACAAGTAGTTAGCAGCCCCAGTCCCTTCTAGCTCAGACAGTGAATGAGACAAGCCTCTCCCATCACACTGGAACACAGGCTTCTTCTCTGTCTGGCGAGGGGACCACCTTTGAGACCAGCCAGAGACTGGAATTGACAAGGGATGTCTAAACATGCCCCTAATGAAAGACTTGGCTAAGAGTTATTCTCCGGTTTGCTGGGGCTCTGATGATGTCAATTACCTCAGCCTGCCTAGTTGTGTCTGTGTTTGATTACTATATTTGGCTGTCCTGTGCATGTTTATTGTCGGCTTGGAATGTCAGCCCTGCAGGGCAAAGGAGCCTGTCTGAGTTAGTCCCTAGGGTTGCTATCTACAGGTAACTACCTAA
Organism: Potorous gilbertii; assembly: GCA_028658325.1. NCBI lineage: Eukaryota > Metazoa > Chordata > Mammalia > Diprotodontia > Potoroidae > Potorous > Potorous gilbertii. Next base: position 411,518,051 of record CM053769.1, read on the forward strand.
ACCCAGCTTCCCGGCATCGATGGAGAGGCTTAGGATCTTTAACACAGAGCTGAGAGGTGCCTTATTTAATCCAGCCTCCCTTCTCCCCCATTTACAGATGAGGAAACTGAGACCCATCAGTTAAGTCCAGAAGCTAGACAGCCACTTTGGAAGTATGTTGTAGTGGGTATTTGTTTTGGATATGTGTTAGACTGATGGTCCCGGATGCCTTGGGAGACCCTGGCCTTTTTAAGCTAAGGTCTTTCCCAGTTCTCAGTTTATCTGAGGCAACACCCATCCAGTAGGCTAGGTAAGAACTGAGGCAAAGATGGCCTAGCGGAGGAGAGAGCAGGCTAATTACTTTGCCTCATTTAAATTCAATCCACTTCCAAGTCAAGTCAAGACATCACTCACCTGACATCATTCGTCCTCTTTGAGAACAAAGGAGGAGCCACATAGCAAAGCTGATGAGATCCCTTCCAACTGTTAAGTTCTGTAATTCTGCAGGAGCAGGTCCCTCTTCCTTCCTCACCCTGGCCACCCCCATGGAATCTGGATGATGGAGGGCCTGACAGAGAGCCTGAATATCCTCCCTCAACCTTCCTGTTAGTGCTCCTCCCCTCCCCTGTTCCTGGTTAGATATTAATCTACTCCCATCCTTACTTTGATGGGAGGAAACCTGGAATCCGTATGCCATTTGGACCCTCAGACCTACTCTGCCCTTCCCAATGGTGGCCACCCAACCGCATCCTCTCACCCTGCATCTCTGCTGCAGATAAGCCATGACTACTCTGATAACATTGCTTAAATGAGCAGGAAGTTACCAACTACCATCCTTCTGGCAAGATGGAAGATCACCTGGTCTTACCATCTGCCTTGTTACTTAGGCCTCATGTCCTCTGGGTCTTATGGTCTAGTGTGCTGATATGTCCTCCTTAGCCACAAGCACTGCCATCTAACCTGATGGTGTTCCTTTAGGACCCCTGGACCTTGGCATTCACCATGCAATGTAACCCTCCTTCTGTGTGTTATTTCTTCTAGTTAGAGGGGTAGCTAGTTGGTACAGTGGATAGAACACCAGTGCAAGAGTCAGGAGGACCTGAGTTCAAGTCTCACCTCAGACACTTGACACTCATTAGCCATGTGACCTTGGGCAAGTCACTTAACCCCAATTGCCTTATCCTGGGTCATTTCCAATCATACTGAGGACTCTCTGGTCACTGGATTCAGATGGCTCTGGAGGAGAAGTGAGGCTGGTGACCTGCACAGCCCTCCCTCACTCAAAAACAAAGTCAAGTGCAAGTCATGTCATCATTTCTCTGATGGCATGTCTTCTTTGGCAATGAAGGACAAACACACACACACACACACACGCACACATCTTCTAATTAGAGCATGAGCTCTTTGAGGGAAGGGTCTGTCTTGATTTTATGTTTGTCTCCCTAGAGTAAGCCACTAATAAGTGTTTTTTTATTCATTCATTCATTGATGACTCTAATTCTGAAAAATGACTTACCCAATCATGATCATATACTGCTACCTATGTGTAGGTAGGAGAAGAGCCAGGATTATAAACTCAGATCCTCTGACCCCATTTTACCATACTGCCCATTTTTCTTCTGAGGCAGTTGGGGTTAAATGATTTGTCCAGGGTCACACAGCTAGCGAGTATCTCAGGCCAAATTTGAACTCAGATCCTCCTGACTCCAAGGCCTGTACTCTATCCACTATGCCACCTAGTTGCCCCTTACACTGTCATTTAAAGAGTCATGGTGTGATGGAAACAGCACTGAACCTGAAGTTCAAAGACCTAGATTCCAAACCTTGGCTGTGTGACCTTGTTCCATCAGATAATTTTTCTGAGCCTCAATATCCCCCTATGTAAAATCTCATAGTTTAAAAGAACTGCCTTTTTATCTTATGCACATTTTCCAATAATTCTTTGGGCATGGAAAAAGTGAAACTATGTGGCTTAGTGACTAGAGAACCAGCCTTGATGGCAAGAAAGATATGGGTTCAAGTTCTGCCTCTAATGGGTCCTAGCTGGGTGACTCTGAGTAAATCAGTGCTCTAAGCTACTCTGTAAGACTGTAAATTACAGAAACGATGTTGACTTACATGGGTAGAAAGTTTCTTTATCTGGAAGTTTCCTACATCAGTCAAGTCACAAGCCAATAATACCTACATTTCCAGCTTTACTAGACTGGAGATGGTTTGTTTTGGCCAGACCTATGATTTTATTTGTGTATGGAACTCCTGATAAGGAAACTCCATGTACCAATGCAGACCTACTCCTTCTCTGCAGTTTACAGAGCATGGCCCAGGGCACTGAGAGGTCAGGGGACTTGTCCAGGGTCATGTAGCTTGAGTGTGCCAGAGGCAGATTTGAATCCAGTCTTCCTGTTTTCAAGGTCATTTCTCCATCCACTGAGCAATTTTGACTTGCAAAAGCTTTCCAAAAGGACCAAAGTTGCAAAAAATGTATTGATTGTACCATCCAAACTTAGGTAATTGATATATTTACCTGAGATCAGATTTGAATTGTTTACCTTCCAGACTTTTTGAAAAAATCTCTATCAAAATGACTGAACATAGTATTTCCAACACAATATTGAAAGATGACTATATAGATCAAACTGTGACACCAAATAGGCACCTAGAATGCAGACCTTTCATCACTAAGTCTTAGCTTCTACCAACTACCACTTAACCTAATCTTGGGTTTATCCTTAGATTTGCTTAGGAAGTTTTGTTTCGAACTTGCCCTGAATCCTAATTTTATAGTCACAGGTCCTGTGGTCTGTGGTTTTCCCTCAAACTTTGGACTTTGGACCTCAAAAAGGCCTCTGGACTGTTACTGCCAACATGTCAACATTTTCATGTCCTGAAAATGAAACATATGGCCTTTATTTTCCTAGCATTGAGTTTGGAGAAATCCAGGGCAGGGGCTGAGTGCTCCCAGTGCTGTCTGCTCAGGTAAAATATAGCATATCTGATCTCTCATCCATATAACAATCCTTTAGAAGAATAGGTTTCCAAAGTGGGAAATACCAACACTGGAACAGTTCAAGGGGGTAGTAGCCACGGGTGCAATTGTGGGACATTGAATAAAAATAAGGGGGTGGTGGAAGCATAAGGAAAGAAGAGAAAATAAAAATTTATAAAACCATTTGTACGTCTCATTTGTTGTGAAAGTTAAAATTGTAGTGATTACATGATTTTTCCAAATAAACACACAAAATGCAAATTACAATTGATCAGTGGTCAAGTCCACTGACAGTCTTAACAAGAAAGTGTTGGCAGGTGAGTGTGTGGTGCATTGTTGGGAAGTCCAGCATGCATTGGCAGTAATATGTGAGTGTAATGACTTCTTTGCAATACGATACTGTATGGTTACATGATGCAATATTGCATCATCAAAATTTCAATGCAGGAAAACTCCATAAATTTATAATATGTTATTAAATTTAAGATGTATCTTTTTAAAAAAAAAATTTACCTTTTTTTGAAATGATACAAGTTTCAAAAAAACTGTTAAAGGATTAAAGAAAGTTTTCCAGGGGGTGCTTAGTAACATTTTTTTTTAAAGAGGGCACTATGTCAAATAAGTTTGGGAACCTCTGCTTTAGATACTTGAAAATGGTGATCAGATCTCTCTTTTCCATTTCCCACTCTGAATCCCCAATCTCCTGAATCCCTAGGCTAAATATTCCTATTTTACTGGGTTATAGTATCCTAAACCTAAAGGCTGTAGAAGTCTTTTGGTCCAACTCCCTTTTTTTATAGATGAGAAAACCAAGGTCCAAGGACTTTAAGTGACCTGTCCAAAGTCATTATAAATGTCAGAGAGGTAGTATCTGAACATAGGTCAGCATCAGGGACTCCAGCTAGGCAACAGTAGGGGTGACTGCACAGTCAAAAGGCCAGGTTCCAGAGGAGCAAGTAGGCCACAAAGGACCAAATGGATGCTATGACTATAGGTAAACCGTGAGCACACAGGAGTCAGCAGGGATAGAAAATCTCCAGGCACCTTAGTTTTATCCAGATCAGGCCTAGAATAGGAGAGATCAAAGTTGATGAAAGTGACTTTGATGAGGAGGAGTTACAAAGATAAACTCTGATACTAGGGCAGAGATTGAATGTTCTCCATCATTTTTTCTGAAGAGGAAAGATGGTATAATGGAAAGAGCCTAGGACTGGGAATCATGAGACCTAAATTCCAGACCTTGGCCTACAACTCATTTATCATGTGTTCTTGGGCAAGCCTTTTCTTCTCCTCTGTGAAATGGAGTCAAGTCAACAAGCATTTATTTAGTTCACTTACTATGTGCCAAGGGTTGTGCTAAGCTCTGGGGATACATAACTGCTATTCCAAAGCCCATTGGTACGGGACTCTCCCCTTACCAGTGGAGGTGAAGGGGACTTGGCTGAGAACTGAGGCTCTTACCCCTTTTCAACTCTGCCCCCTTACCCCTTATGTAGGGCAGTGCCTTCATCTTCACCAATAAAAGGAGAGTCCCTACCAATGGACTTTGGGACAGGGTTCCTCAAGCAAAAGACAAGATAGCTAGCTAGATAAGTAAATAGAGATGGATACACACAATATCTAAATCTATGTATCTTTTCTCTTTATCTATGTATCTTTCTCTCTCTCTCACTCTCCATCTATCAGCAAGGACTCTTGCATACACAGGAGGGCCTGCTGTACAGGTTCTCAGATCTACTTTTCTAAAAGGAAAGCAATTTTTGAGGGGTCAACAATCACTTTAATTAAGCACATATATCATCACTTCTTAGTTCAAGGGAAAAAGTCAGCACCCTGAACTTTAGAGAAAATACAAACAGAAATTACAAACGGAAAGATCAACAGACAGGGCTTCCAACTGTCTGATCATATACAATACATACATCATTACCAGAGAGAGAAACACCAGCATCTGGGTTTTCAAAGCTGGAGGACTTCTTAAAAGTGCTGCCCAAAATCTCATCTGGCACAGGAACCTTCTTCCAAAAAATAAACCCCAGAGCAAAACCTCACCTCAGAGTGTATATACTCTTTTCAGGGCTGGAGGGCAGGACCCTTGACCCTGTGCATCATTAGAAATTAACAAAAGGTGTCTCTGGCCTATTAATGGGCCTTCCCCCCACCCACCATTAACCGTACAATCATCCATCCATCCATCCATCCATCCATGTTCTTTCCTCAAGAAACTTATGTCTAAATGAAAATTCAACACAGAAAAGGGATCAGGAATAGGAAAGTACAAATACTTCAACATGGTGGCAAAATGTGGAGAATGAAACTTGTCTGGTCTGGGGTCTTCATCAAAATGGAGGAACTTACTAGTGGGACAAGGGAAGAAGGAGAAGATAACTGAAACCCAGTGACCATGATCCACTAAGAGATTCATGAAGGTCTTATCCAGAATTCCCATTTTTTGTCCTAGAATTCTAAGATCTTGTTCTAAGATTCTTGCTGTGATACTCTATGTTCTGAGGGGCCCTTCCAGTTCTGCTGTTTTATGAGGCTGTGATTCATATTCCTGCTGTGGGAGGATAAAGAGGGAGGTGAGCTGGGCTTATAGGTATGCCTTTGCAGCCAGAGGGCAAGGTTTTTTGGGATCTTTGTGTACCTCATTACCTACAAGACTTGGAGAGTTATCTTGTCTTTACATCCAGGTGGTTTAGCTGTGTCTCCAAAGCCAGTGAGAGAACTGCCCTGCAGGTCACTCTTAGCAGTCCAAAGTTCATACTTTCCATCGTATTACTAATAGGGAATGATACATGTTATGTTCCCAAATTGCAGCCAGCTGCTTCCTAGGGACTTCAGGGCTGCATGCTCAGTGTGAGACATCAGTGGTAGAGTTGATAAAATTCTAGGTCTGGAGTCAGAAGGTCTGGGTTCAAATACTGGCTTTGCCACTCACTAATTGTGGGTTCTTAAACTTGGGTCTCAGTTTCTTGATTTTTAGAATGAAGGAGTTGGATGAAAGGACCTTTAAGGTCCTTCCAATTCTCTATAATCCTATGATACACCAGTATAATGTAGCAACTAAAATACTATTTTTGTCTACATTAATAGAGAGGCCCAGTGTTCGGAAAGAAGAAGTAAGTCATTTCACCACTTTCTGCCCTGTCCAATCTCATCTCATAGATTTCAGCATAAGGGCTAGAAAGGACTTGGTGGAGTGGGGGTGGTAGAGGGGGATATTTTGGAAATGGAGGTGGTATAAAAACAAAATATATTTTTTTTAAATTACGGGATTACACTAGATAGTCAGGATCTTCTTCAAAAGCTGATGAAACAGAGACCCGGTGCTGTTGTTCAGTTGTTTCAGTCATGTCACACTCTTCGTGACCCCATTTGGGGTTTTCTTGACAAAGATACTGGAGCGGTTTGCTATTTCCTTTTCCAGCTCATTTTACAGATGAGGAAACTGAGGTAAACAGGATTAAGTGACTTTCTCAGGGTCATACAGCTAGTAAGTATCTGAAGCCAGATTTAAACTCAGAAAGATAAGTTCTCTTGACTCCAGGTTCGGGATTCTATCCACTGTGCCATTTATTTATTTTTAGAAAGTTTTGATCATTAAAATTCTTTCTCATATGGAACTGAAATATGCATCTCTCTAACTTCTACCCTTTCCTCTACTTCTGTCTTCTCTGGGGCCAAAGATAATCAGTCAAATAACTCCCAGGTCCACGTAACAACCCTTCAGATATTTGGAGTCAGTTACCCTGTTCCCCTTAAGTCCTCTCCAGGCTAAACATCCTTGGTTCCTTCAAACAAGCCTCATCTGGGATAATTTTGAATTTCCTCCCCAAATTGGTTGCCTTCCTCTGGGCACTATTCAGCTTTTCAATGAGCCTCTTAAAATGGAGTGACCAGAATAGGATGCAATACTTCCGACCCAGTCTGACCAGGGAAGAAGACCATGTGACTCTCACTTCCCTCATTCTTGATGATTCCTCCCAAGTTCACATTAGTTATTTTTGGCTGCCATTTCACCCTGTTGACTCATAGTAACCTTACAATCTACTAAAACCCTCATCTTTTCATACAGACTATACTATTTGTCTAGCTGTACATGGGAACATACTATATTTGTGCAGTTTATTTGAACGTATATATTTCTAATAATTTATTCCTAATGATGCCCATTAATTCATCTTATTAAATATCACCTATCATTCTAGCCCAGGGTTGGAGAACCAGCAACCTCAAGGCCACTTGTGGCCTCAAGGCTGCAGGTTCTCCACTCCTGTTCCAACCTATCAGGATCTTTTCTTCCATCTAGGGTATTGACCAACCCTCTCTTCTTTGTGTCATCTGCCCCCACTCCCAAATAAATAAAAATATACCTACTATTTAGTCAATTTAGTTTAATTCAATTCAACAAATATTTCAGACAAAAATGTTTGGCACTGTGCCAGGTACTGAGTCTATAAAAACAAAAATGAGATTCTCTGCCTTTAAGGAGCTACTGATAAGGATACATGCACAAAAATAAGTAAACATATAGCATATTCAAGGCAACACAAAGTAATTCCAAGAGGGGTAAAGAGTTCTAGCAACTACAAGGATCAGGAAAGACCTTGTGGCACTTAGGGGTGGGGGCTGAGCCAGGCTTGGAAGAAATCTCTGCATTTTACAAAGCAGAGATAAGAAAAAAAGAGCATCCAACTCAACAGAGACCAATGGCACAAAGAAACAAGAGATAGAAAGCCATGTGTAGGGATCAGCTAACAAACCAGTCTGATCAGAGTAGGGGATTTATGCAGGGGAACAGTATGAAGTAAAATTGAGAAGGTATGTGAGAAGTCATATTTACATTTCAATGCCAGGCTGAGGTATTTGCATTTTATTCTAAAGGCAATAGGGCGTTATTGAAGATTTTTTTCCACAGGGGAAGAGACATGGTCAGATCTGTATTTTAGAAATATAAATTTGGCAGTTGTATAAAGGATGGTTTAGGTAGAGAGGGCCTGGAGACAGAGAGACTAACTAGGAAGCTGTTGCAGGAGTCTAGGTAAGAGGTAAGGAAGGCTGAAATTAGAGAGAGGAGACTGATGCTGAGTGAAGTGAGCAGAACCAAGGACATTGTACAGAATAACAGCAACATTGTGTGATGACTAACTTTGAGAGACTTGGCTCCTCTCAGCAATATGATGAGCTAAGACAATTCCAAAAGACTCATGATGGAAAATGCCATCCACATCCAGAGAAAGAATTACGGATTATGAATGCAGATCAAAGCATACTATTTTTTCTTTTTCTTTTCATTTCTCATGGTTTTTCCTTTTGGTCCTGATTCCTCTTTCATGATATGACTAATGTGGAAATGTATTTAATGTGATTGTGCATGTGTAGCCTCTATCAGATTGCACACTGTCTTGAGGAGGGGAAAAAATTTGGAATTCAAAATCTTATAAAAGTGAATGTGGAAAACTATCTTTATATGTAATTGAAGAAAGTAAAATATTATTTAGTAAGGGGAAAAAGAAAAGATTTGATAACTGATTAGATATGGGGATTGAGGTAGAGGGAAGAGCCAAGGCTGATCCCAAGGTTGTAAATTTGAGTGAATGGAATAATGGTTGTAGTATCAATAGAAATGAGGAAAATTGCTGAAAGAATGTATGTGGATAGAACTATAATGAGTTCCACTTTGGACATATTAAGCCTGAGGTATCTGCATGTTCAGTAAGAACATGTGCTGTAAAAAGTCAAGAGAGAGAGAGAGAGAAGTGGTCAACATGTATAGATTTGGTATTCATCATCATCATAAAGATGATAAATAAACCTATATGACAAAGAATTGGAAATTGAGGGGTCCCCATCAATTGAGAAATGGCTAAACAAATTATGGTAAATGAATATAATGGAATAAATTGTGCTATAAGAAATGATGAAGGTGACGGTTTCAGAGAAACCTGGGAAGACTTGTATGAACTGATAGTGAAGCAAGGAGGAACAGAAAACAATCAGCTTTCAAGTCAGCCAATCAATAAACATTTATTAATCACTTACTGTGTACCAGGTATTGTTCTAACTGCTGGGGATGGAAAAAGAGACAAAATAGTTCTTACCTTCAAAGAACTCATAATGTAATGGGGGAAAAGTATAAAATTCTTATGGAACTAGATAGAGATGGTAAGGGGAATAATAGGGTAGAAGGTATTGGGAAGGGAATAGTTACAAGAAAAATGAACCCAAAATAAAACCCTTTCTTCCAAAAGAGGATATTTAAAGGGAAAAACAAGCCACAAATGGAAACTAAAGGGATGCACATTGGTTAGGGAATGACTCAATGGCTAAAGTATGGTATGTGAATATAATGGAATATTATTGTGCTGTGAAATTACAAAAGAGATGATTTCAGAGAATCCAGGAAAACAGAAATTGATGTAGAATGAAATAAGCAAAACTGGAGAACAATTTTCATTAAGACAACAATAATGTAAAGAAAAATAGCTTTGAAAGACTTAGGAATTCTTATCAACCCCGTGATTAACCACAGTTCCAGAGAACTCATGATGAAGCATGCTACTGGCAGAGATGTGATAAGACTCACAGTAGGGATTGAGGCATTTGGATATGGACAGTGTGGGAATTTGTTTGCTTTGTAATAGATTTTGTTTTTATTGGTTTCTCAGTGTGAGGGGGAAAGGGAGGGGGAAGGGAGAGAATGAAGATCTTAACATAAAATTGAATTTTTAAAAAATGATTGAACCTATGGAAGCCGATGAGATCACCAAGAAGAGGATAGAAGGAAAATAAGAGGGTAACAGCCTTGGGGGAATGATACCACATAGTGGACAAGAAGGGGATGATGGTCTGTTAAAGGAAATATTAAAGGAATGGTAAAAGAAATAGGAATATAATAAAGAAAACAGTTTCAGGGAAGCCAAGAAAGAAAGAGTGTATAAGAGAAAAGTGGATGAATAGTGCAAAAAAAATAAAAAACTTCAAGAAGGTAAAGTCGAATGAAGACCACTGGATTTAGCAGTTAAGTCGTTTTTTTAACTTTGGTACCGTGAGAGAGAGTAGTTTCAATCAGGTGCAAGAGATTAAAAAGTGAGGCAATGGAGGCAATGAGTATGGAAAGAGACTTTTTAGGAGTTTGTGAAAGGAATAAGAAAAATGATAGCTTGAGGGGGTGAAAGAGTCAATCAAAACCATTTTCCCTCAAATATTTTGTTTTTTATTTTGAATGTAAACATCAAAAAAGAGCATTTCTATGTATGTTCCTAACAAAAAAAGAGGGATGTCTATAAAACTTGTCCCGTTTTCATTCTGCTTTTGCTATTTTAAAAAATATATATAATAGATTCCACATTACTTTGAAAACTATCCTGCTTGTCTGATCTTTCTGAATTCCCTTCTATTCTCTTCTGTAAATTCAAAAATTGTTTCACTGACTTTTTTTTAATTCACCCTTCCCCCTCCAGACCCTTCCGTAATTAAAAACTAGGACAAAGGGGGTTGGGAGATGGGAAACAACTCTTGTAACAAATAAGCATAATTAAGCAAATTGAATTCATGCAGTGGATATGTTCATAAATGCATATCTTTTTCTACACTTTGAGTCCATCACCTTTCTGACATTAGAGGGGTATCATACTTCATCACAAGTCCTCAGGAGACATGGTTAGTTATTGCAAAGCTCTTAAGTCTTTCAAAGTTGTTTTGCTTTACAATGTTACTGTCTTTGTATAAATTGTTTTCCTTGTTTTACTTATCAGGTGAAACCATTTAAGAAAGGAAAGGTTCTAGACAAGTTTGTAGTTGACTGGGGAGGAAACTGTGCAATAAAGAGAGGATGAAGAGGAGAGAAAGAAAGAGAATGACTGGGGGAAATGATCCTGGAGGAGATGGAAAGAAATGGAATAAAACACACAAAGAAAAACCCTTGATGAGGAGAAAATCCATCAGAGATTAGATCAATGGAAGAGTAAATGGGGGAAGTTGTGTGTGTATGTGCATGTATGTATGTATAATTTGTGTGTATGTATATATATGTATATATACACATAGACATATATGTCTCTGTGTGCATAACACACCTATGTGTATATATACACATATGTCTCTGTGTATGCGTGTGTTTGTGCATAACTCTTGGTGACCCCATGGGTAGTATGATCCGTGAGGTTTTCTTGGTAAAGCTACTGGAGTGGTTTGCCATTTCCTTCTCCAGTGGATTAAAACAAACTGGGTTAAGTGACTTGCCCATTGTCAGACTGGTAGTGAATGTCTGAGACCAGATTTGAACTCAGGTCATTCTGACTCTAAGTCCAGTACTCTATCCACTGAGCTATCTAGCTGCCATATGCATACTCTAAACACATAAAAAGCATGTATGCATATATATATGTATATATGCATACATATATACATTCGCACATGTACAGATTTTCATTCATGTATCACCAGTTTATTATATTTAATTTTTAATAGTCTCTTCAGGTTCTTAACCGCTTTGTTATTTATCTTTATCTCAAATATGTCTAGATCTGAATGAAAGGAGCATGCTAAAATCCCCAGAAGTTACTGTTTTACTGTCTATTACTCTAATAATTCAATAAGCTTTTTCATTAAGGGGTTAGATTCTGCATCATTCCATGAATATATGCTTACTATTTATATTTGTGTATTATCTAGGCTGTCTTTAAGCATCGAGTTTCTTTGCTTATCTTTCTTATTTGTGTTTATTTTTACAGTTGCCATGTCTGAGATCATGATCAACAGCCCTGTTTTTTCACGTTCATTTCAGGCATAACAGATTCTACTCTAAGCCCTCATTTTAACTCTGTGTGAATCTCTTTGTTTGCAGTGTTGGATTTTGCTTTCCGATTCATTCTGCTATCTACCTTTGCCATATGGCCAAGATCAGACCCTTTCTTGTTTTATTGTTTTTGTTTGGTCATTTCAACCCTGTCCAACTCTGTATGTTCCCATTTGGGATTTTCTTAGCAAAGAGACTGGAGTGGTTTCCATTCATTTTTCAACTCATTTTACAGATGAAGAAATTAAGGCCAACAGGGTTCGGTGACTTGCCCAGAGTCACACAGCCACTAAGTGTCTGAGGCTAGATTTGAACTTAGGAAGATGAATCTTCCTGATCTCACATCCAGAACTCTATTCATTGCCCATATCCTATTTATAGTTATAATAAATAGGTTTGCCCTTTCCTCCATCATACCCTATTATATTGTTTCTCTTAGCTCTCTGTCCCTCTTTACAAGGTAAAAGGTGAGAAAAAAATAATGAAATAAACACTATCAATCTATATTTGGAATCATTTTACCCAAATCTTTTTTCTCCTTTACATTCAGTCCTCCCTCAGACTACTGGGGTTTATCCTTTATCTGACCTTTGTCATCCGCCCTTCATAGTTGGTTTGTTTTATTCTTGATTGTTTCCTCCTTAAACTAACCTTACTAAACCTCACTCTTCCCCCTCCCTATTCCCACCCAGTTCCCTTTTTACTTTATTTCTGTGTTTTCTCTAACCACCCCTGCCCTACTCCCAACCTTCCATTGCCCAACTCAGATAAAAGTGAGCTCATGAGATACCTACACCCCCACCTCCACCTCCATGCTTATATAATCTCTTGTCATGCCCCATTTCAGAGAAATTCCTCCCTCCTCCTCCTCAGTCTTTCCCTGGTGTATTCCTCCTCCCTGCTCCTTTTCCTTTCTCTCCTTAAAAACACAGTCATTCTCCAAGGGTTAAGTGGTCAAAGAATATGAACACCTCGTTCTCAAAAGAAGAATTGCAAACTATTGAAAGATTGCTCCACATCACTACCAATGAGAGACATGCACATCAAGACAACCCTGGGGGTTGACTTAATTCTCAACAAACTGGCAAAGAAGACAAAAGATGGCAATTGCTTCATATTCCATCCAGTCATTCAGCTGGTCCATTTTGCCATATGCCCAACCATCCTGATTTGCACTTCCCTATAACCTTTCCACCACTTGTTTGCTCTGGGCATAGTAATCAAATCAGTACCACTGCTTCTGGAAAGGGAATGCCATTTAACTGCCCTACAGATCAACTTGCCATCTCTGTGATTCCAAGACCTTACTACCTCCTGGCCACCACTACTCAATATACATATTATGTCTCCCTTTGAGACTGTAATTCCTTGGGAGTACCTCATTCTTCATGTGCCAGTACTTAGAACTGTGATTGACACATAGTAAGTACTTAATAAATACCTTTCCATTTATTCACTCATAATCGGTGTTGGACAGATTCCAGAAGAAAGGCCCACTCATATACTGTTAGTTAAACTGTGACTTGGTTCAGCCATTCCGGAAAGCAATTTTGAATTCTGCTTTAAAAAAGTGACTCAAATCCCCATACCTTTTGACCTACAGATCCAACTACTAGGCATATATCTTCAGGAGATCAATAAAGGCCCCATTTACACCAACATAATCAAAGTACCACATTTTATGGTAGCAAAAACTAGAAACCAAATATCCATTAATTGGGAAATAGATAACCAAATCATAGTGCATCAGCGGGATAGAATAATACTGTGCCATAAGAAATGATGAATCTGAAAACTTTAGAAAGGCATGGGAAAACTTAAATTAACTGATGCAGAGTAAAGTAAGGAGAAACAGGAAAGAATATACAATGACTACCTTAACATAAAGAGGAAAAAACCCACAAAAATCTGAAACTGAACATTCTATCATTAAAATGAAGGGTGAGCCCTAAAGAAAAGGTATAAAAGGCTACTTCCTGAATTTTTTCATTTTCACCAACATGAAATTGTCTCCTCTGCCATAAACCTGGAACTCCCCCTTCAAAGCAGACCTTTGACAGTTCCTATTACTAAAGTTTCCCCAGTGACTATTCATTGTCATGTTCTTGTAATCTAGAACTTCTCAGATAACCAAGCTGGCTACTTCATTCACTGATTACTTCTTTTATGTCCCATCTTTGAATTTCTTATTACATTTCTTAGTATAGTCATAACATGTACTAAGTGTTCATTCATATTGGGCACCTCATCAATAGTCACCCTTTGAACCCACTTTCCCAGAGTGACATGTTGAATACTTATTGTCCTTATTGGATTAAAAAAAGTTACTGATTTAAAAAAAAAACTGGTTAGTTTAACTATTTTTTTCTCTTTATTTTTATTCTTTGTCACAAGGGATGGCTCACCAGATGGGGAAAGAAAGGATATATTTAGAAATGAAGGTGACATGAAAACACAATGATACAAAATTTTTAAAACACCCAAAGCCTGAGTTTGTTTCTTTGTTCTTTCTTTGACCTTTGAAAGGTAGGAGAATCTGAAGGGGACTGTAGCCTTTTCTCCTTTTTTAGGATATATTGAAGCAAATAAATCTTGGTCATAGGTTATCCTTTCAAATTATTCAGACTTGTTTACCTCTCCATGTTCTTCTTGCCCCCAACATTTGCATTTCAAAGATGGCACTCATTTCTGATCTTCTCAACAGAAATGCTTGGAAATGACTAATTCTAATAAGATACATTTACACATTTCTCTCCCCCTGCCTCCCCCCCATAGGATTATGCTCAGCTTTGCAGGTTGTTATTCTTAATAGAAGGATTTTTTTTCTTTTGTCTGTTGATAAATCTAATTCCTAAGTTTCATTTTCTTCCCAGTATTTGCTATCTAATCTTATATGATACTAATTGTGGTTCTTTGGTACTTGATTTTTTTTCCCCTTGATGCTCTCGAATTTGTACATCATCTTCTTGGGTGTAATAAATTTGGTGTTGGTGTTTCAGGTGGTCAGCTGTGGATTCTGTCTTTTTCACTTTGCACTCTGGTTTCAGTAATTCTAGGAAATTATCTTTTCTGGCTTATTGAAATATACATCTAGTTTTTTTTTTTTATTAATCAGTGGTTTTCAGGGAATCTGATGATTCTTTTGTTTGTTTAAAAATAATTTTTTTTCAAACAAAGATCCACTTTCCTTCCCACCTCCTCACTTCTCCATCAATGATGAAAAAAAAGAAAAAACAAAATTCCTATTGCAGACTTGTACAGACAAGTGAAATAAATTCTTGCATTAGTCATTAAACAAACAAGTATATCTCAGTATGTACACTAAGTCCATCATTCTCTATCAGGAGTAGCCAGTCCATTTGCTATTTCATGATGCCTCTGGAATTGGTCATTGTAAGTTCCTAAGTCTTTCAAAGTTGTTTGTCTTCGCAATATTGTTGTTATTACATACATTGTTCTCCTGGTTCCGTCCACTTCATTTTGCCTCAGTTCATAAAAATCTTCCCAGGTTTCTCTGAAATTGTCCCCTTCATTATTTCTTATAGCACAATAGTATTCCATCACATTCATATACCACATCCATTTTCCAACAGATAGGCACTCCCTCAGTTTCTAATTTTTTTGTCACCACAAAAAACTTCTGTAACTATTTTATACATGTGGGACTTTTTCTTCTTTCTCTGTTATCTGATCAACAATATTATTGGGCCAAAAGCTATAGATGGTTTAAAAACTTTTAGAAGTCCAGTGACTCAAATGATTTCATACTTTTTTCTGTGTTCATTGTTTTTAATAGTAGATAACTCATGCTCTAAATTTTCCCAAATTTTGAGTAGGTTTTAATATTTCTTATTTTATTGTAGAATTTTTTTAGCACTCTTTGCTCCATTCTATTTTTCAGATGTGTACTATTTGGGTAAGATTTTCCACCTGTACTAAACTGTCTATCTTGCTTCTAAGTTTCACTGAGAGCTCTAATTTCATTCTTTATCACAGAGTCCACTCTTGCTTCATTTCTTTCATCCATTCTTCAGTCAATCAATAAGCATTTATTAAGCACTTTTTACACACCAGGCACTATGCAAAATGATAGGGATACAAATACAAAGTGAGGACATAGATGTCTTCCAAGATTTCACATTCTGCTAGGGGACAGATATAATATTCTCACAGATAAATAAATACAGGATATATACAAAACAAATATTTAGTGTAATAAATATTACAACTAGGGGAATGAAGAAAGGCCTCTTTTAGGAAATGGCACTTGAGTTGAGCCTTGAAGGGATATAGGATATAGGGATAATAGTATTCCAAGAGATGAAGATGAAGAGGGAGAAGATTCTGGTCATGAGAGGTAGCCTGGGCAAAGACCTGGCAGCAGGCTGTAGCATGGCATGTAGAAACATGCCAGTTTGACTGAAGTATAGTGGATAAGAGGAGAAAATCTGGAATCAGTGAACAAAGATAAGCTTAAACTAGATTAGGAAGGTTGTTAAATGACAGACATAAGAATTTGTGTCTCATCTTTCACTTGGTTGAGAGTGACTGAAGTTTCTTGTGTACTTTAGGACTATCCATATGGCATCTTTGTGGAAGATAGATAGGAGAGAGACCAGATGCCAAGGGACCAATCAGAAAGCTATTGCAATAGTTCAAGCAAGAACATATATAACCTATATCAAATTGCTTACCATTTTAGGAAGAGGGGAGGGGAAGGAGGGAGAAAAATTTGGAACTCAAAATTTTGTCAAAATGAATGTTAAAAATTGTCTTTACATTTAAATGGAAAAAATAAAATAGTGTAAAAAAGATAACAGGATGTGTCCTGCTGCTGAGAAATGACTAGGATATTCATTTGATGAAGAACATTAACATTTTAAACTCTCTTAAAAAAAAAAAGAATAGTTCAGGTAAGAGGTAATGAAGAGATTTTGAGGAGATAGAATTGATAAGACCTGATAACTGATTGGATATGAGTGATGAGTGAGAGTGAACGGTAAAGTACTACTCCTATAATAGAACTTTGCCACTGATGCTCAAATCAACTAAGGAGGTGATGCCACCTTGAAGTCAATCCTGCCTGAGAAGACAAGTTCTGCTTCTGGAGGACACCCTGCATGCATTCCCCTACTACATGGGTGGGAGAACCTCTTTCCATTTGCTGCATAACCAGAACAAGCTGCTCCTATCCACATGGATGGGAAACCAAAGAATGTCCCCTCAGAAACAAATCCCTATTGTCTCCCTCAATGGGTGCCCCCAACTTAAGGGATTTAGTCATGTGTAACAAAGCCCATTACACCTCTCTGTGGATGGAAAAATGGTGGTATCCTTGGCATAAACTGGGAAATTAAGAGCAGAATTGAGTTTAGGAGAAAGGATAATGAACTCTGGTTTGGATTTATTGAGTCTGAGACACCTTTGGTATGTCCAGATGGAGATGTCTGTCAGGTAGTTAGAAATGTGAGCCTGGAGTTAAGACAAAAGGTGAAGGCTGGATGAGGCCTAAGCCTGAGAGCTCAGGGTGGCTACTTGCAGCCCTCCTCTCCCACCCTGGATCCTGCACAAAGGGACTGGCATGACAGGCCTACCAAGAAGAAAGAAAACAACAAGCAGGTTTTTTTTTTTTCTACCAGACATCCCTAATGGAAAGACTGAAGGCATGGATATATAAGAAGAAAGCTCCAGCTACAGTGAGGGCATACCATGGGTGATGAGAACTCCAAAGTAAAAATGAAAAAAGAAAGCAATTCTGCAATAATTATAAGTTGAACCCCAGAAAAACACCTTTCAACTTCTCTGCTGGTGTTGGGTAGTGAAGGGGTCACTCCTTGCTATGTCTTAAACTTCTTGGTTTCGTCATTGCTGGAGGTATTTGTGTTCCAGTCTTTAAATGTAGGGCCCAGAGTGGAAATGGAAGACTTCAGGTAGCCACATTGAGCGCTCAGCCTTAGGCCTAGAGTTAGCACATCTACTGATAATGATAGTGTCTTGGCTCTGTCTCCTTCATTAGTTTTGGTCTTGGGATACTGAGGCAGGAATCACAGTCCTGGATGGTGCCTAGGAGCCTAATCTTGATGCCCTGCTCCATGCCAACAGTCCTAAGGGTAGCCTAGTGGGGATTGTGGTAGTCTTGGGCTCTGTCAACTGACCACACCCTTACCATAGTGCTATCTTAAGATGCTTAATCTGGGTCAGGCTTTGCCCTCTCCTACAGTTCTGATTGTGTTGGAGGAGATGGGGGTCAAATCCCCCTAGATGGGAACTCTGAGGCAGGAGTCTTGTTCCCTGTCCCCTCCTTCCTCCTCCAGTTCTCTCCCTTCCCTACTGGCTCAGATCTGTGGATGTGATTGAGAGAGAGAGAGAGAGAGAGAGAGAGAGAGAGAGTAAATGTGGATGGGTGTCTTTTTTTATGGTGGTGGGTCTATTTCATTGGTGTTTCTCCTGTTGGTTGATTTTCTGCTTCATTTCAGCTGTTTTCCATGACTCTTTGAAACAGTTCTAGCTGGAACTGAGCATGCCAGAAACTCACATTTCCATCTTTGGTGGAAGCACACACTCCTCCTCCTGTCCCAGGACCTCACGGAGCCGTTGTCATGAAAGAAACATTGCGTGCTGTGATGGGTAACCAGGGATGCAGGATCTCCTTGTGGGGAAGAAGTGAGGCTAGATTTCCATTAGCACCAGGAGATGGAAAGAGTATAAGCTGAGCTGAATTCAGATAGAAGAGAGTTTGCTAATATTAGAATGGGGACTCCAGGGGGCACAACAAAATAGAAGAGGATGTGGGCTATGGCTGATGCAGAGCTGAGTTGAATACAGATGAGAATATGGGAACAGAAGGGAGAAGGAGAGGTGTCCTCAGCTCTGGAGGTTTTGACTTTCGATCACAGGGACAAGGTTGAGTGGGAGCTGGGAATCTGCCTTCATAGCATGGAAGGACTTGGTGATAGAGATAACCAACTTCTTACAGTGACTGAAGGCCACTGCCTCTGATCAGCAATCAATAAGCATTTATTAAGCCCTTACTGTGTGTCAGACACTGTGATAAACACTGGGGATAGAAAAAGAGGCAAAAGACAATCCCTGCCATCAAGGAACTTATGATTAATGGGAGAGACAACATGCAAATCAATATACAAGGCAAGTTTATATGTAGGTTAAATAGGGGATAATTAGCAGAGAGAAGGCCCTGGAATTAAGAGAGGTTGAGAAAGGCTTTCTGTAGAAGGTAGAATTTTAGTTGGAACTTAAGGGAAGCCCTCTACCTGTGTGGCTCACTCTCTTTTGTAGTTCTGTGGCCTGCTCCAGTGGTTGAGGTGGTGATCAGGTCCCTGGGAGCCGGGTTGAGCTCATACTTCATAGGATCTCAATGCAGGATGAATGGGATAAAGGATACACAGGAAGTACATACACATGACTTGGGGACTTGGGCACTCATTTCCTGATCTCTGGGTCTGCAGAAGCAATGGCTTCACTGTCCCCACTGTACCACCTCAACCAGGCTGAGACCTGAATCAGTGATGGCAGGATACCTTTTGAAGCAGGCCATCACTTTCATCCCTCATTTTCCACTTGGGACTCTGAGACTTAGGCCTGAAATGGATTAGAGCACACTTGGGTGAGCCCCCTGCTACCCTAGGCAGCTAGACACTGAGGCCCAAAATGGATTTCAGAGGTTTCAGGACCTTTTTCTATTTATTCTGGATTCCCCAGGCCAAGACCTCTTTTCTCTATTTTCATGTCACGGATTTTTTTTCTAAATGTTCAGTTGAACAATGCTCTGCACATATTAAATTCTATTTATAAGTTAAACTGGTAAAGCCAAGAACAGATCCCTGGGGTACTCTACTAGAGACTACCCTTTGGGCTGACGTCAATCCATTCATTAACACCTTCTGGATCCATCAGTCCATTCAGTCTCTTCTGTACCCACCTAACTGTCCAAATCTACATCTCTCCATCTCAAACCTACAAAGATTTTCTAAGAGATTTTTTCAAAGCCTACATATTTGATAAACATGAAGTGTGTTTGGAATACCATCTCTAATTTTAGGCACTGTGTTTTAGGAAAGACACTGAGCAGCTGGAGCAGGTCCAGAGGAGGGCATTGGAAAGAATGTGAGCGTCGTTAGAAAGACTTGGCACTCTTCCTTAAACTGAACAATGTACCATGGTAGGTAGTGAACTTTCAGTCAGAGATGCAATAGAGCTTTGCTTATGAATGAGACATGGAATCAGACAAGATGAACTCTGAGTTGGCTTCTAGACCCACTATGCTCTAGGTCACTCATCAAAATTCTAGGTTGCTCCAAATTTTCATACAATGGAAGAATCCCTTTGTAATTACCCAGCTTTTATAATCTGCTCCCTTTAAAAAACAGTCATGTTTTGCTCACCCTAGAGCATAACATTTTTAAGCAAACAATTTTTTGAAATAAATGTTTATATATGTACTTTGTTGGGTTTTTTTTTTGTTTGTGTTACCAAAATTTTCCCCATCATCTTTTTCCTTCCCTTCCCTGAGAATTACCCCATATGACATATTATTAAAGCAAACAGTTTTAAAGAGAAAACTCAACAAGCTTTTTGGACAAAAATTTCAAGTGACTTCATCAAAAGAAAGAAAAAACTCCAGTAAAAGAACAGTGTTTGCTGAATATAGGGGGTGGCCATTCTTTGGGGAGTCTCTGGGCATAACCAGAGCTTCTCAGAGAACAAACAGATATTTAGACAGATGTGTGATTTTTTTCTATGGGAATATACTATCCAACCACATGGATTGCACCCACATCTTTCTGTAAATCTTCCACATAGATGTCCCCTGTGGGCTGTGGGGGGCCTTCCTTTCCACCTCTGGACATTATTACGTGAATATCAATGGAGCACTAGGCTAATTGTAGTCAATCCTTTACTCTCACTCTGTAACTTGTTCATTTTTTTAAAAAAAGACAACTTAAAGCACTGTAGGGGCCTACATATGGGAGGTTAATAGTACTATATCCTCCCCATTTGCTTGTGATGGAGCCAAGGCTTGGAGATGAAGTGACCCAAATTCATAAAGCTGGAACTCTAACCCAGATCCCCTGATCCAACCAGGACTTATTCTACTTAAAAACCTCAACACATGCTTAACATCTTTCTTATGAGGGTTTCCATTTTTCAGGGAAGCCTGACCAAAAATCCCTTAGCTGTATGATCTTGAGTAAGTGACTTTCCTCTATGGACTTTCATCTTATTTCCTGCAATATAAAATTACATTGTATGTCTCTAAGGCCCCTTCTGGTTCCATGGTGTGTGCCCCCCTGATCCCTCTGCCACATCTGATCTGGGAAAGTGCTCTACACCAGTCTGAAGCCTTCCCTCTCACATCACTACTACATTTGCAACAACAATCCACCATGTCTGAAACGGGCCCCATCCCCATCTATTGAGACACTTCCCTTCCTTCAAGGTCTAACTCCCATGATACCTCAGCTCTATTTAATATGCCCTTATTAAGCATTATCTTGTTCAAGGTACTGAGAATACAAAGATAAAAGCAAACCAGTCCCTGACTCCATGAAACTTATATTCTCCTAGGGGAAAGAAAATGTACATAAATAGATCATTTGAAGAGGTGATCCCCAGTTGAAAATGTGCCCTTCTCATATGAAAAAACACACTCCTCCCTTTCTTTTCTTTGCAAAGGTGGAGAATCATGGGTGTGGAATATTACATACAACATGAGAGTCACTTGATGAATTGATCAGTTTTACTGAACAATTTTCCAAAAAACTTTCTTTTTTATTCTTTGTTATGAGAGATGGCTCAATGTGTGTGGGAAGGAGTTTTTCTTCAGTCATTTTCAGTCGTGTTCAACTCTCTGTGACCCCACTGAGGTTTTTTTGGCAAAGAGACTGGAATAGTTTGCCATTTCTTTTTCCAGATCATTGTACAGATGAGGAAATGGAGGCAAACAGGGTGAAGTGACTTGCCCAAGGTCACACAGCTAGTAAAGTGTTTGAGGCCACAGATGAACTCAGTTTTCTTGACTTCAGGCCTGGCACTCTAATCACTGTGCTACCTGGTTTCCCATATGGGGAGAAGAGAGGAGAAGTATATTTGGAAATGATGGTAATGTAAAAATAAGAGCTATCTTTAAAAATTTAAAGCTTATAAAAGAAGAAATCTCTTCCTCCTCAAATTTTCTCTAGTCCTAGGCATGACTCTCTTCTGTTCTTATGGCCTACTTTTTCCCATCGTACTTATTTGCATACATATTCTGTCTTCAAAGACTCAACTCCTTAAGGTCAGGCACTGCTTTAGCCAACAAACATTTATAAAGCTCCTACTACATGCAAAACTCTGTGTTGGAGACAATGTATATGGAGTCATCTTTGCACATAGTAGATGCTTAATAAATATTTGTTGAATTGGATTGAATCAAATGAAAAGTTAAAGCTGAGAAATTCCTTAGAGTTTATCTAATCCAATGCCCTAATTTTACAAGGAGGAAACTGAGGCCCGGACAAGGGGAAAGGATATGTCAAGGATCCAAAAAATCAGTGGCAGAGTTATTCCTTTAATTTCTCTTTGCACCTTTCTTACTTACACTTCTAACCTTCTGTTCAAGTCAGGCCCCAAGAAAACAAAACTCCTAAAAGTCTCTGATTTACCCTGAGTTAACACCTAGAGCTCTGGCTGTTACCATAGTAACCACATCTGTAAATGCAGAGGTTCTCAGCTAAATAGTTATTTTTAGCCTTCTCTCTCTTAAAGGGACAACCAGTAATTTACAGCTGAAGTATCAAGAGCTAGTCCTTATATAATCAGCTCTAAATTATTATTTGGTGGAAAAAGCACTAGATTTGGAGGCAGAAAATCCATTTTCAGATCTTGGGTCTATTATTAACAGCCTGGTTTTCATAAAAATCATTTAATCTCTCTGAGTCTCAGGGTCCTTATCTGTAAAACTGGGATGGAAGGATCTCAGGATATTTTATGATTTTATGAACGGATGACCTTCTCCAAACAGAGGAAAGGCTTGATGTACACAACCCCAAATTCATTTCTCTTTGGCGTAGAGTGTGACAAAGATAAAGACTGTCTTTCCCAAGTTGTTGAAGTGGCTTGGATGTTGGGTAGAATTATTTCTATCTTTTGGAGGTAATGAGAGCTTTGTCTGTACTTTTTGGTATTTACCTAGGTTTCTTTTGGATGAGGGAAAAGGGAAGTTGGTTGTGTAAGAAATATAGGGAGAATAATCCAGGTCTACCAAGACTTCAGAAGTCTTCCTGGTGGGTCAAAAGCAAGTTTCAGATTGTTAAATACACCAGTGAACTTGGTCTAAAGAGTTTAGGAGGGAGAATCTCACATTTAACTTGGGTGTGTATTGAAGGCTTGTTCTGTTATCTGTGTAATCTCAATGGGGTGTCATGGTCCAGAAGACAGAGAGTCAATCTTGGTGCCAAGAAGACCTAGCCTCAAGTGTTGCCTTTGATATGTACTGGTCATGTGATCCTGGACAAGTGCTTCAGGCAGTTCTCTAAGACTATAAGCTACTAATGTATATTTGTTGTTGGGAATTCCTCATTAGGACTGGCCTACTCTAATGAAATCACAGGTCTGGACAAAAACCAATTTAAAAATCCTTGTCATAGAAAGACAATCCTTCAGTATGAAGAGCCCTGTATACTTTGGGAAATTCTAAATTTCTCTGACTCATTTATCTCTGCATAGCTGGAAACTAGGACCTTCAACATCTGCCATTCTCCAATGGTAGCACAATCTCCCCTTACAAGCACTCAACCTCAAAAAGCATCAGACATGTAACAAGCTTTAATTGCACAATAAAATTCACAGAAATGAATTTTATATGAGCCCATGTCTGTAATCAGAAGTATCAAATTCCTCTCCCCATTTCAATTGGTCCTTTTAAATTCACCCCAAAGACTCTTATGGTCCTTATGAGGTATTATACCTCCAGCAAGTGGTCAGCATTGTGCCTTCCTTCCCTTACTGTGGTAGTTCTGCCTCTCCCTGGTTCCCCCCAGTAAGAATCCACTGTAGGATCTTGCTGCTTTTATCTTTGATTCTATTGTGTTGCTTCCTGTTGTTTAGAACTCCAACTTCAGATACTTACTATGAAATGTTGGAGGACCCTCTTCCCCCTCCAGAGAGGCTCTCTGGAACTTGTTTCTTTTCCCCTAGAGAAGACACCAGTTTTTGAACTGCTAAAGTATGACAGGATTCCTGGATGTCATGGTCCATTTGGAGCTAAGGAAGAGACACAGCTCAGACACAAAAGGAACTTATATAGATATAACGTATTGATGTTAAAATAAAACATTCAGGAAGGATGTGTGCCAGTCTCTGGCATAACCACAAAAATCCTTTTCGTCCTAGTCTGAGACATTTCATAGTACACTTTTAAAAAATTAGATTTTTTTTTTGCATTTATTTTGAGTTCCAAATTCATAACAAAGTACACTTGAGATTTATCCCAGAACTGCAGTCAGACCTGCAGGAATGGTTCCTGGACATTGGAGTTTATTCTGTTCTATACCAAGGAGAAAAAAGAGATCTGGAGTCATATAGTACTCAGTGGTTACACTGGCTTTATTAGTCATTCTGGTGGTTTTTATCTACGTTTACTCCCTTTTCCTCCCTAACCTAGAATCTAAGCTGACAATGCTACCACTCTTTTACAATCAGAATGGCTATTTATACCTCCTTTTTTGCATTGTACCAATAAAGGGCCTCTCCAGATGCTGAGGATTCCTGACAAAGTTAGGATAAACTGGTCTCATATTTTTTCTCCTTAGCCCAGGCCCTAGGTGCTGTGCCCCTTTCCAGTATGGGCATTTCCCACTGTAGCTTATTGGGGTCCAAGAGATATTCCAGTTTCTTGTCAATTTACCTTTCCATTTCTATCTTCCTCTAGGACAGCTGGGCCAATCTATGCAAATTAAACTGAGACTTCTTCTTGAAAACCCCGGAAAGGGGGAAAGGAGGAAGTCTAAGCTTCACACTAGTCCAGAGAGGGAGAGAGAGTAAAGATTACTATCCTGATTTTACCGGAGAGGATATTGAACCTTAGCTAGGGAAAGTGACTTGCTTAAGGTTATACAAGTATATGCAGAAGAGCTAGGATCTAAGCTGACATCCTTTTTATACTATAACATATGTGGGCAGGTAGGTGGTGCAGTGGATAAAGCACCAGTGCAGGAGTCAGGAGGACCTGAGTTCAAATCTCACCTCAGACCCTTGACACTCACTAGCTGTGTGACCCTGCAAGTCACTTAACCCCAATTGCCTCATCCTGGGTCATCTTCAGGCATCCTGATGAATATCTGATCACTGGATCCAGATGGCTCTGGAGGAGAAGTGAGGCTGGTGACCTGCACAGCCCTCCTTCACTCAAAACAAAGTCAAGTGCAAGTCATGTCACCATTTCTCTGATGGCACACACACATACACACACACACACACACACACACACACACACACACACACTGTAACATTTACTTTTTATACTCTAACACCAGAACGAAAATATAAGGTCAGAAGGTAGGTATACTCACTACACATTCACCAATTATTCCTGCTCTGGGCTGCTTTCTACCTAGCACAGTAAATCACTTTACCTAAGCTTTCATTTCCTCTCCTGTAAAATGAGGGAGATGGACTCAAGCTTATTCCCAAAGAGACTCACAAAAGAATAAAAAAACCTATATGTACAAAATATATTGCTTTCTGTAGAAGCAATGAACTAAGGTATTCCTGAATCAATTATGACATTGAATACTTGGGTCACGTTGTTGTTCAGTCATGTTTCGGTCATGTTTGATCCTTTGTGATCCCATTGGAGGTTTTCTTGGCAAAGACACTTATGTGGTCTGCCATTTCCTTCAGTTCATTTTGCAGATGAGGAAACTGAGGCAAACAGGGCTAAGTGACTTGTCCTGGGTCATGTAGCTAGTAAGTAAGGATCTGAGGTCAGATTTTAGCTCATGAAGAGGAGTCTTCCTGAGTCCAGTCCTGGCACTCTATCTACTGCTCCACTTATCTGACTTGTGTCATAGGAGTTGACAAAAGGGTTCAGAGAAACCTGAGAAGACAGGTATGCACTGATTCAGAGTGGAATGAGCAGAACCAGGAAAATAATTTATACCATAACAACAACATTGTAAGAACAAACAACCTTGAAAGAGATGAAAACTTTGATCCATGCCATGACCCACCACAATTCCAGAAGAGAAATGATGAGCCTGCTACCTATTTCCCAATAGAGAAGTGATAGACTCAAGGTGCAGAATGAGACATATATTTTTGGATATAGTCAATGCAGGAATTTCTTTTATTTTGTTTTGAGTTTTTGGCTATGCATATTTGTTACAGTTTTATTTTTTTTTCCTTTTTTTCATTTGGAAGATAGAAAGGAGAGAAAATATTTTTTTATTAAAAATAAAACTAAATGAAAAGTAAAAAGAAAAAAAATGAAGTGATTGGACTTGATGACCTTCCCATTCTATAATTCTTCAAGCCAAGGGTCCTTATTGACCAGGAAATTTATCTTTGGTACTAATCTTGATCCCTTCTAGGGCAGGCTAATTTTTGTCCTTCTTGCTGGGGGAGCAGCTACTACAAGGACTTCTCTTAATCCATGAGCAAGTTTATTTTGAAAAGTGATCTTCGTGGCTCTCCCAAATGGGGTGTTGTATAGATAGAAAGATAGAAAGACAGATATAGATAGGTAGATGGACAAAGAAAGATGTATCATAGATAGATGTATACATGGACAGACAGATGAATAGTTAGAGACATAAATGGATAGATAGGGAATTTATTAAGGCTTACTATGTATCAGGTATCTGGAAATACAAATAAAAGTAAAAATGGCAATTTTTACTCTTAAGGAGCTTGCATTTTAATGTGAGAAGACTACAGATAAGAACTGAAAAGGGAGAGAGATGGAGAAGGGAGGGAGAAGATACGGGTGCAAAAAAGTGCACAGAGTCAGGAAAGGAGACAGAAACGAAGTGAGCAGTGTTGGTCTGGATCAGGGACTCACCAGTCAGAGACGTGGGCAAAAGGACAGAGGCCTGGACTGGGAGGCTTTAGACTAGGAATTCTTAACCAAAGGTCCCCAGAGGAGTTAATATAGATGTCAGGGGGTATGTGAATGTGTAGGGGGGAAAATTACATTTTTATTTTCAATAATCTCTAACCAGAATTCACAATTGCTTTCTTTTATGAATGTAGGCAACAAAACATGACTGTAAGAAGGGGTTCATAGGTTTCATCAGACTTCCTTAGAGGTCAGGGACCCAAAAAAGATCGATTCTGATGACATGACCTTGGACAAGTCCCTTTCCCTCTCAAGTCGCCTCCATAAAATGAGGGAGTTGATTAGATGATCTCTAAAGTTTCTTCCTGCTCCAGACTATCATGCCATGATAATATTTATTGCTTTTCACATAGGGTTGCTTTAAATAAAGCCCTTTGTAAGTCTCAAAGGGCTGTAGAAATGCGAGTTAGTGTTATTATGACTCCTGTGTTTTATATATAGAACAGAGAGTGTGCAGACTGGATCTGGAACCAGAAGACCTGAAAATGATTCCACATGAATCTTTGGCCTGTGGCATTTGAAAGAAGCAGCTAGCGCCCAAGAAGGCGGCAGGCAGATGTCTTGCTCCTGGATGATCCAGGGTGGGGGGGGGGCAAGAGGGAGAGGGTGGCTGGGAGCTCCGCCCTGCTCTCTCCTTCCCTCCACTTCTCTATTGTCCCTTTCTTTTGACCCAGAAGGGCCTTTAGAAGTAGTGGAGGCAGTTTCTCCAATAAGGCTCTCCCACCCCCAAAGCCTGCCTCTTCTCCTCCCTTCTCTCCTTCTATTTATACAAAAGGAGGCCCCTCAAATGAACCCAGGGACTGCATAATAACTCAATGCCATTCAGAGAATCTCAGAATCCCAGGATGTAGCTCTCACAACTCTTTGGTCCAAGGATCCCTTTAGTATTCTTAAAAATTATTGAGGACCCCCCCCCCCCACAAAGAGTTTTTGTTTATGTGGATTATATTTTTCTTTAAAGTTATTTTATTTATTTTTAGTTTTCAGCATTCATTTCCATAAATTTTAAATTTTCTCCCCCTCCCTCTCCTCCTCCCTCCTCAAGATAGTGCGCTACATTCCTATTAAACATTTTCACATTAGTCATGTTATATAGAAGAATTAGAACGAATGGGAGAAACCTATGTGGATTATATCTATAAATTATGGGCCATATTAGAAATGAAAACATCTTAGTGTTATCATGAAAATTGTTGTGACCTCTAAGAACCCTTGAAACAATTAGAGTTATTATGAAAATTGTTGTGACCTCTAAGAACCCATGAAAGAATCCCAGGACCACACTTTGAGGATTGTTTTCAGAAGGTCAGGCCCAGATGAAATCCTAGTAGAGGAACATAGAAGGTCAGACCCGGAAGGGCCTTTGGAGTGGAGGGCATAAAATGTTAGAGCTGAAAGAAACTTGAGAATATGCAATTCAATTACATTCAATGAACTTTCATTATTTCTAGCATATGCAAGTCCCTTAAATAACTCAGTCTCTGCCCTCAGGGACTTTTTTTTATTCCACTAGGGTGTTAACAATGATCAATAGAAAACAAAGCAGACTGTGATGCCAGCAAAGACAAGTTCACGCAGAAAGGACCAGGAAAGAGCTTTAGGGAAATGTAAGGAGGGAGTGGACACTTTGGGCTGGGAGTTCTGGGAAAACTTCATGAAGGATAGAATATCTAAACCAAGCTTTGGAGGGTCAGGATTTTGACAAGTGGATGTGAGGAAGGAGTGATTCCTGGCAAGGGAAAATGAATGATCTGTACTAAAAATGCAGAGAAGTGAGAGATAATATGTTGAGTTTAGGGAACAGCTAATAGCCTAGATTGGCTGGAATACAGAGTGTGAAGATGAGAGAACAAGCATTTTTTCAGGGAGGAGAGGGAAAGGCAAGGCAATCGGGGTTAAGTGACTTGCCTGAAGTCACATAGCTACCAAGTGTCAAGTGTCTGAAGTCACATTTGAGCTCAGGTCCTCCTGACTCCGGGCCCTAAGAACAAGCATTTTTTAAGTGCCTACTGTGTGCTAAATTCTTTACATAGATCTCATTTGATCCTCACAATGATGGGAGGTGGTTGGTGTTATTATAATTTCCATTTTACATTTGGGGAAGCTGAGGCTAAGTGACTTGTCTGGGATCACACAGCTTGTAAAAATTTGATGCTGCACTTGAACTCAGATCTTCCTGAAAATTCTAAGTTTGGGGGTCTGGGTGACTGCAAGAATGGTGGTGCCATCAACAGAAACAGAGGAGTTGGGAGGAGGAGAAAGGTTAAAGGTGGATGGTTATGATAGGATCATTTTTTGCCAGGGTCTGTTTCTTTTCTTGTACTTTTCCTTCTCACCTTTGTAAGCTGAGCTAGGCTTTTTCCCTTACAGTCAAGGAAGTTGCTCCCAAAATGTGATAGACCTAGAAGGTTGTCTCAGTCTCATCTCCATGGACATCTTCCTGGTGACCTGTAGCTACGGTGATGTGACTTCATGGTCAGAAAAAGACCCATCCTCTTGAAGTTAGGGCCCTCAGATTTGGTAGAAATTCCAAGGCCAATTGACTCATCACATTTTTGATGCATTCAGGGTGTACTTCAAGAATTCTGGGATGCCACCAGAAATGATGAAATATAGAAGTGTGGGTTCTAGTGTCCTGAGAGAAATTCACTCAAATAGTTCTTCAAGTTAAGTAAAGGCATTTATTGGGGTGATGCACCCAAGTGGGCCTGCTTGCATGTGGGAGAAACAGAGCATAGGTGGGGGGCCCTGCTCCCCTAAGGGAGGCAGAACAATTATTAGGGTTAGGTGTCTGATCTTTATAGTTTGACTGATGGGGGAAGGGAAAGAGGAACAGAAGGAGGAGGGGCAGGCAGCATGACTCTGGAATGCCTAGGCTATCAGGTAGTCCCAGAGGTGTCTTTGTCCTGCAGATAAGCAAGGAG
The DNA here is from genome assembly GCA_028658325.1 of Potorous gilbertii. Lineage (NCBI taxonomy): Eukaryota > Metazoa > Chordata > Mammalia > Diprotodontia > Potoroidae > Potorous > Potorous gilbertii. The sequence continues at coordinate 411,547,858 of CM053769.1, forward strand.
AACAGGAAAGGGGAGGGGTAGGGTTGTTCTGGAATGCCAGGTAATTGGGGGTGCTTTGCGAAAGCACACAGATAAGTCCACGGTGGGGGAATCCATGCATCTATGACTGGTCACACCCTGCATCTTATCTCACATCTCACGTCCTGCATCCCGCCTGCCCCATCTGCCTCTAGCACTCCTTTCTACCTCATCATTCTGACTTCCTGCTCATTTGAATTTTCATGTGGAGATAAGAAGGGCTGTAAACCCAAGCTAAGTCCTGCAGCATCCTTATTTAATATCCTTTCTAACAGCTGAATACACAAATGTCTTATTTTGCTCTGATATGAAATTATTATAAAAGATAAAATAAATCAACCAATGTAAAGCACTCTGCAAACCTTGAGGTGCTATATAAAATGTTAACTCATCACAACAGTCGCAATAACAATAAAAATAAAACCCCCATCAGGAGATTGGTCTGAATCAGTTCCTCCCATTATAAGGATGAATTCACTTTTGGATATATCAAGTTTGAGATGGTGACAGAATATTCAGATGGAGATACCTAGTTCTGGTGACAAATTCAATTCAGTTAGAAGCATTTAAGTGTCTGCTGAGTGCAAAGCACTATGCTGGATGTTGGAGACATTAAAATATCCCTTGATGATCCAATGAACATGGGCATTTCCTTCTGCAATACAAATTATAACCCATCTATAGCTGCCCATCCTATGTGACTTTCATGTTCTCCCATAAGTGAGACACAGGAGTTCCACCCAAAATGCTGAGGGCCTTCCTTTCTCCTAACATGATGAAAATATCAATGAAACACACAGGCTATCTAACCCTTGCTCTTGCCATAGGATTAACCCATCTTTTTTGATCATATATTTCCCTAAAGGTATCCTTTATTTTGGTTCTTTTTCAAAGTTTCCTCATGAATCACTCTCCATCTCCCTCTAGATGATAATTCATTTTTCATTCTTTAGAAACTGTAGTGTTTCATATCTTGCAGGTATTACCCACATGTAGCATGGGGGTAGTGTTATATAGTCCAAAACGAAGCAGAATAGTTATCTCTAGCATCTTCTCCCTACCCTGAGCCCAAACCCACCTCCAAAAAAGATTTTAATTCTCACCAGGGGGGGAAGCAATGTATTGGGGCTAGAAGTTTAACTACTTTGCTCTCTTCAGACACTGAAGAAAGTGATCCTTTTCTCCTGCTGTGCCCTCAATGCAGGCATGGGACACTGATCCCCACCAATGAGGAGAATCCCATACCAATGGTCTTTGGGACTCAGGTTACATAGCTATACAACAAAGATGAGTCTAATGTTGGTAGAATATTTGTATTTTTAAGAGGAGGTTTTGTTTCCCCAAGAAGTTTGGAGTTATTAAAAGAGCTCTGAAATTTCTCAAATCTAATCTAAGACTACTTTCTTCCTCTTATTAATTCTGGGACCAATGTATCCAATAGTACAGCCTATCCAAGATAGAAGTACTTATGGGCAAATTCTTTAGATTGTCCATCAATGCTATAATTTGGATAATAGTCTTCATCCATTTGGTTTTTCCTGTGTAGGTGGTAAAGTCAAATTCTTTTGAGTAGATACAGACCTCAGGACGGTCTGCAGTGTTGCATGTCTTGAAGCAATCAGGATGATATCTTTCAGAACAGAAATCTTTTTTTTTTAAATCTGGATTCTACATTAGTTCTCCTCTGTGACAGTACCAAACACTTTTTGGCTAACAAACATCTCCCTGCTTTATGTTTAGTCTAATATTTGTGATGGGGGAGGTATTTGAACAAGAGTATCTCCATTATTATATCTTTTGAAAAATAAAAATTTTGAATAATAAAAATAAAATCTTAAGTTTGATATGTGGATAGGAGAAATGTTCTTAGAAGACAGACTTTAAGGACTTAATTTGTTCTATTTAATCAAAAGCTTTTTTTTTTTTGCTAGATGGGGTGTTTTATTTTTTTAATTTATTTTTAACACAGTTTATAACAGATAAAGCAATTCAAACTTTTGGTCAGGTGATACTTCTTTTTAAAGTATTTACACAAAATGGTCCACAAAAGAAAACATTAGCCAACTGAGACACAAATAATATTTGTATTGCTAACTTCACAAGCCCTTGACCTAATTGTCTCCATAGTATTACTAAGAATTAAAGGACCCTAACATTATTGTTGATCTATGTCTAAGTTCTATGCCTAACAGTTTGATTTTAGACTTAACCTCAGATGTTCCCCTACTAATAATCTATAATTTAATAGATTTGGTTAATAGCTTACGAACCCTTTGACTATAGGAAATTGCCACCAAGAGTAGGGACATTGCAGGGATAAGATATCTGCCCAACTTCATGTCAATTCCAGGCAGGATTAGATTGTCCACTTGCATTCAGTCAGGCTTAAAGTCTGTCAGGTGTCAGCGGGGAAATTGAGTCAGAAGAATCCCACCTCAGCCCAAAATGAACAGCCGCTCTCCCACCCTTCCCTTGAGATCACCTTATGCAGTTCATACCAGCATCTCACAGGCTTACTGGCATCATGAATCAAAGCTTTTTAAAAAAAGTGATACTGAGGTTAATAACCTCATTTGGCTAGAATACAGAGCAGGATGGGGAGAGAACAAGCATTTTTAAGCACCCGCTGTGTGCCAGGTACTGTGCTACATTCTTTACAAATAGGATTTCATTTGATCCTCACAATGATGGGAGGTGGTTGGTGTTATAATCTGCATTCTACAGTTGAGGGTCTTATTTGGGGTCATACAGCTTGTAAAAATTTAAGGCTAGACTTGAACTCAGATCTTCCTGAAAATTCCAAGTTTAGAGGTCTGGGTGCCATCAACAGAAACAGGGGAATTGAGATGAAGATAAATAAATAAAATGGAATCTTATATTCTTCATAGGGAGGCAACTCAGTGGCATTAACTCTGTTTGCCTCAGTTTCCTCGTCTTTCATTTTGATTTTCTGGGGAGGCAATTGGGGTCAAGTGACTTACCCAGGGTCACACAGCTAGTAAGTATCTGAGGTCATATTTGAACTTAGATCCTCCTGTTTCCAGGGTTGGTGTTCTATCCACTGTACCACCTAGCTACCCCAGTTTTCTCATCCTAAAAAAGAGCTGGAGGAGGAAATGGCAAACGACTCCATTGTCTTTGCCAAGAAAACCCCAGATGAACTCACAAAGAGTTAGACACAACTGAACGGCAATGATTCTCCATATCTTTTTGCCAATTGTGAGATGGGAAACGTGTAATAAAAATTGTGAAGATACATATATAATAATATCTGTGAAATTTTACCTGCTTCCTTGTCATACTCTCAATGGTAACGTTCTTAGTGTTGCCTTAAATGATTTTCATAAAAATTCCATATAGAATTTTCTCTCCTACTCTCTCCACCAAAGGCTATATAGTATCTTACACTAGAATAACTCACCTGTACAGACAGACAGAGAATCAGGGTTCAAGAAACTTCAAGGACTGGACCTCTGGCAGCAAAGAAGGGAGTCAACCATGGATATTAGTAAGAACTATCTCTGACAATCAAGTGTCAGGTTGCAGAAGGAATCATATCATGGGAGCACATCTGAGCCTGGGCAAATCTTGTATCACTAGGAAAGTAGAAGGATAGTTCACAAGTTGTTTCTTGATCTTTCAGTCATCTTTTTCAAGTACTGATAACATCTGAAGTTTTATTGGGGGGGAAGGTTTATGTAGAAATGAATCTGGTCCCCGAAGAGGATGTAATCTCAGAAAGAAGGTGCTAAAGTGTTAACAAGGTGTTAACACCCTGTCATCTCTTTACAAAGTGTGAACACTTTTCTCAGTTGAACCAGAAGGCCCTTGAAGACCCTTAGAAGGCTGAGTTGGCTAATACTGGAGTCATTCTAGGACTAGATAGACTTGTGGAGGAGAGTCATTGGTGGATCACCATCAGCTCATCTAATCTAACTTATCCAGGGGGCTACTTGAAGCAGTGTGGTATTCTTGTGAGTATCTTTCTTATGCTACTGATAAGTAAACTTTTTTGTGGTTGTTGTTAAGTGCTGAATGGACTTCAAGTATCTCATTTCATTATAATCCTGAGCCTGAACCACCAAACTATCCTGGATTAATCCTGGTTTATAATTGGAGGTGAGGGGGGAAAGTAGGAAAGAGAGGGGAAGGAAAAAGAGGGAGGGAGGGAAGGGGAGAGAGATACACAGAGAGAGACAGAAGGAGGGATGAAAAGGAGGAGAGAGAGGAGGAAAAGGAAGGAGAGAGAGAGAGAGAGAGAGAGGAGATTTTATAGCTACTCTTTTTTTATTACTTTAATAAGTCTTTACTAAGAATTAATTGTATTTATTGGCCAACTGTTACATACAAACAATTACAGTATGTGTTTATATAGCACTTTAAACTTTATAAAGCATTTTCCATATTTTGCAATTGAGGAAATTACGGTTGAGAGGCTAAGTGACTTGTCCCGGATTATACAGTTGGTAAGTGTCTGGGGGACAGGATTCAAACCCAAATCTTCCTGACTCTGAGTTAGCAGTTTATCTACTGACAAACCGCCTTTCAAGGCAAATCTGAGGGTGGAGAGATGAATACCATTTGGGACCATGAAGAAAAGCTTTGTGTAAACAAATGACACCTAGGATGAGCTTGGACTCAGGATTCTAGGAGTCAAGGAGCTGTCATCTGTGTAGAGGTGATAACTGAAGCAATGGAATCTAAAGGCTGAAAGAGAGTATATGAAGAGAGAGATAAAGAGAAGAGCCAACCCATTCACACTTAAAGGGCAGAAGGAGAACAAGGAACCAGTGAAGGAAATTGAGAAGGAACACTCAGCCAAGCAGAAAAGCAGCAAAAAAACCCCAAACAAACAAAACACACACACACACACACACACACACACATTACCATCATGGAAGCCAAGAGAGGAGAAAACATAAGATGTTAGGTCTGGAAGGGACCTTAATACATAGAATGTCATTGGTGGAGTTTTACATCAACTGCCGAGAAATAGCAGACCTTCCAGTTGGAATCAATCCTGGGAATCTTTGTTCTTTTTCCTTTCTGGACTTTATTCTCCTCATTAGTGAACTGGGTAAGTTAAATGGGATGATCTCAAGGATACCTTTTAGCACCAAATCCCACGATCTATAATAATTTCTTTTACATATATATCCTCGCTGAATTTCTATTTATTAGAGATGCCCAAAACCCAAATATTCTTCCTTAAGGGTTCTTTGGGGCTCAAATATAAATTGTAAGCCATTTCTATTCTCTTTCCCTAAACATTAAACCTTCCTGGCTACAAAAACATGTTCAAAGAGGCTTGTAATGTAATGAACTCCATATCCACACCACAAGGCAGCTTTCCCTATTGGTTTCCTTCCAAGTCTAATTGATGTTAGAGAAGTTGTGGAGTCTTGGAGTTGGTAGGGAGCATCTGATCCAATCCATAACTAAGCAGGAATCTCCACTCCAATGTTCCCAGATTATCAGCCAAGCTCTGCTTGAAGACAGTCGCTTTTGGACTGCTCTAATTGTTGGGAAGTTTTTCCTTATAAAAAGCCAAAATCTACCTCTCTGCAATTTCCACCCAACATTTACAGTTCTGCCCTTTGGGGCCAAATATAACCCCTCTTCCACATGACAATCTTCCAAGTACTTTGAGATAGTAATTATGCCTTATAACCCTTTCCTAAATCTTCTCATCTCTAAGCTAAACATTCCTATTTTCAAGAGTCATGAGACCTGGAAAGGATCTCAGAGGTCATTTAGTCCAATGTTCTTACAGATGATGAGGAAACTCAGGCTTAGAGAAGTTAAGTGACTTTCCAAAGGTCACAGGAATAGTAAGTGTTAGAGGCAGGATTTGAACTCAGATTCTATGACTCTAATTTATGGCCAAGATCTCTACCATTTTCAAAGTCAAGTTCAGTTGAAATCTTTGCCTAAGGTATTTCCTTCCAAAAGAAATGGAATTCCTACCTAGGACCAGCAAGAGCCTATGCTCTGAGACATCTCATGTTCTGAGGAGGTTCTTGACTCTCAACACCGGACTCTGACTTGACTCTGTGGCTGCCTCTTTCCTCACAACTGTGCCATGTGCATCTACTGCAAGAGGGTATTACCAATAGGGAGGAGAAGGACAGAGAAATCCACTCTCTTCTCCTTGCTTAGAGAGCTTTCCAAGAGCTTCAAGGGAAAAGGCAGAGAACGAACTTTCTGCTCAAAGCTAATAGTTGCTTTTTTAAATGCCACCAGGATACGTGCCTGATCCTTCAGTCAGTTAACCACTACAAGTTCCCTGTGTCCCATCATCCAATGGCCAATAATTGTATCAGGTTGACTGAGGAACTTCATGTTTTGATATCAGTTCAGATTATTTTTAAAAATCTCTAAACACCATCATTACACAAAAATATAACCCCAAGAACGGGGAATAGTGCAACAGATGTGGTCTGACCAAGGCAGAGAACAACTGTCATCTTCTTCCTCATTCTAGATACTATGCCTCTCATATCAAAGCTTGATCTCATACAGGTTCTTTAGGCTGCCAAATCACATTATTCACTCACACTGAGGGATTATAGAATTTTGAGGATGGCTATCCAAGCTGAGGAAAGTGAAAGGAGCCAGAGAGAAGGGGACCAGTTTAGAAAAAAAAGTGAAACAAAGGGAAAATCTCTGCTCCAGTCTCCATTCCACCCCCAGGCCCATTCCAGGAGATATGCAAACTACTGATTAGCAAATCAGCATAAACAAAATCTAGGAAAGAGGGAGAAGAACCGAGAGATTCTGTTACAACAGCAAAAAACTGAGGAGTGAGAAAGGAAAGCAAGGAGAGAAACAAAGAGATAGTCAAAGACAGGCAAGAGGAGAAAGGTGACTGGGGAGGAGGGAAGGAAGAAACAGGGCAGGGGAGAGAGACAGAATAGGAGACAGGCTAGAGGCAAGAGAAAGGGTAAGAAGGATTAAAGGGAAGAAGGAGAGGAAAAAGCAGTGGGACACAAAGAGAGGCAGAAAGGGAGACAAGTGATGGAAAAGAAAGAAGGGGGAGAGAGGGAAAGGAGAAAGGAGTATAGAGATTACAAGTGACAGGAAGAAGAAGAAGAGGGAGAGAAGAAATAGTCAGATCTGAGGAGGAAAAGAGATGAGAGGGAGAAAGGACAATGAGAAAGAAAAGAGGCAAAGAGAGGAGGAGGAAAAGCTGAGAAGGAAAGAGAAAGATATGAATATAAAGGGAGGAGACAAAGAGACTGGGAAATGAAAACAAAAATAGTAGAGAATCCTAGAATTGTAGTTAGAGCTATAAGGGACCTTAGAAACCTTTAGTCCAATCTCATTTCACTAATGAGTTAACTAAGGTCTAGAGAAAGGAAATTCTCAGTCATACTGAGAGTGGTTGGCTGTGCTATGTTTAGACCCACTACTCTGGGATTCAGTCCAGGGAACAGCACTGTGCCCTGCAAGAGATCTCCTTCCAAACTGACATTGGTCTACTTAACATCCTTCTTTCTCTTTCCCAATCTTCTTATCATACAATTCAGGTATAGAAGAGACCTTTATAAATCCCTTTATTTTACAGATGAGGCAACTAAGGTCTGGAGGAAGGAAAAAGAAATTTGCCTAAGGTACTAGGAGACAATAATAGATTCAAACACAGCTATCCTGGCTCTGGATCCAATGCCAAGTCCAAAGGCTAGAGGGGCAAGGAATTCTCATCTTAAAAAGTCTAGCTCATTGTGGAATTCAGGAGGAGGACCCAGAGGGTCATGGTGAACAGAGCTGGGTCTCTTCCCTGACGGATGAGTTCTGAAAATCCTTTCCCTTCAGCTTAGCCAGATTCTCCCCTTCCCTGCCCCGCCTTCCCCCTTCTACTCCCCGCTTGCTGGCTCTGGGCAGCATCTTTTGTCTTGGGTCCAACCTCCCTCTCAGTGAACAAAGCGCCAGCTGCCCATTGGCCTGACCTAGCCCTGGCCTGGCCTTTGTGTGTGCAAGGGCATGCTGGGCCTCCTGAATGAGGAGACCCTGCAGCTCAGGATGCTACAGGAAAAGGGTCTTTTCTTTTGCTGGTGGGAATTGCCATTGAAACAAAGCGGGTCCTCAAAGGCAGCCCAGCCTTGGCCCCCATTATAAATTCACCCCCCATCATACGTTCACTTGGCCCTCAACCCTGAAGTGGGGGGTGGGAGTATGAATTAGGATACAGAGAGAGGAGACTGGTGTCCACAGATGGATAGAGAGAGTCCAGGAGAGATAACTGTCTCAGGCTTAGAGGGCTAAGTTCCTCCCCCCACCCCAACCCACCATGGAACCAGCCAAAGTGGTGAGACAGGCATAGACTGTCACACATTCATCCCTACACATTACCAACATGCTTACCCTCACCCTCATCCATACATAAACACACATAAATCCACACCCACATATGCATTCATGCATTCATACTTATAGACTTTGACAGAAACAATATTTAATACAGATGTTGGGCCTCAAGCACTCACACACAGATTCTCACCTATAAATATTCCCATACATACTGGACTCAGACAAACATATTACCAGACATATGGATGGATGCACTGATAGATAAACTCCCACTTATATATTTGTTCATTTTTCAATAAACTGTGCTGGGTACAGGGTGAGGGAGAGATAATACAATTTAAGGGCAGCTAGGTGGCACAGTGGTAGAGTCTGAAGTCAGAAAGACTCATCTTCCTGAGTTCAGATCTGGCATCAGACACTTACTAGCTGTTGACCTTAGGCAAATCATTTAACCCTGTTTGCCTCAGTTTCCTCATCTGTAAAAGGAGCTGGAGAAGGAAATGCAAATCACTCCAGTATCTTCACCAAGAAAACCCCAAATGGGGGTCACAAAAAATTGGACATGACTAATTGACTAAATCACAAAAAAAAGGAAAGTAGTTAAAGCAGAGTGCAGAATACTTCAAATGCCAGACTAAGTAATTTATACTTCAATTTAAGGTTTTTTTTTTAATTAGGTGCAAAAACTAATTTCTGCCCTCTATGGGACTCTAGGACAAACAAGAAGACATACATCCTTAGAAGAGATGAATCACAGGAGAGGAACCTAAATAGTTAAGTTTTTCTGTCCCAGAAGTTAAGGCTGAGTACATTTTAGAAGAGGTAGAAATTTGAGGGGAAGGGAGTAACTTGGTTAGAAATAAGAAAGACCTGGGAATCATGATATTTGATGATGACAGGCTAGAATGGTCAGAGAAAGGGGATGCTGTTAGCTCCCCTCTGATTAATTCCGAAAAACCACTTTGGGAGGAGGAGAACTTTCAGAAGTCATTGAAGATGGAAGGAAAGTGAATAAAGGGAGAGAAGCTGCCTGTCTCTCCTCCATCTTTTATCCAATACGTGGACTGGTTGGGGAGAAATAGGAATTGGCATTAAGCCTTTCAGATCAGACTACTTCATGCTATCTTCCAAAAAATGGTCCAAATAAAAAGCATTCCCCCTTCAGCTGAACTAGAAGTTGACAATAAGCGGTTCTAATTTTTACAAGTTAATCCATTGATCAATCCTCCATTTATTAAGCCTGAAGATGCTGGGATTTCAGACACAAAAATGAGACAATCCTTGCCCTTCCTACATTGTCCTAGGTTCATAGAACGTTTTCATAGATAAGAAAATACAGGATCTATAAAAAAATTAAGACATTGTGGTAGAGGCTTAGGAGTGGTACAAACCACTGGAGAAATCGAGAAAGGCTTCTTGTAGGAGGTGGTAGTTCAGCTGAACCTTCAAGGAAGCAAAGAATTCCAAGAGGCAGAGGTAAGGAGGGAGATTATTTCAGTCATGGGGGACAGACTATGCAAAGACCTGGAGACAGGAGATGGGGAATAATAAGTGAACTTGTTTGACTGCAATTTGGCAAGTGTGAGGGGGAATAACGTGTGACCAGCCTGGAAAAATAGGCTAAAGTCAGATTGTGAAGGTCTTCAAGTGCTAAACAAGGGAGTTTGCATTGTATGTTTAATGGGTTCTGGAACATTAATTTGACAACTGTGTGGGAGATGGATTGTAGAGGGGAGAAAATGGATGTCAGAGAGACTAATTAGGAGATAATTGCAATAGATCAGGCAAAAAGTAGTGAGGGCCTGGGCAAGGATAGTTTTATAGCTTGCAGAAAGATCTAAGGGTATGATTTTTATTTTTTACAGAATCACAGACTATTAGGGGTGGAGGGGATCTTATAATATAAAACATAAAATGTCAGAGCTAGAAGAAGCCTTGATTCTACTCAGTTCAACAAATATTAAGTGTTTGTTATGTGCAAGGGACTATGGTAGGTACCAAGACAAAGACAGTGTAAATCCCCTTAAGGTGCTTCCTTTCTGCAGAGACCTTTGGTACTACCAAAGGCATGAGGATCTTCTGCAGTATATTTCCATTCAGAATCCCTGTGTTTTTTGAGCAGAAGCTCCTTTCCCTGACCACCGTTCTCTACTCCCTCATATTCAATCAGGTCAGCTCCATTGTACCCTCTGGAATACCTGTCCTATCATTATCAAATTGTCGTTCATATCAGAACCATCCTACATCTCTGGAGAGTACTTTGAATAGGTTTTGTATGCACTTATACGCAGACATTTTTCCTCTTGGTAGAATGTAAGCCCCTTGAAGACAATTTTGTTTTGCCTGGCAATTGTATATACTTAACAAATGTTTGTTGAATTGAATTATTGAACATAGGAAACAGAAAGTGAGAACTGGGAGACATGTTAAAATATGGAACAATACAACTAAGACCCTTAAAATAAAGAGCATAGAATGCCCCAGCCCAGAAGGGACTTTCCATTGTGGTTCCACTCATCCGTTTTTACAGATGAGGAAACTGAAGCCCAGACAGAGGTGGGGACTTGCTCAGGTTCCTTCATCAAGTAGAGCCTGGGCTCGAACATAAAGCTCATGCTTCCCATCCTTGCTACCTGTCATTCTCACCCTGCTGCCACCCCCAGAAACAGGGAACAGCCAAAGTGTATTCCAGACATCTGGGGAAATCATAATTCAAAGAGCCTATATAGCAAGGCTATTGTAGAAACCCAAATCAAAATGAACCAACCCTGAGTCAAGGTAAGAACAGTGTGTGGGGGGAGTGGGAGGGGGGGGTGGGGCAAAGCTCTGGTCCTGTTGTTCATGAAATGAGAGGAGAGGACAAGAAAATATTTGGTTTGAGGCATGTGGTCTAGAATGACCCAAGGCTCCAGGGACAACCAGTGAAAGGAGAGACGTCCTGTCCCCTGAAGGGCCATCTTGAAGGATGGTGTTGGCAGAGGACATAGGCTGTAACAAAGCTCTCTCAGAGGCCCTGAGTCTGAGTCTCTGGCTCCTGTTCTTGTCCCTGCTCATTGTGAAGCCCTCTTCGCTCCCAGCCCCTCGCAGTGGGGCATTCAAGGGCCCCAGGGTATTGGCACAAGGGTCTTATCCCTCCCTGGGTTTGTAAAACCATTTTCAAAGGGAGAAAAAGACAGAGAGGAGCCAGGGAGAGACTTTTACCATCACCCTCTTTGTTGCCTTTCAGAAAATGAGAAGCCATTTAAACAGGGAGGGCAGCCCAGGAACCTTGGCTAATCTCCTCTGCTTGCAACCTGCATGACCTTGAGCAAATGGCTTCCCCATTTTGGACTAGAATTCAGTGGTTTTCAAAGTATGGTCTGAGGACCTGTGGGGGTCCCTGAGACCTTTCATGCTTTCATTCAAGGTCAAAACTATTTTCATAATAATATTAAGAAGTTTTAATTTACAATACAGTATATATTGATAGATTTAACTCATGCAAACAAAATCTCTTTAGAGTCCTCAATAATACTTAAGAGAGTAAAAGGGTCCTGAGACCAAAAATTTTTAGAACTGTTGGTCTAGATGATCTCTAAGGTCCCTTTCAGCTCTAATCCCATGAAACATGCAAAGCCTGCTATGAGTGGTGGATTAATTGTAATTACTAGTTTGGAAGAAGTCATTTCAGGATCATTAAAGATTACAACCACGACAAAAATCTCCTAACCCTCCTCTTGGGTCTAGAGATGGGAAAACTGAGGCCAAGAGCAAGGAAGGAACTTGCTTAAGGTCTCTGCAAACTCTGAGATCCCAATTCAGGGAATCTACCTCTTTACATTGCCTCCAAAATTTAAAAGAATATGTGTGTATATCTGTGTGTATGTGTGTATGTATGTATGCATGCATGTATATGTATGTATATATACATGTAGAAGTATATACACATAGGTATACATATAAAGAGACTAATATGTATATATGTATGTTTCACATGCATATATTCATATGTATGTACATATATGTAACAAGGGGACTGTCATGAAGCGACATGCATCTTTAAGGACACATATCTTTATATATATATATATATATATACATATATTATGTATATTTTGGGATTTTTTATATTTGTCATTACATCATCTACATTTCTCAATATATTCCTCCCCCTCTCCTTCACAGTCATCACTTATAAGATAGAATAAAAAAGAGAAAAAAAATCCAGTTCAGGAAAATGAATCAGCCAAGTTCAATATTAATTATATTTGATACTCTATATCCATGGTTCCATACTTATGCATAAAGAGGGGTACAGGCTCATATCTCTTCTTTGGGGCCAAACTTGAGTATTTCAATTTCACAGAATTCAGCCTGGATTACCTTGTTTTGTCTTTTCATTTAAATTGCCATGGCCATGAGATTGCTTTTGTCATTTTAGAGTGCCCAAAGGACATTGGAGGATATTTAGTCTAAATCCTTCATTTTACTAATAACTGAATTACTAATTTACTAATTTAGTTACTAATAACTAAAAACTGAAACCCAGAGAGAGGAAAGAACTTGTTCAGAGTCACATAATGAGTTGGTGATAGAGCTGGGATTTGAACTCTTAACACCTGGCTACCTCTGTCACAAACCAGAAATTCTCTTCAAAAGCCCCCTTGATCTTTTTCTTTCTTTTCTGAAAAAGGTTTCCTAGGCAAGGATGTGGTCCAAAGAACATGGAAATCAGGGCTGGTGGTTTGGGCTGGGGGAAGGGGAGAGTGAACTAGGACGGGGCATTGTGGCAGGGTTGCCATAGGGATGGGAACAGACAGACTCCTTTAATGGGCTTCTTTCCCAGGAAACCAAGAGTGTGGCTAAAGATTTTCCTGACTGGCAGCTTGGCTGATGGAAAAGGCTGTTGGCCGTTCCCTATCTTCCCTCAGCTGGAAGGAAACAGTAAATACTCTGTTCTCAAAACTACTGAGGGTATTGAGCTGGAATGGAGAGGATGGGGGCATACAACTGTCTCCTAACAAAGGGCAGAGCTTGGGGCAGACTTGGAAAGGGGCTCCCTCTTCTCCATCCCGCTATGTCCAGGCCTGGGCTATCATTTACTCTAGAGCTGTGTTCTGTATCTTCTGCTAGGCTCACAGACTCAGAAAATGTCAGAACTGGAAGGACCTTTAAAACACAGAATGATAATAGCTTACATTTAGATAGCACTTTCAGGTTTGCAAAGCATTTCAAAACATTATTTCATTTAAAAATCTTTGCATATGTTTTGCATTAATTTGCATATATAATAGGTTTCATATTGCTTGCCTTCAATGGGTGGGGGAGGAGCTGGAGGAAGGGAATTTGGAACTCAAAATTTTTTTAAAGAATGTTAAAAATAAAGAAAAGAAAAAAAATAAAAATCTTTGCACCAAGTTTCTCTGATACAGATCTTATTTCTAAGATACATAGGCAACTGATTTAAAATTATAAGAACCATTTCCAAATTAATAAATGTTTAAAGGTTTATAAACAGGCAGTTTTTATAGGAAAAAACCTAAGCTATTGAAAGTCATATAAAAAAATACTCTAAATCACTAATAATTAGAGAAATGTAAGTTAAAACAACTCTGATATTCTGCCTCAAACCCATTGGAATGGCAAAGTTGATAAGAAGGAAAATGACAAATGCTGTGTGGAAATAGGTACATTAATCAATTCACTGGTGGTAGAGCATGAATTGGTCTGTTCATTCTTAAAAACCATTTGGAGTTATGCCCCAAAAGTCATTATACTGTACAAATCCCTTGATCCAGCAATATGTCCCAAAGAGATCAAAGAAAGAGGAAAAGGACTCATATGTATAACACTGTTCATAGAAACTCTTTTTTGTAGAGGCAAAGAGTCAGAAAATGAAGGAGTGCCCATCAATTGGAGAATGGCTGAACAAGTCAGGGTACATGAATGTGATGAAATACTTTCATGGCGTAAGAAATGGTGAAAGGGATGGTTTGAGAAAAATCTGAGAAGACTTATATAAATTGACATAAAATGAAGTGAGCAGAACTGGGAGAACAATTTATACAATAAGAACCAAATTGTAAAAATAAACAATTTGGAAACACTTAAGAACTTTGCACAGAAGACTGGAGTTGGAGGACATGGATTCCAAGTCCCACCATGTCACTTAGCCATAAGAGTATTTGCCCAGAGAATTTCAACTGGTAAGTGTTGGAGATAAGATTCTAATGCATCAGAAAAACAAGCAATACAATTAACCAAATTAAGATAAAAAACAAATTCCCAAAACTACATGATTATCTCAATAGACACAGAAAAAATCTTTGACAAAGTATAACTCTTATTTGCGCTAAAAATCCTATGTTGGCATAGAGGGTTTTGTAAAAGATCATGAAAATATCTATCTAAATCCAAGAGCAAGCATCAAATGCAATGAGGATACACTAGGGTCTTTTCTAATATATGCAGAAGTAAAGCAAGATTGTATTCTTTCTTCTTATTATTTGATATAGTTCTAGAAATGCTAGCAATAGTAATAAGAAAAGAGGATGAAATTAAAGGTACAAAGATAGAGGAAACAAAATTATCCTTATTTGCTGATGACATGATAGTTTATTTAGAAAATTCTAGAGAATCATCAAAAGAAACAGATAATTAGTAGTTTCAGAAAATTTGTAGGTTTCAAAATATACCCACAAAAATCATCATTTTTATCTAATAACAACAAAATCCATAAGACAATGATAGAAAGGGGAATCCCATCCAAAATAAATACTCAACTGCATAAAATATTTGAGAATTGATTTACCAAAGCATACACAATATTTTTATAGATTCAATTACAAAATACTCTTAAAGAAATAAACATCATAAATAACTGGAGGAATATTCCATGCTCATGGCCAGGCTGGACCAATATTTAATGACAATATCACCAAAGTTAATTTACAGATTTAATGCTACACCAATCAAATTACCAAAGGGATACTTTACCAAGTATTATTTATCTAATCTAATAATAATCAAATTAATTTGGAGGAACCGAAGATCTAGAATACAAAGGGAAATAATGAGAAAGATAGGAATGAAAGGGGTAATAGCATATGCAGACTTCATACCACATTATAAAGCAGCAGTCATCCAAATCACTTAATATTGGATAAAGAAAAGAGAAACAGATCGATAGAACAGTCTAGACAAGGAGATCAATGAAAGTATAGACAAAAGAGAGATAGAAATAATGAAGCTCAATAACTCAGTGTCCTCATAAACCAAAAAACATAAATTCCTTAGGGAAGAATTCTCTATTTGATAAGAAGTTCTGGGAAAACTAGAAAACTCTCTTGCAGAAATTGCAAGGATTGCAGGATTAGGCTAATACCTTATCTCATATTCCACAATAAATTGAAAATAGATCAATGACCTTAATAAAGACTATACCATAAAAAAAGTTAGAAGAGAAGCACATTTTACCTTTCACAGCTCATGTATTCTTAACCAAACAAGGGATAGAGGTAACTATAAAAGATAAAATAGATAATTTTGATTGCATGAAGATGGAAAAACTTCTGCACAAACAATACATCTAGGATAAGAAGAGAAGTGATCAACTGGGGCGGGGGGGAATCTTTGTATTAAATATCTCACATAAGGGTTTTGTATCCAAGATATAGACAACTAACAGAAAATAGACACCGAAAACCATTCACCAATAGGTAAATGGTTAAAGGATATGCACAACATTTTCAAAATAAAATTAGTTCTCAAACTGTCAACAGCCACGTGAAACAATGCTTCAAAACATTACTGGTACAAATGCAAATAAAAACACCTCTAAGGTTTAAACTTACATCTGAAAAATTAGCAAACATGACAAAAATGGGAATAATTAATGTTGGAGGGGTTGTAGAAAGACAGGCTCAGTAATGTATTGTTGGTGGAACTATGAATCAGTACAATCAGCACAACCATTCTGGAAAAGAATTTTAAACAGCTTTTTAAATTAAATTTTATTTTTTTAATTAACAGAAATCTCTTTTTTCTCACACCTCCCCTCTCCTTTCCTGGGTAAAAAAACAACAGGAAAAACAAATTTCTTGTAAGAAATAGACATAGGCAAAACGAATTTTCTTATTGGTTGTGTTGAAATATATATACATATATACATATATATTACATATGTTTATATAAACATACATATGTATCATTCTGTACTTCTAATCAATCACCTTTGGAATCATGAATGGACATTGTATTGATCATAATTCTTACAGCTTTCAAAATTGCTTGTTTTTACAGCATTGTCATTGTATAAATTATTTTCTTGGTTTACAAAAGACCTCAAAATTGTTTATTTTTATAATATTGATGTTATAGTGTAAAACACTCTTTTGGGTTTACTAACCTCACCGTACATTATTTCATAATTAGTCTTTCCATGTCTCTCTGAAATAGCATTCCATTCCATTCATATACCATGATTTGTTCAACCATTCCCCAATTAATGGGCATCCCCTTAGTTTCCAGTTTTGTACCTCCATAAAAGAAGCTCCTATAAATAATTTTGTGCACATAGGACATTTTTTTTCCTTTATTTGACCTCTTTTGGAGATAGGTCTAGCAAAGGTGTAGCTGGGTCAAAGGGAATAGTGATTTGGAGTATTTTTATTTGCCTAGAGATAGCCTGGATTTCTTTCTAGAAAACCATTTGTAATTATTCAGAAAAAGTGGCTAAAATATCCATACTCTTTCAGTTTGTGACCAAAATATTTATAGCAGTATTTTTCGTGCTACAGCAAAGAATTAGAAACAAAGTAAATGTCCTTCACTTGGGAAATGGCCAAGAAAATTACGATGAATACAATGTAATATTTCTGTGCTATAAGAAACAAGAAATACAGAAAAACATGAAAAGCATTACATGAACTGATGCAAAGTAAAGTACGAAGAGCTAGAAAACAGTATGCACAATGACAATAACAATGTAAATGGAAAATACAAAAACCATAAAACAGTTGAAAATAAACATTGTTGAAATCAGAAAGAAGACATATGAGAAGATACCTCTCCTGACTTCTTTACAGAGTTGGGGAGGTAGGGAGGGAATGATGAGCAAAGTTCCACAGGTATTGAGGATTGTATATAATGTCAGATTTTTAGGTATTGATCTGTTTTATTTAAAATTTGTCTTCCTCTCTTTTTAAAAAAAAATCTTTGCTATAAATATATGACTCTTTGGGAAGGGTGAATGGGAAAATTTAGGCAATGTAAAAACAAATGATTATCAATTGAAAAATCAATTTAAAAGAGAAAGTTAACCTCTTGACACTTGGGATCCAAGTACTAGGATGTCATAGTGAATGGAGTCCTGGACTCAGAGTCAGAAACACCTGGGTTCAAATCCTATACATACTTAATGAGCTAGGGTATATGACCCCAGGCCAATCACTTAACCTAGGTTGATCTGTTTCCCCATCTGTAAAATGAGATAATACTGCCTACCTTGCAGGATCATTACAAAGATCAAATGAAATAACATATATAAAGTGCTTTGCAAACCTTTATAAATATATAAGTAAATAAATACATATGTGTATATATACAAATATACATACATACATTATATATGCACATACACATATATTATACACACACATATATATATATAGCTATTTATTTTATTTAATTTATTTAATATTTAGCTATTATTGTTATTTTTATTTAGGCTGCCTGGGCTTAATAACATCATGGGTCTCTTCTAGTCCTGAATCTATGATTCTCTTATCCTGTTTCTGAGTCTTCAGATTGTGAGATCTAAAGATGTTGGGGAATTCCTTAATCTAGAGATCTTAGAATCCTCCAGGAGAACATTTCTTCCCACCTTGGTCCATTTGAATGGAATTCAATTAACCAAGAGGCAAGGTAGAAGGTAAAAATTGAATTAGCATCAACTGGTACCAATTAGCTCATAGTCTTTCCCACATGTTCCTCACACTTCCCTAGACCACTTTGGCTTTTTCCTGTGCTATTACTATTGTAGGATGTTCATCAGTGTTCATGACTTATTCTCAAAGTGGTTTTTTAAAATTTCATCAAAGCAGGGACTGTATATCTATTTTCTTCTTGATATCTCCAGACCCAAGAGCAGTGACTTATAGATAATAGTGCCCATTATATATAGAAAGTTTAGACAAAATAGGAAACCTATGTTCATTCAGTTTATTATCAGAGACAGAATTATATAGTAGGTGAAGTGATGGAACTGAAGTCAGGAAGGTGCTGTGTGGTGGCTGGAAAGATGGTAATGCGGCCAAGGTGGACAGGTGGATGGGATGTGAAGCATGCTCTGATCTGGAGCTAGTTAGCTACAGTTCCGCTTCTGCTACTTACTAGGGTTAATGACTCTTACAAAATCTCCGAAGCTCAGTTTCCTCCACTGTAAAATGGGGATAACAATACTATCTTACTCTACAGAGTGATTGTGAGGCTCAAACAAGATACTGAATCTTTATAAACCTTAAAGCAAAGTGTAAATGACAATTATTATTAATCAATTGATTAATCAGCAAGCACTCATTAAATGCTTACTATTTGCTAGGCATTGTGCAAGACTGTGGATACAAAGATAAAAATGAAATAGTCCCTGCCCTCAAGCTTACATTCTATCAGCAAAGACAATCTGAACCTAAGCACATTCAAAGCAGACACAAAGTAATCCTGGATTGGAAGGCTCAGGCCGGAAAGGCCTCCTGCAGAAGGTGGCATTTGAGCCAAGTCTCAAAAGAAACTACAAGGGATTCTATAAGGCAGATGTGAGGAGGGAGAACATTCCAGGCAAAGGTGTAGAGGCTAGAGATGAGCAGCAGGTATAAATAAGTACAGTACATCAGCCAGTTTGACTAGATTGTAGAGTGGGTGGTTATTGTCATTTTTCACTTGGGTCTGACTCTTCGTGACCCCATTTGGGGTTTTCTTGGCAAAGGCGCTGGAGTGGTTTGCCATTTCCTTCTCCAGCTCATTTTACAGATGAGGAAACTGAGGCAAACAAGGTTAAATGACTTGTCCAGGATTACACAGCTAGGAAGCGTCTAAGCCTGGAATTGAAATGAAGATAAGTCTTCCTGACTCCAGGGCTAGTTCTCTATCCACTGTGTCACCAAGGGTTAGGGCAGATAGGTGGTACAGTGCATGGAGCCGCAATGCAGGAGTCAGGAGGACCTGAGTTCAAATCTCACCTCAGACACTTGACACTCACTAGCCGTGTGACCTTGGGCAAGTCACTTAACCCCAATTGCCTCATCCTGGGTCATCTATAGTCATCCTGATGAATAATATCTGGTCACTGGATTCAGATGGCTCTGGAGGAAAAGTGAGGCTGGTGACCTGCACAGCCCTCCCTCACTCAAAACAAAGTCAAGTACAAGTCAAGTCATCATTTCTCTGATGGCATGGTCTTCTTTGGGAACGCAGGACAAACACACACACACACACACACACACACACACACACAGGGTAAAAATAGGAAGGAGTTAGGAGTTAGGAAAGGACCCTGTTGTAAAGAACTTTAAATATCAAATGGAGGAGCTTATATTTGAGCCTTGAGAAGACCTGGAAATGATTATAACACACTTTCATAGGCTTTATGATAAATGCATTAACAAGGTACAACATATGAAGTCTAAGGGAGGAAGTCAGGAGGTAGTTGGGTCTGAGCCTGTGATTTCATTGACTTTTGCTAAGTGAGGAATCTCCTTTTACCCCATATGTTTGGGAACTGGAGAATTGTCTGAGGATACAAAGGTTAAGTGACTTGCCCAGTGAACATGTGACAAAGATTAAACTGGAACCCAGATCTTCCTGACTTTGAGAACCATTCTCTCTGGGCTGCACCACAGCTGCCTCTAACAGGTAGAGAGATTAGGGTGTGCTTGTCTCCATTTTCCAGCTGAAGAAAGGGAGCCTCGTCAAAGAAAAGAATTTGTCCACAGTGAGTTCAAAGCAGGCCTCGTCAAAGAAAAGAATTTGTCCACAGTGAGTTCAAAGCAGACCAAAACCTTCTAATGCCTAATGTGGAGCTCTTTCCTTAAACTCCAAGGCTTCTGAGTGTAAGATCTGCTTGCAAGCAGTTGAGAGAATGAAAGAGAAGAGTACTATCCTAAGTCCTAACGAAACAAACACAGAAAGTTCCAAGAGAGCTTGTATTCCATCAGGGGAGATGACAAGTCCTTTCCAGAAGCAATGGTAAATGATAGTATAGATTTGATTGCTGTGCATAGAACAAGAGGTGATGGTGTGTGAGTACATGCGTGATCTATGTATGGTGTCTGGAAAGATGGTAATGTGACCAGTGTGGACTGGTGGATGGAATGTGAAACATGCTCTGGTCTGGGGCTGGTTAGCCATAGTTTGCATTCACTCACCAATCAAAATAGCTTAGCCCATAGGAGCAGCTAGATGGCAAAGTGGATAGAGTCAGGAGGACCCGAGTTCAAATTTAACCTCAGATAGTTATTAACTATAAGACTCTGGGCAAGTCACTTAACCCTGATTGTCTTGCCCCCCCCAAAATGTATATACATATATATAATATATGTACATATGTGTATATATATGTACATGTGTATGTTCATGTATGTGTGTGTATCTCTATCTATCTATTCCTCAGTCCAGAGTGCGAATTACAAAGCTGAGTGGATGAACTATTGGAAATGGGTACAAGGCTTATAGAGGCCAGGTGGATGAGAGGGTGCAGTTTCAGATAGGGAAAAGAGAGGCCACATTGGGGCAGATGGACAGATGGGTCAGGTTGGATGGCTTGATGGGAGGTAAAGCTGGATGCTATGTGTGATTAGTCATGTTTCCTTTTGGTTGTATGCAAACCTTGACCTAAAAGGGTACACTGGGAAGATCAGTCTCCAGGGACTGTCATAGCAACATAACACATCCCATCTGTTGGCATCCCCCCAGCCTGACCCAGTAGAAAGTAGAAAGTCAAATGATTTTTTAATAGGCTCTAGAAACCTGGGGAGAGACTTCCCTAGCCTCCAATAGGCGTCACCGCCTTTTGGCTCAGGCCTTGGACATTTTTCCCTGGACAAACAGGGACAGTGGGTAAATGATGGCAGCCGCAGGTATGAAGGGCATTTCAATAAGGAACTCAGATTAGGTTT
The DNA here is from genome assembly GCA_028658325.1 of Potorous gilbertii. Taxonomy (NCBI): domain Eukaryota; kingdom Metazoa; phylum Chordata; class Mammalia; order Diprotodontia; family Potoroidae; genus Potorous; species Potorous gilbertii. Next base: position 411,569,337 of record CM053769.1, read on the forward strand.
TTTGATTAGAGGGAAATTCAAAACAGGTCCTGGTGGTATCTGAATGGAGGAGGCACACGGTGAGAGACAAGGGGAAGGGAGGTAGAGAGCTTCCCAAGGAAGCATCCCAGAATTCTCTATTTCATTCTTCACTGACCCCTCTCACAACTTTTGGAGAATTCTCTGAACAGAAGTTGCTTAGACTGAAGGGTGAGATAGTGGATGTGGAAACACTTTGTAAATTGCAAAGCACTACATATATGTATACTGTTATTATTTAGTGGCTTTTTAGAAGAATTGAATATCTGGTGGTGATGGTGTAATCTTTTACTCAGAGAACCTCATGGAATGAAGGGGCTAGATACTTTTGGAGGAATCTTCTCACTCTTGGGGCTCACCAGCCCTCCCAGAAAATCTTGGAAAATGTACAAAAGGATATCTCAATATCCTGAGATTAACTCCTATTTTTATTCATCCCGTACAAATATTGCAAAAGAAAAGTATTACTAAAAGAAATAAAAAGCCACAATCATCAAGTTTGGTCCTGATGAAAAGAGAAGAAAATGTACTTCTGTCCCTTCTTTGCAGAGGTTGAGGTCTATGGGTACGGAACATCCTCCTACTTTCTGGCTTTCTGGTGTGAAGAGAGAAGAAGACTATATTTGAAAAGTGAGATGATAAAAAGACAAAAGATATCAATAAATATTTCTTTAAGAAGCCAGATACCTTGAAGGAGTATTCATTAGGTATACGTAAAACCCAAGTGAAAGGCTCTGGGGGAGGCTTCTCAGGGCTCTCTGAAGTTCAGAATAAATCTCTGCCTCTGTCTCTCCCCTACCTCCTCTTTCCTCTTCTCTCTTCCCCTTTCCCCTCCTCCTCTTTTTTCATCCCTCCTTCTCTCTGTCTCTCTCTGTGTGTCTCTTCTCTCTCATAATTTCTCCCTTTTCCTCTCGCTCTCTCTCTCTGTCTCTCATTCATAAATTCTACTTCTCTATCTCTCTCTTCACTTTCCTATATTTCTCCTGGTTCCATGGAACAGGTAACCAACCTGTTTGTCAGTCTGGGCAAAGGCCAATCTCTTAGTTCTCTCATTAGACATCTCTCCAATACATCTCCCTGATATATGACTAGGACAAAGTCTCCATAATCCTTTTCTCTAAGACTGACACGGCTCCCCTCTCCAGTTTTCCCTTCCCTTTCTTCTCTAGTTTCTACCAGTTAACATCAGAGCCTCTCAGCATGTAGATTTTCAGAAAACATCATTTATTTGGGGAGAGGAGGAAAAAGTTAAAGGCCCCAGCACTGGGCCAGTCTGAAAGATCAGATATATAGAGTGCCAAGTGAACTATCATAGTTCCACCATCACTCCAAGGCCATCCCTAGGGAGTTACCATATACTTGAAATTTGGGCCAGGCTTTATGACTTCTCAAAGCACATCTCAATCTATGACTTCATTTTATCTTCATAGCCACCCCAGGAACGAGTCAAGGCAGGGCTCATTATCATAGGAGGAAACAGAGGTGCAGAGAAATGAGCTTATTTTATTGGCTCAAGGTTACTTAGCCAGTAAGAGGCTTCAGATTTCCTGGCTCCTAATTCAGTATTTGTTGTAGCTCACCACTGCCCCTCCATGTCAAAGACACAATGGGCATAATTTCATTTCTTTGATTATTTAGAGGATACTTGAGCCTCTTACTTCAAATTTATTCACTCAACCAATGTTTATTTTATATCTTATTTTACTGATGTCTTTTGTTTTTACACCCCTTTTATTTTAGACTATAGCCATACTCAGTAAGCCTTCTCTTGTAACAAAGATTAAAAAAGAAAGAAAAAAAGCATCTAAACAAAAAGGAGGGCACCTAGATTGCACTTTTTCAGACTTTTCTATCATGCCCCTGAAGAGAGTAACTTCCCTCCCCTCCCCTACCTTTTTTCAATTTCCTTTTGTGTGTTATCTTCCCCTACAGATTATGAACTCCTTGAGGGCAGGGGCTATCTTTGTTTTATGTATTTGTATCCCCAGTGCTTAGCCCAGTACTTGGCACTTAGTAGGAACTTTAAATATTTATTGGCTAACTCACAAGGTCTGGATTTAACAGAGGTGTGCATTAAAGCCAAGAAGGGGAAGTGACTTCACCAAGGGGTTACAGGGTTATTAAGTGGCAGGATATAGTCTTCAGACTCCCAGGGGTCTAGGATGCCACTCCACTCCACATGGCGACATGCCAGTCAAGACATTGGTCTCTTTGCAAACAAAAGACAAATCCTAACAACAGTAACATTGCAGCGACTCTTGGTATATGTGGTGTGTGCAGATGCAAAATACATACAGCAAAAATTCCAAGTGAAAATATCTAGGGAAGGAAAGATCCTTCTGGTCTTGAAAGTCTTTGAATTTGTTAGAATATTTCTTGTTGGATTATTGGATTTTTGACTATTTTCTTCCATTCTATTTTTCAGGTGTCTCCTGAAAGCACAGGTCCTCCAGCCTCTGTTCTAAGCTGTTTATTCTCCTTCTGAGTTTTTCCCCAACTGTTCTAGTTCCATTGTTTCCTTCTTGCTTACATTTCTTCCATCTACTCTTCAGTCAAACAGTCAATCAGCAAGCCGTACTAGGCACTGTGCTAGGCAATGGAAACATAAACAGGCCCCTTGCAGCAGAAGTAGCAGGTAACCATGGGCTGTTGTAATTTTAACCAGTCAGTCAACAAACCCTCATTAATCCCCAGGCTCTGGGACCCGAAGACAAAAGTGAAGCAAAGGAGTCTTCACTGTTGACTACTGGGGAAATAGAACTCACTCATGGATAGGTAAATAGAGGATGAATAAACAAAAAATACACTGCGGCCGGGGTGGGAGTTTAATAACTAGAGATACCAGGAAAGACTTCTTGTCAGAGGTGGCCCTTGAGCTGAACTTTAAAGGCACTTAAGGACTGCAAAAAGGGGAGGAAAGGAGAAAGAATGTTCTAGGCATAGGGGGACAGCCTATGCCCAAAGAGGCAGGAGATGGAATGACAGATGTGTGGCATTGTTAGTAGACAAACAGCAAATCTGGTTGGAGTAACATAGAATAAACCAGGCAGGAAGGGAGGAAACAAACATTTATTAAGCACCTACTGTGTGCCCCAAACCATGCTAAGTGCTTTACAAATATTATTTATGTGATCCTCATGACAATCCTCTGGTGTGGGTGCTATTATTACTTCTATTTTACAGATGATGAAACTGAGGCAAGCAGAAGTGAAATGACTTGCCTAGGGTCACCCAGCTTGTAAGCATCTGAAGCTGGATTTGAACTCAGTTCATTTTGAACCCTACTCCAGGCTTAGCATTCTATCCACTACTGTGGCATCCAGCTGCCACTAGGAAACCTGGAAAGAGAAGGTAAAACCTAGGCTTTAAATGCCATTATGGTGTCATAGAAAGACCCCTGACCCTGGAGTCAGAGGATCTGGGTGCAAATCATACCTTTAATACCAATTGCCTGAGTGACTCTGGGCCTCTATTTACTTGCCTGTAAAAAGTGAGGGGATTTGTACTAGACATCCTCTGAGGTCCCCTCCAGGAGTCGGAATCATTAATGAAAACTTTGGGCCATTTTAAGATCCTCCTTAAGGAATAGAGAACAGTGAAGTCACAGGCTGTGGGCATTTTCTTCTTTCCCCCTCAAGTCTCATGTTTTGAAATGTACCTCCTACCCTCCATCCTATCTTAAGAGACCCAAGCAGCTGCTCAACCACCTTGGCTGTGAAAGTCCAGGGCAGGACAGAATTCATGAAGACAAACATCCTCTTATGGAATCAGCACCAGTAGGAGGAATGCCTCTCTCAGGACTCAGAAATAAGCAGGCCCACATCCCAGGCAGCAGCATGGAGGCAACGTACTAAGCAAGAAAATATTCTGGCCTAGCCACCTCCTGGACTGAGGGCTTGGCATGAGCCTGCTGGGTGACTTTGGATTACTCGCTTCCTCTCTCTGGGCCTCAATTAAGATTGGGAGAGTTGGATTAAATATTCTCCAAGGCTCTGACATTCTATGATCTAGTGAAGGGAAAGCCCTGGATGGGAGTCAGAAGATCTGGGTTCTAGTCCTGATTTTACCACTAATTCAATATATGACCTAGGATTTAACCCTCTCTGGACTTCAGTTTCATTATCTGGAAAATGAGGGTCTCTCGCACCTCCGACATTTGAGATATAGCAAAAAGAATGATGGATGTGAAATCAGAAGACCGAGGCATGAGTCCATCTGTGGAGTGAGGAAAATCTCTGCCCTCCTTACCTTACAGAGATGTAGGGAAAGTCCTTAAAAGCTACAGAAATGTGAGCTATGATGATGGTGGTGGGTGGTGGTAGTGATTATCTTGATATTAGAGTGGGGAGGGACCCAAAATTAGGAGTAAAGTGATATGGTTTGCAGACCCATTTCTGATTTATAGCAGCTGCGTGACCTTGAGCAAGTCACTTCCTCTGGGTATCAGTTCCCAACCTGTAAAATGAAGGGCTGATCTAGATGATTTCTAAGATCTCTTCTAGCTCTGAGGAGTTGAGAGACATGTTCTCTCCTAAATCCTCCTACTTCTTCTCTTCCTCCCCGTCTTCTGCTTTTCCTTTTCCTCCTCTCCTCCTTCTCCTCTAACTCCTTCCCTTTCTCCTGCTTCCCTTCCTCCTTTGTCCTCCTCTTCCTCATCTCCCCCTTCCCTCCATCCCTTCCTCTCTCTCCCTCGCTTTCTCACAAAGAAAGTCAGAACCTCCCTTACTAAAAGCTCCCAGAATTCCCTCAAAGCCCAGTTTGACACTTTGGATTCAGAACTACCTATCTTTTAAAACTCTGGATCCTTGTGGACCTCTGCAGGCAACTGCAGGCTACATCCCTATTTCCTGCCTTGACCAGGGGACAAAATTCTGGTGTGAGGGTGCCACCCCGAGGTTGGACTAGCAACGACTATGTATGTTAGGAATAGGGACTGGGCCTGTGATTTGGCTGACGTAAGTGAACTCTCAAATGGAAAAATCTCTCTACAAACGAATCTTAGGGAGTTGTCCAGTGTCACAGGCCCACCATGTGTCAGAGGTGGGACTTTGCTTCTCCTTATAATTAAGATACTTGTTATTAGTCATAATAATCCACATTTATTCAGTGCTTCCTGTTTGCAAAGCCCTACATACATAATCTCTTTTGATGCTCAGGATAACACTATAAAGTAAATTTTACTGGTATACTCCCTTTTCCAAGGCAGATCCAAATCTGCTCTGCAGCTTCTATAATCTTAGAGAGTTGTCAGGGCTCTGAGAGAGGCCTCGCCCAGGGTGACGTGGCCATTATGTTCCAGAGACGTGACTTGAACTGAATTGAGACTCCTTCCTTCATTTCAGCACCAGTCTTCTATCTTGTGTCACAGCTACTTCTCAAATACTATTAATTTTACAAATAAAGAGACTAAACCAAGGATCAGAAAGGTTAATCCACTGACCCAAGTAGGAGTGACAGAGGAAGGGGAAGGAAAAAGCATTTATATAGTACCTACTGCGTGATAGGTCCTGTGCTAAACACTTTACAAAATATTATCTCATTTGGTACCCCTAACAACCCAGGGAGGCAGGTGCTGTTTTTAACGCCCATTTTACAGTTGCAGAAACTGAGGCTAACAGAGGTTAAGTGACTCATCTAGGATCTAACCTAGGAACTAACTGTCGACCCAGAGCTCTATTCACTGCTACTAGTAAATGGTAATACTAATAATGTTCTTAGTTACTGATAATTACCGCTACTAATGATGTTAACAATTCCCATTTCCATGGCACTTTCAAGTCTACAAAACATTTCCTCACAGCAGCCCTTCAAAGACGGTAATGCAAATGTTATCCTATTTTATAGACAAGAAACCAGCTCAGAGGGTTTATGAATCTTGCCCCAGGCTGACATAGCTAATAGAGTCAGAGCCAGGATTCCAAGCCAGGCCTTCTGACTCCAAGTCCCACATTCTTTAGTACACATTCCATACTTGTAGGGTGGTTTTGTTCAATGTATTTTGTTTTGGTTCAGGTTCAGCAATTCATCATTCAACAATTGTAAAAAGGAAACCCCCTACCCTCAAGGAGTTTAAGATTATCGGTTTAGAGCTAAACTTTGGATACAGGAAGAAACTGAGGACCAGAAAGGAATAGTCACTTTTCCAAGGTCTCACAAGGATTAAGTATTAGATTAAGTGTCAGACACCAAGCCCAAGGCTCCTTCTGTTCCTGAGGAGGATTATATCAATTACCATTTATTTTGTAATCCATGGCCCAGTACCTGGAGGGAATTTATAGCTTGAGGAAGAAAGTAACCTCCCAGGATCAGAGCCCACACAGTTTCCGCAAAAGCAGTAGTGATCTATGGAACCAGATATTTGGGCTGATTTTTTCCGTGGGCAGGGAATGATTTAGGAGCTGATGGTATAGACTTCTGGGAGCTGTAGGCTAATGGACTAGGAGCTGTCCAGTGGACAGTGTGAATTCTTCACCCAGCCTGGATGAGGAAGGATTATAAAATTACAGGGAGGAGGATACAGAACCAAGTAACTAAACTTGAGTTTGAATTTTGGTTTGATAAAACAGTAAACCCAATGGAGGTAATGCAATGTCAGACTTCAGTATGATGGATCTAGGAGACAGTCATTCTATCAGGTACTTTGAATAGAAATTAAAACTGGGGGTGGAGGATTAGGGAAGGAGAATAGTTTTAGATGCATATTTCCCTGCTCATTGTTCAACCCACTCAACTTCTTGAGAAACTGGGTATGGCTAAAAGGGACTGAAACTTCTGATTTGTCTCTCTGGTATCAGTGAAAGGAAAGTGAAGCTTTAACTATCCTCCCCTTTCCTACCTGTAAATATTCCCTGTAACATTTCTGTTTTTAAGTTGTTCATAATTCTTGATATTTAGATTAAAGCTGGTTATGGGATTCATGCCTGTTATTACTTGCATACAGAGAGGTTTGCAGTGGAGCATCAGGATTAGATTGGTGAATAGTTCTGAGACAGTGAATACAGAGAAAAAAATTGCTAGCAGGAGTGGGGAACCTGGATCCTTGAGACCACATGTGGCCTTCTAGGCCCTTGAGTGTGGTCTTTTGACTGAGTCCAAGTTTAACAGAACAAATCCTTTTATTAAGGACATTTGTTCTGTGAAGTTTGGATTCAGTCAAAGGGTAGCACTTGAAGACCTAGAGGGTGACATGTGGCCTCAAAGTTGCAGGTTCCCCATCCCTGTGACAGCTAGAGGTTTTCCAAAAAGAAATTAAGGTAAGTGAGAAAAAAAAAACCTTATGGTTTTGACTTATTGATAACTTTTATAATCTCTTAAATAAGGGAGGAAATAAACTTTGACTCAAAAGTACTTACCCTAGGTTTTAATTTAGGTGGGATTGAGAAGGGAGTTGCTCTTGCTATTCTCTCATTTAAACCTCTGAACCTTGTATAGTAGCAACCACCCTAGCACACCCAGGATGATCTGCTAGCACAGATTCTTCGATCTGATTTTCTAAAGGAAAGACAACTTCAAAGCAGTCAACAATCTTACTTTAATTAAACAATGAAGACAGATAAACAGAAATGAATATCCAAGAAACAATTCAATAGACAGGACTCCAAGGTCTAAACAGAATAATGCAACCACCAGATTGAAAGAGTATCAATATCTGAGTAGTGGGGGGCTTCTAACGAACAGCTAGCCAGGGTCTTGTCCAAGGATCAAAAGGTCCTTCTCATGAACAAGCCCCCAAAGCAAAATGCCAACCTCCCAGAATATATAACAAAGATTCAGCCCCTGATTGACTCAGAGCCAGAAGGCACAAAACCTAAGCGACTCAGCACAGCTTTGAATTATCAGGGTTCAAAGGAGACTAATCCTTCAAATGTTTACAATTTAGCCTGAGCCTGAGAAACTGAATTCCAAGAAAAAAAACAACGAAAATCCCACCTTGTTTGTACTTACACCTTGCCAGATAGTGCTACTTGCTGGTTACAAGGAAGGAAGGAAAGAAACAAGTATTTAATAAGCTTGTATTATGTGCCCCTCCACAAAATGGATCCTCCAGAAGGAACTCACCAGTGGAAAGAGGCAGGTCTTACAAAGAGGTGAGTGTTCTAGGCCAAGTCCTCAAAGACTGCTGGATGTTCCTCGAACCAAGAGGAAACTCACCTGTGGGAATTTTTATTTGTTTTCTTTTATTTAGGAGTTTACATACCATTTGAATTCTCTTTTGTCTTTTTTTCTAAGCAGAACTTTCTGCATGATTGATTGAATCTATACTACTACACAAATTTGACTTTCATTATTTTTTTCAGTTGTTTGTATTCGGTTAATTCATTTGTTTTTCCTTTCCTTAAAGTTGAATCTCAGTGTTGGCTACTTCTGAGGAAAAATTATTGGCTAATATACATTTGCTTTTCATTTTGCATTTGCCATATTTTTTCAATTTCAACATAAAATTTTCTTTTGATACCATTTTGAACACATAGTAAGCACTAAGTCCTTATTTTTCCTTCCTACCTTTTAAAGTACATTTAAAAAATTCCCATTAGGATATTTTACTCTCTTTTTCCTTTCATTGAAGTTATTACTCAGATTTTGTTTTTTAATGCTTTTTTGTTTCTTTTATTTTGGATTGTTTCCTTTTATCTGTATACTAGCCTTCATTATATTCAATCAATTGCATCCTTCTTTTGTCCTTGTACATGAATATCTATTAATTACTCATAGTAATGCCTTGAAACCAATATTGATATGTCCATCCAATGTCAAGTTAACAAGTCAATAAGCATATATTATGTTCCTATTATGTACCAGGCATTGTGTTCACTGTAGGGACTTCAAATAGCAGAAAGACAGTCCCTACCCTCAAGGAGCTTACATGCTAATAGTAAAAGAAGGGGAAGGGAAGAGGGAGAGATAGAAGGGAGCATATGGTGTGGTAGAGGAAGTTGGAAGACTCAGTAGTTGCTAAATTTGCAAAATTCTGGCTGATAATACACATCTATTGTCTGAAGTTTTGTTTACTCCTTGGATTTGTTAGTGGAGAGCCCAGCAGTTAAGAGGCAAGCTTGAAGTTATACTTGGGCTTTCACTTCCCTAGGAAAACAAGACAAGATTCTTTCCTTCATAATGAGACCCTTCCTTTGTGAGTGATGATGATTCCATATTTTCTCTGCCAAAGATGAGAGTTCCACCTGCACTCAGGAGAATGTCCAGTTGCCCTAAGTTAAATTTGTTGTAGAACAGTCTGCAAATGAGACCCGACATAGGAATTTTCTCACCTGTGGTCCCCAGTCATCCTCGAGAAAGACTGTAGAGGTCTGGGCTGTGTGTTCAGGAGCTATTAAAGGACTTGCAGGCATCAGACAGTGATAAGATGAATTGTTTGATAGAAAGCACCCAAGGCTTTACATTTGAATACTGAGGGATTCAAGTATAGAAACCCTGGAACCATGCCGCGAGAATGAAGTTTCTGAAGATATATATATGGTGCCTTAAGCTTTGAGCCATATCATTAGAATCTGAGGTATATATCTCTATAAGCAAACATAAGCACCAGGAAACATTAAAGCAAGAGTTATACAATGGGGCAACTAGTTGGATAGGGCACAGGCCCTGGAGTCAGGAGGACCTAACTCCAAATCTGACCTCAGACACTTCCTAGCTGTGTGACCCTTGGCAAGTCACAGCCCCAGTTTCCTCTCACAACAATAAAAATCCACATCCAGATAAAGAACTGATGAACTCTAAATGTAGATCCAAGCATATTTATTTTTTCATGTTTTTTTTCCCTTTTGTTCTGTTTCATCCCTCACAACATGACTAATATGGAAATATTTTACATGATTACATATATATGTATACACACACACATATATATGTATATACATACACACGTGTGTGTGTGTATGTAATCTATATCAAATTGCTTACCATTTTGGGAAGAGAGAAGGGGAGTGAGGGGAAAAAAACTGGAACTCAAAAGTTTGTAAAATGAATGTTACAAATTGTCTTTACATATAATTGGAAAAAATAAAATGCTATTTTTAAAATGTAATAACAACAGTGATCACCAATATTAAATAACATGAAGAATCCTTACTCCAGCTTGTCCTGGTAACCCCACTCCAAATGTCTATTTAATTAGTTCATTTCCTCTTGGGTCTTAGCTGTCTCATTCAGTTGTCTGGTCCTGGGGAACATTTTCCCTCAGAAATTCTGAAATATGTCTTGTTTTCAGCACAGTTCTGGAGACGTTCTCCTAGCAGGTCTGCTTCCCTGGTTTCATGTCATCTTCAGACACTCCCTAGGTAATGCTGCTAGAAATGATACTACCTAATACTATTTACTAAGGCTTAGCATCAACTCTTACATTTGGTCTTCCAGGAACTAGTTCATGTGGTGAAAACAATCAAACCTTATGGAGTTAATGTTATGAAGAGCAGAGTTATAAGAAGAACATCCAATTAGGAACTTCCTCCGTCATCCCCCTTCTCTCACTTATCTTCAGTCTCTCCCTGTCTGCTGACAGCTTCCCTGCTAACTATGAACATCCCTATGTCTCCCTCATTCTCAAGAAGTTCCTACTTGAGCCACCTCTCCCTGTTCGTTACAGTTCTCTGTCTCTTCTCCCTTTTGTGGCTAAACTGTTTTGAGAAAGCTGTCTGCTAAGTAGTCTCTACTTGCTTCCTTTCTCTCACTTCTTAACTCTGCAGTCTGACTTCTGACCTCATCATTCAACTGAAACTGTTCTCTTCCAAGTTACTAATGATCTCTCTCTCTCTTTCTCTCTCTCTGTCTCTGTCTCTGTCTCTCTGTTTTTTTGTTTTTGTTTTTGTTCTGGCAATCTGGGTTAAGTGACAAGCCCAGAATCACACAGCTAGTAAGTATCTGAGACTGGATTTGAACTCAGGTCCTCCTAACCACTGCACTTAGCTACCTCACTAATGATCTCTTAATTACTAAATCTAATGGCCATTTCTCAGTCTTCTTTCTTGACCTTTCTGTAGCCTCTGACACTCATTCACTCTCTTCACCTTAATAACTCTTTAAGTTTTTATGACACAACTCTCTCCTGCTTCTCCTCCTACTTGTCTGACCATTCCTTCTCAATCTCCTTTGCTATATTTTCACTTAGGTCACACCTATTGATTCTGAGTGTCTCCTAGGGTGCAGTCATATGCCTTCTTTTTTTAAAAAAAATTTTATTTATTTAACTTTTAACATTCATTTTCACAAAATTTTGGGTTCCAAATTTTCTCCCCATTTCTCCCCTCCCCCCACCCCAAAATGGCAAGCATTCTAATTGCCCCTATCACCAATCTGCCCTCTCTTCTAACATCCCTCCCTTCT
>CM053769.1:411581191-411657306 GCA_028658325.1 Potorous gilbertii
ATATTTCACACTATCTTCCATTTTGTCATTCTTTTGGTTTTGTTTTGTGATTTCTTGGTTTCTCACAAAGTCATTAGCCTCTATCTGTTCCATTCTAATTTTGAGAGAACTATTTTCTTCAGTGAGCTTTTGGACCTCCTTTTCCAAATTTTGGCTAATTCTGCTTTTGAAAGCATTCTTCTCCTCGTTGGCTTTTTGAACCTCTTTTGTCAATTGAGTTAGTCTATTTTTCAAGGTATTATTTTCTTCAGCATTTTTTTTGGGTCTCCTTTATCAAGGTATTGACCTGTTTTTCATGCTTTTCTTGCATCTCTCTCATTTCTCTTCCCAGTTTTCCCTCCACCTCTCTAACTTGATTTTTAAAATCCTTTTTGAACTCTTCCATGGCCTGAACCCATTGAGTATTTATTTTGGATTTTGGGGATACAGAAGCCTTGACTTCTATATCTTTCCCTGGTGGTAAGCATTGTTCTTCCTCATCAGAAAGGATGGGAGGAGATATCTGTTCACCAAGAAAGTAATCTTCTATGGTCTTATTTTTTTCCCCCCTTTTTTGGGCATTTTCCCAACCAGTTTGCTTGACTTTTGGGTCCTTTATCAAGAGTAGGATATACTCTGGGAATCTGTGAGATCTCAGTTCCTCCAAGGTGGCACAATCAAGCGTGTACTGGTCTGGATGCAGAGGGATTTTTGTGCCCAGAATCGTAGCAGATACCTCTCCACAGCAACCTGGCCTCCAGTTCCCAAGTCAGCACTGGGGGCTGATTTTCAGATAAGCTGGATGGTCAGGGCCACCATTCAGTTTGAGACAAAGACCAGATCGAGCAGGGCCTGCACCCAGGGCTGAGGTAAGATTCAGCTCTTCAATGCCCCCAGGGGTTTTTATGCTCCAACAATGGAGTTTCCCTATGGGCTTCTGTGCAGGCTCTGTGGCTGCTGTCTGCTGCCGGAGCTATGGGAAGGCCCTTCTCCCTTCCTGGCCAGTTGATAAAACCCTGTCACTGACCTTTGGTGCCTGTGGGCCTAGGAATCTGAGGACCCGCTACACCCGCTACTATAACTGGAGATTCTACTACTACAACTGGAGATTCCACCCCGGAGGTGTCCTCCTCCCCGAGTCTCGTCAGGCTATGCCACTCTGCCAAGGCTGGGCTGGACTCCACATCCGGCGCAACCAATGTTTCCATGGGCCTTTCAGGTCACCGTGAACTGGAAATCTCCTCCACTCTGTTGTTCTCCACTTCTGCTGCTCCAAAATTTGTTGAGAGTCCCTCTCTACAGGTATTTTAAGGGCTGTGGGGAGGACCCTGCGTAAGTGTGTTTTCTAGTCTGCCATCTTGGCTCCGCTCCCGCCTTCTTTTCTTCTCCCTCTATATTATATTGATTAGAGAGCTCATAAGTTTCCATGGATTCAATTATTACCTCTGTGCATCACTATCTCCATTTTACAAATAATGAAACTGAGGCTCAAATGAGTGAAGTAACTTCCCCAAGGTCACCAGTTTCTAAGTGGGAAATCAGGACTTGAACCTAGGTCTTCTTACTCCCATACTTTTCCTCCCATACTGCTTGAGGTAGAAAGGTTAAGGAGAAGAAAAGAGAAAAAGAAGATTCAGAAAGCACATTTAGACAGTTCTGGACTCTTTGCCTCTTCTCTCCTTTGAATAACCAGGGTAAATAAAGAGCATTTTCACCTTAGGGATGAGTAAAGATAGTAACAGGTGAAGACTAGAGAAGAAAAGGAAGGGAAAGTTGGAAAGCGTAGTAATAATCTGGAGGAGAAAGGAAGACTGGAAGTTTTGCTGTTTTCTTGTACATGGGAGATAAACACCTGAGATTTTTCCAGGCCTTGCCTCTGAGAAGCAGGCTACTCATCATTAAAAGAATCGTATGGCTCTTTTTCCACTTAGTGAATAGTGGAGCCAAGAGTCCTAGATCATTATAAGATGAGAATTTCATTCTGGCATCTTCTCTGAGTCTCAGTTTAGGGTTAGATGATCTCAGTTGATCAGGATTTCCACAGACAGACAATTTTTATCCCTTTCTTCCTGCTCCACTGTGGTGGTGCTCAGTTATTTTTCATTGTGTCCAACTATTTGTGACCCCATTTGGGCTTTTCTTGGCAAAGATACTGGGGTGGTTTGCCACTTCCTTCACTAGCTCATTTTATAGATGAGGAAACTAAGGCAAACAGGGTTAAGTGACTTGCCCAGGGTCACACAGCCAGTAAGTGTCTTAAGGTCAGATCTGAACTCAGGAAGGCTCATGTTCCTGACTCCTAGTATTTTTTCCCCTGCTCCACTAGAAGAGTCATGTGTAGGTCATGTTTTCATTCAACAAGTATTTATTAGGCAGCTTCTATACTGAGCCATGTACCATGGGAAATATAAAGATAAATAAGACACAGTGTCTCCATTCAAGGAAATTACAGCAAGGAGTTTAGATGGAATATAAGACAAGCTTGTTAACTTTGTTAATGGCTCAAGTTGGGAGGGAGAGTTAATAGAAAAATATCTCAACAGGCTAGATCTCAATAAAGGGCTAAATCTCATAAAGGATAAATATAAAGTCTCACACTTGAGTTTAAAAAAAAATTGTTGAGAGTAGAGAACGTTTAGACAATCATTCATGTGACAAAGAACCAGGAGAATCTAATAAACTGTAAGCTCAACATGAGTCGGCAAGACAACAAAGCAACCAAAAATGCTAATTTGATCTTAGGTTGCACTGAAGAACAGGGCATTGAAGAGGATACCAGCCCTCTGTCATTGTCAGACTACACCTGAAATCTTATGTTATTTTAAGAACTGGATTTTTAATTTTTTTTTTTGATCCAGCACTGTGATTTCACTGATAAGGGAACTACTCATGAGGAAATTTCTCAACTGAGATAAGCAATGATATGAAATTTATAGTCTTAGGTAATTTCCCAGGGCAATGAAAGTTTAAGTGACTTGACCAGGGTCACATAGCTGGTGTGTGTCAGACATGGTCCTTGAAACCTAGGTGTTTCTGACTTAGACACAAATTCTCTATTCACCATATCATGCTGCCTTTCTGAGAGTCACTTTTTATTGTATTTGGCAATTGGGGTTAAGTGACTTGTCCAGGGTCACACAGCTAGTAAGTGTCTGAGATGGAATTTGAAGTTCCAGACTCCAGGACCAATGCTCTATCCACTGCACCACCTCACTGCCTGAGAGTCACATTTTAGAAAGAAGTTTGATAACCACAGGCTCCCATTCCCATTTTCCTCCTCCATATTCCCACTTCCTTTTCAGAGAAATTCATAGAAGCAGCCCAAGGCAATTTGCACAACCTTCAACTTTTGAGGAAGATGAGAAAAGATGGTAGGCTCACCTTCTGGTGACTGAATGAGAAAGGAGATTAAAAACAATGAATTCACCTTAAGCCATTTCAGTGTGGGGGGGCTGAGAATTCTAACCATTGAACCATCCTGAGACAATTCATTTTCATAACCACTTGAGGAGACCTTTTATCTGGAGGACAGTAAAGGGTAAAAGACTAACCTGGAGCCATTCTGGCCCTAGAAGGATGAAGACTTGTAATAACTAGTATGGTAATCATTCCACAGAAGTGTTGTCTCTGCCGAGCTTCTAGGGGATGGAGACCAGAGCAGAGGACGAAGATACCAATTCATCTGAAAATCAGGATGGAAGCTGGTGAAAGAACAACTTCCAGGACATAGGATTGGAGGAATGTGAAAGAGGATCAAAGTACATGAGGGGAGATTCCAGTGAAGGAACAATAGGTCAAAGAACACCAATCAATCAGCCAAACATTGATTAAATACCTGCTATGTTCCAGGTACTGTGCCAAGTGCTCCTGGATACAAAGAAAGGCCAAAGACAGTACCTATTCTCAAAGAGCTCAAAGTCTAATTTATGAACAATTATATACAAACAAGACATAAACGGGATAAATTGGAGATAATAAACAGAGGGAAAGCCCTAGAATCAAGGGGAATTGGAAGTCTTCCTGCAGAAAGTGGGATTTTCATGGGGTTTCGAAGGATGCCACCAGATAAGGAGTCCCTGTTGTGGACCTGTTCTAATCCCTTGCTGGGGCCCTACCTAGTGTCATATTGTCAAATTATGAGGGCTGCATAGGTGTTGGCAGGGCAGGGTTAATCCACTAGAAGGAAGGTCCTTGATTCTATGGGATCATATTTAGGCCTTTCACCTTTGCAAGGGCCCTCCTTGAGATAGTATGGCAACAAGCCATAAGGGCACATAGTAAGGTCCCTGGAAAGTTAGTTGCTCATTAAATAGGCGTGGTCTCTTGACTCTTTTAAGCCAGGATGAGAGTCCTTTCAGTGGCCTTTATTGGACAGATAAAGCTGTTCTGTATTTTGAATTGTTGGGCATCTGAATGCTTCTAAGGGGAGGGGGGGCGGGAACTGCCTGTTACTGTAGTTCTCAGTTCACCCCAGGTGGAAACAGCAAGTCAGAGAACTGAGAGGTCTCTAGTGTATGTACACTTGGGGTCATTATGATAGGTAGGAGTCACTGACTTTAGGGTTACATCAATATTTGTGTATCAGTCATGTGAAAGAGGTATGAGGTTTTGGTCTTGCTTCTTGGTTTTGCTTGGTTCCACAGGAGACAATGAAGAGCAAAGAAATTTCAGAATGGCCGAGTTAGATTCTTTTAGTAAGGAACAGTTCCCTAAGTTGTGAACTGATCCAACCATTCTGGAGAGCAATTTGGAACTATGCCCAAAGGGCTATAAAACTGCATACCCTTTGACCAGCAATACCACTACTAGGTCTGTACTGTATCCCAAAAAGAGCATGCAAAAGGGGAAAGGACCCACATGTACAAAAAATATTTATAGCAGCTCTTTTTGTGCTGACAAAGAATTGGAAATTGAGGGGCTGCCCATCAATTGGAGAATAACTGAACAAGTTGTGCTATGTGAATGTAATGAAATACTATTGTGCCATAAGAAATGATGAACAGGCAGACTTCAGAAAAACCTGGAAAGACTTGAATCAACTGATGCTGAGTGAAGTGAGCAGAAACAGGAGAAAATTGTACTACAGTAACAACAACATTGTGTGACTTTGTTAGACTTAGCTCTTCTGAACAATGCAGTGATCTAGGACAATTCCAAAAGACTCATGATGGAAAATGCTGTCCATACCCAGAGAAAGGACCATGGATTCTGAATGCAGGTTGAAGCATTGACGCATACTATGGGTTCTCTCTCTCTCTCTCTTCTTTCTCATGTTCTTTCCCTTTTGTTCTGATTCCTCTTTCACAACATGACTATGTAGAAATATGTTTAATATGATTGTGCATGTACAGCCTATATCAGATTGCATGCCATCTTGAGAAGAGGGAGAAGAAGGAGGCGGGGAAATTTAGAACTCAAAATCTTATAAAAGCCAATGTTGAAAACTAAAAAGAAAGCACTCCCCATAACCAGAGCTATCCAAAAGTGTAATGGGTTGTTTTTGGAGACAGTGAGTTCTCTATCCCTAGATGTCTTCAATCAAATTTTGGAGGCATATTTATTGGAAATTTTTTGGGTTTCTATTGGGTTTGAGTTTCTATTCAGATATAGATTGGGCTAAGTAAACTCTGAAGTCCCTCCCAATGCTGATAATGCTTTGATTCTAGGTCATTCCATGGACCACTTAAGAGATTTACCTCTTTTGTTCATCTCATCAAATAATCAAGGGGCCATAAGTTCCCTTTACTTTCTGAAAGTCCTCCACTTTCCCTATTTCAACCAATGGGGTTTTAACGAATAGAAATTTTATCATTCTTATAGTCATCCAGGATAAAGACCTTTCTCTCAGGCTCTAACCTCATCCAAGAAGCCTTCCCTGACCTTTTTGATGTCTCTCTTCTTTGAAATCTCTGGGAAACCCAGGAATATTATATTGTATCGGCAAAGATTCAGATATTAGTATAGATGACTGCAACTTTTGTTTGTTTTGTTTTCCCCCAAACTCTCCCTTTTACAATATTTTCTCATTTCTTCTGATTATATCTAGAAGGAAGCTGGTGATAGGGTATCATCTCTTTTAAAACCTT
Organism: Potorous gilbertii; assembly: GCA_028658325.1. Lineage (NCBI taxonomy): Eukaryota > Metazoa > Chordata > Mammalia > Diprotodontia > Potoroidae > Potorous > Potorous gilbertii. The sequence continues at coordinate 411,587,257 of CM053769.1, forward strand.
GTAGCTTTTGCCACTCTCTAGCCAAGAGGGTAACTCTCCAAAAATACACCTACTGCTGCCCTACTCCATTACATTCTTCATCTGTAAAATTAGGGGTTGGAGTAGGTCAGGGAATTTTTTGGGGGGGGGGTCATGGACTTCTCTGGTAGCCAGATAAAATCCAGGGACCCTTTCTCAGAAGCATGTTTTTTTAAATGCATTAAATGAAATGCACACTATTAAAAAGAAACCAATTATACTGAAAAACAGCCATCAAATACAGGGTATCTCAAAAGATTTAGTGCAGTTTTAAGCCTTATTAGCTTAAAATTGCCCTGATTTTTGGAACACCAAAACTTAAAAGTTGCACTATTGGGGACATATTTTTTTGGGAAACATATTGTTTTGGAAAAAAGTTCACAGACCCCACGTTAAGAACTGTGGTAGATGATCCTAGGATTCCAGAAGGCAGTTTGGTATAGTGGATAAAGGACTATACTAAGTGTCAAAGGACCTGAGTTTGACTCCTGATAACTATGTGGTCTTAGGTGTGTGACTACACTATCTCCAGCTCCAAGACTGACATCGTAATTTCTGCCCTGCCTTACACACAAGCAGATGAAAGGCAGAGTAAATACACAGTAAAGGACTATAGAAATGTGAGAGATTACTCATTCAGAGCATACATTTGAAATCAACAGGTTGACCTAGGTACATCATGAATATTAGAGACCTCAGAAAGTCATGAATCTCTGCAGACCTATGTGGTTTTCCCCCCAAAGAAAGTTTCTCTGATTCAGATACAGTTGTAGGCTTATGAAGAGCAGAGACTTTCTCTTTCCTTGTCTCCCTTATAGTATCTAAAACCAGTCATTATTCAATGAAGAGGATGTCAACTGATGGGTCTTGCAATGTGACAAGGATAAGAGTGGTGGATTTAGAGTCAGATGGTCTGTGTTTAAATTCCATTTTTTTTTTTTTTGCTTATTACCTGTGTAACCAGCTTGAGACGGGGTGGGGAACAATCATATTCTCTCTGGGTTTCAGTTTCCTCATCAATAAAATAAAGTTATTAGATGAGATGAACTTCAAGATTCCTTCCAACTGTTAATTCTATGACCCAAGTTCTGAATGGATCATCTTGAAGGTTTCTTTGCATCTCTGACTCCTATAATCCTGAAACTGGTTGACTGCTTTTTCTAGTCTCATGCTTAATCCTCACAAATATCTCTTCACTTCTTTCAGAAAATATTCTTCAACAATAGATTGGCTCTGCATACACCCCGTGGGCATCCCACAATGTCTGCTTTGAGTGTCAGCCACCTGCAGCCTCTCCCTGTAGGATAGCAGCGGAGGAGAGATGAGTGGGTAACTCATCACAGATAATTGCCTCTCAGATTCACAAAACTAGTTGTTTGCAGCTTATCACTGGGGAGTCAAGCTATATTTTGTTCACCAGCTTTGGTGACGTGTCAAACAGTGTGAGTTCTGAAGGGTGTGGAGGCATTTGTCAAGCACCCACAGAATTACAGCATCCCAGAGAGTGGAGATGGAAGGAACATCAGCAGTCATCTAGTTCACATTGAATTCACTCTGAACAGGAATTGCCTTCACAAAATCAGTTTCCTCATCCATCAAACAAAGGTGCCAGACTAAGATGACCTCTTAAAGTTCCTTCCAAATCTACATCTATTATTCTGTGAAAGTCTAGCCTCCACTAGGATCTTCAGGGATGGAGAGTCCAAGGTAGCTCATAGCTCATTTCACTTTTGGACAGCTTCATTTGTTAGGAAGTTTTCCCTTCCAACTTAAGCCCAAATCTGCCTCTACAACTTCCGCCCACCACTCCTTGCATAACAAGTCCAATTCCTCTTTCACATGACAATCCTTCAAATACTTGAAGAAACCTGTCATGTTCCTCGGAAGTCTTCTCTCCTCCAGGGTAAACACCTCCAGTTCCTTCAATCAATCCTTGTATGGAGTGTTTCTCCAATTCTGGGGCACCATCCCCTGGATGAACTCCAGTTTGTCAATATCCTTCCTAATATGTGGTTTGTGGAACTGAACAGAATGTTCAGATGTGATCAGAAGACAGCTCTGTGGGGAATACGCCCTCAACATAACCAAGTCAATTCAATTTTGCTCCATACAATTAATGCATATTTTAAAAGTATCTACTAAGTATCAGGTACTGTAATAGGCAATCAGGACACAAATTAGACATAATGCAGGCCATGGACTCAAGAAGTCCATGGTAGGAAGGTCAAATAGACAAATAATTATCACACAAGGGAGGGTGAAATAAATGAAATCAGAGGTCCAGGCAAAGGGATAGCTCTAAGAAATTTGATCCAGGGCTTGGAGTCATTCTGTTAGCCTGAGAAACAACATATCAGAGTGAATTGAGGGTAGACTTGGAGTTGGGAGAGATCTGTATTCAAATCTTGGTTCCAACATTTACTAATTGTGTGACACTATCAGTCTCAGTTTCCTCATCTGCAAAATGGGGATAATAAACCTTGTACTTCTTAACTAGTAGGTGATTGTGAGTAAAGTACTTCATAAACCTTAAACTTGAGTTGTTTCTCTTCCTCCAGCAACAAAGAAAAGGTGAGCTGTTTGATGAAGAAAGCTGTTAATAGCTGGAAGGTGCCACAAGAACATCTGCTACGCAGTATAGATCTGTTTAACAGGTGCAGATGTTAACAATTTGTGTGGGCAGGAAAGAATTGGAGGAATCTACCTCCAGTATTTCACAGCATCATAAGTGATGCATAAACCAGTGTATGTATTATAGACAATGGAGGCAAAGGCCCACTGAAATTCATTTTCCTTCTCAAGAAGATCTAATTACTGGGCTATCTCTCTCTATGGGTTCATGGATAATGTGTTCATGGATAATGAATACTATTATGAATTATTTCCTAATAATACTATGATGAATTATTACTGGCATGGCTGGTGTGGCAAACAGTACTAATATTAAATGAATTGAAAGGCTTTGGGGTAGGGTAGGGTGAAGTGGCTCAGTGAGGGAAGACAAGGGGAAGGCTTTACATTCCTCCATTCAGTCACATAGGACTCTGAACAGAATAATTGTTTCTTCAGTACCTCTCAATTTCTACTTTTTCTCTAAGGCTTGGGATCATCCTTGGGGTTCCATATGGTCTTCATAGTCCTAATTATCTGTGAGAAAGCAATCTCTGATATATTAGAGAATTTGAGTCATCAGGACAGCTAAGTGGCACAGTGGATAGCATTGCTGGACCTGGAGTCAGAAAGACCTGAGTTCAAATTTGACCTCAAACACTAACTGTGTGACCTTGGGCAAGTCACTCAACCCTGTTTGCCTCAGTTTTCTCATTTGGAAAATGAACTGGAGATGGAAATGGCAAACCATTCCAGTATCTTTGCCAAAGAAACCCCAAGTGCGGTCATGAAGAGTCTGAAATGACCAAACAATGACTGAACAAGAGTACTAGTCATCTGGCCCACATCACCACCACCATGCAAGGTGTCTCTCTGCTAGATGAGAAGGAACCTTCTGTTCTTACACCAACATAATCCTGCCTATGGCCCACTCAAGTCCTTAATACCTGCACCAGGTAAACAGGATACACTGTGTAGTGGCTGTTTCTGTGTTCTCTTCCAGCTGAGTGAATACTGAGTCATACTTTGTCACAGGAAGACAAATAACAATTCATATTTAAGGTTTATGAAGCACTTTACTCACAACCACCCTGTGAGTTAAATAGTACAGGAACTATCAGAGACATGATTAGAGGCAGATGGTGGCAAAGTAGACAGAATACTGCACCCAGAGTTCAAATCCTGCCTCAGACACTTACTAGTTGTGTAACCTTAGGCCAGTCACTTAACCTCAGTTTCCTCTACTGTAAAATGGGGATCATGCACCTTCTTCCCAAGTTTGTTGTGGGGATCAAATAAGCTGATAATTATAAAAAGTGTTTAGCACAGTTCCTGACACTTATTGGATGCTATATAAATGTTTATTCCCTTATCAGCCTTATTTTTTAGGAATAGGAAGGGGTTGACTTTCCAAGTCTAACACTTCTCCCCATACCTTACCCTTGGAAAACAAAAGCAAAAAGTTCACTAATTATGACTATTCATAGAAATATTAATTAAAGCACAGAGTAGGCACCCAATAAAAATGCTTAATTCAGTTGTAAGCATTCAAAAATTATTCAACAAACAGCAGCTCACAATTCTACAGTGATTTAAGGTTTACAAAACTGCTTTCTTCACAACTATCCTTTGAAGTAGACAAGGCATCCTTATTTTATAGATGAAAAAGTGAAAAAGCTCATTAAGGTTTAAGTGATTTGCCCATGGTCCCACAGGTAATGAATATCTGAGGTGGGATTATAACACATCTTCCAATCACAAATTAGTGTTTTTCCCACTACCCGGTTTCTTCTCACACTTTTCTCTAGACCTGTTAAAGATTTACTACTTATTCTAAAGGAGCTCACCTACATCTCTAGGTTCTACTTTGTCAAACAGCATTAGACTCTCTTGGGGAAAGATTTAAAGTTATACTTCTTGTTCAGACTTTTCATGACCCTATTTAAGATTTTCTTGGCAGAGATATAGGAGTGGTTTTACATTTTCTTCTCCAGTTCATTTCACAAATGGAAAACTAAAGCAAACAGAGTTAAGTGACTTAACTAGGTCACACAGCTAGCAAGTGTTTGTGGGCAGATTTGAACTCAGGCCCTCCTGACTTCAGGCCCAGTGCTTATCCACTGTGTTATTTAGCCACCCAAAATTATGCCAGTGAATGACAAAAACAAAAGGGATCTCACCCAACTTGGATATCCACACTTGTCTCCAGCTCCTTGACAAGGGAAACAGGGAAGGATGAATTGGATACAAGATGTAGTAACTCCATAAATTTCGGGCCAAGGTTTCTGAAAATAAAACATGTTAAACATGCACTGCTAAGGCAGGCAGTAACCTATTATTATCAGAAAATAGAACAAAAATCTCCACCCCATCCTATTTGCTACATGGTCAGGAGACCTGGGCTGTGGTCCCCCTTACGCTATCTGTGTGACCTTGAGAAAGCATCTCTGGAGAGAGCAGTTGTGTTCCTCATAGGTTTTGAAAGCTCTTGAAGGGAACTTGTAGATATTCTTAAAGGTTATGATGGTAGGATCATAGATTTAGAGCTAGAAAGGACAATAGAAGTCCACCTCTTTCATTTTACAGAAAGAATTCAGAGAAATCAAATGACTCGGAATTTGAACCCAGGTCTCTTGAATCCAAACCTAATGCTCTTTAAATACGTGTGTGTGCGTGTGCATACACACGCACACACACATATATTTTCAATGAATGAAAATCCATTTCTCTACCTCCCATCTCCCCCTCTTTTCCCATTGAAATAAAAACAAAACGTTTGTACAAATAGGCATAGTCCACACCTCTCAGCTTGGGGCATTTTCTCTGGCTGTCCCCTATGCCTGGAACATCGTGCCTATAGACTTCTATGTCTATAGCTATGGTTTCCTTTAGGTCTCAACTAAAATCTCATCTTATTTTTCCCCAAACACTCTTCTAGTACCTTCTATTTATTATATATATATATATATATATACATATATATATATATATATGTATATATATATATATATACATATATATATAACTCACTTGGCATATATTTGCTTGTATATTGCCTCCCCCATTAGATTGTATATTCCTTGAGAGCTTGCACCTATCTTTTGCCTCTTTTTTGCATCCCCAGTATTTAGCATAGTGCCTGGTGCATAGTATGCGCTTAATCAATGTTTACTGATTGTTTATTAGCCATTATATTTGGAAAATGTAATATATGGAAAAATATATGTTAATCTGTGCCCTAAAACTATCACCTCTGTGTCAGGAAATGGGTAGCAGCATTATGATTCCTGTGGAATCTAGTTGGTCCTTGCAATCAGTTGAAGTCTTTATAAAGAAGAGAATAGTGAGAGTGTGCTTAGCAGATGCAATCTGCATCTACTCTCTGCCTCTTTACTTTCCTTCAACCAAAGCCCAGTTTCATTTTCTTATCCTTTCTTTTATCTTGAATTCTTCGAGATCCACCCACCATGGTAAGAGTTTGTTTTACTTAGGACTAATTCCTCCACTAATTTGCCATTAATCTTCTTCTTTTCCCTTTTCCCTCCTGCTTCCCTGTTGAGTGAAATGCATTTTTACACCCAACTGTGTGTCTATAGTCTTCCTTTAACTAGTTCAGATAAAAGTGAGGTGTTGTTCCCTCCCTTCCCAAATTCTTCCTTATTTACAGTCTTCAATTTGCACACCCAAATCATGCAATAATGCTCTCTCTCTCTTCCCTCTCCTCTTCTTCCACATCCCACAGGAAAGAGAGGCTTTCCTTTAAAGAACATAAAAAAACACTCCCAGACCTCTATCTAATTAGGTATTCCTTGATGATGACAGGATTCTGAGGGGATGGATACATGTATCCTCTCTCCATGTTAGAATGTATACAGTTTATCCTTGTTTAATCCCTTATAATTACTTGTTCATATTTACCTTTTTATGTTTCATTTGATTCCTATGTTTGTTCCTTTAAAAAATTAAATAAAAACACAATAAAATGTAGATAACATTACATTTTAACTTATGTTTGGAGCAGTGGCCCCAGTTTCACTTTAAGTTTGACACCACTGCTCTAGCACTCTCATTTCATTGATAAAATCATTTTTAGTTCTTTTTAAGAAAAAACTCTTGCTTCTCATCTTCTAGGAATTCTAGTTGAACACTGTGGTGTTTTTTTCCTTTAAAGTTTTTGTTTTAGATGTTTTGGAGTCATTCTCTTCTTCTGGAGAAGACAAGTCTGGACTTGTCTTGAGTTTCCTCATCACCATAATAGCTCTCCATTGTTGGGATTTTTAAAAAATATATATTTATTTCAAACATTCTTTTCTTTTTAAAATTTGAGTTGCAAATTTTCTCCCTTTCTCCCAGTCCCTCCCACACCCACTGAGAAGATAATCAACATGATGTCAATTATACATATGAAATCATGCATTTTCATATTAGCCATATTTTTTTTAAAAAGAAAAATAAAGTGAGACAATTATACTTCAGTTTGTACTCAGAGTTCATCAGTTCCCTCTCTAGAGGTGGATAGCATTTTTTCATTATGAGTCCTTTGGAGCTGTCCTAGATCATTGTTGATCAGCGTAGCTGTCTTTCACAGTTCATCATTACAACATTGCTGTTACTGTGCACAATGATCTCCCAGTTCTGCTCCTTTCACTTTACATCAGTTTATACAGGCCTTGCCATGTTTTTTTGAACCACCCCACTTGTTATTTTTTTATTACACAGTAGTATTCCATCACAATCCAATGCTGCAACTTGTTCAGCCATTCCCCAATTGATGGGCATCCTCTCAATTTCCAATTCTTTGCCACCACAAAAAGAGCTGCTATAAATATTTTTGTACACATCAGTCCTTCTTCTTTGAACTCTTTGGGATATAGACCTAGTAGTGTATTGCTGTGTCAAACAGTATGTGTAGTTTTGTAGCCCTTTGGTTTATAGCCTATAGTTTCAAGTTGTTCCCCAGGATAGTTGGATCAATTCCCAACTCCACTAATAGCTCATTAGTGTACCTATTTTTCCTGATTCCCTCCAGTATTTGTCATTTCTGATAACTATGAAATGGTACCTCAGAGTTGTTTTGTCTTTCTCTAATCATTAGTGATTTATAGCATTTTTTCAGGTGACTTTAGATAACTTTGATTTCTTCTTCTGAAAACTGCCTGTTTATATCTTTTGACCATTTGTCAATTGGGGAATGGCTCTTATTTTTATGAATTTGATTCCATTCTATAGTTTGCCATAAAAATTTTTGATAGTTTCATTGTGCATGGTACCTTTTAGCAAAATGTAGTTTCCCTAATTATCCCTGTCATTAAGTCTATTTTTGCTTTTGTGTTGTCTGAGATTATGATTGCTAGCCTTACCTTTACCTCGCAGAGGCATATTAGATTCTGCTCCAGCTCTTTAACTATGTGTGCTTCAAGCATGTCTCTTATAAACAACACATGGTTAGATTCTAATTTCTAACCCATTCTGCTGATTCTATTTTATGCTTGAGCTCATCACAGCTATAATTACTGTATATTTCCCTCCATCTCATTTTCTTCTGGTTTTTTTTTCTCTCGCCCTCTTTTTATACTGTCCCTTGTCAAAAAATCTATTTCATTTCTAACCACTGCCCTCCTTAATTTGCCCTCCCTTTTTATCACACACACCCCTTTCTCTTGTCTCATTCCCCTACTGCGTCCCAGTTGAGTAGGTTACATTTCTATACACAACTAAGAATTTGTGTGTATACACACAACCACACACATATATATGTATATACATACATATACACAAACACACACATGTATATGTATATATATGTGTATATACACACACATATAATATATATATATATTTTCTTCCCTCTTTGAACTCATTCTGATGTGAGGTTCAAGCACTTCCTGTCATCCCACTCCATTTTATTCTCCATTGTAAAAGTTCTTCCTTGTAAGCCTCTTTTATGTGAGAAAATTCTACCTAGCTCTCCCTTTCCCCTTCTCCCAGTATATCTCTTTTCTCCCCTTTTCCTTTTGTTTTTGTAGGGGGGAGATCATTCCAACAAAATCAACACACCCACACCCTCTGTCTAGGTAAACTCTTTTTAATGGCCCTAATAATTAGCAAGGTCTTAGAAGTTACATGTATCATCTTCCCTTATAGAAATATAAACAGTTTAACTTTATTGAATCCCTTATGGTTACTTTTTCATGTTTACATTTTTATGCTTGAGTCTTGTGTTTAAATGTCAGATTTTCTATTCAGCTCTAGTCCTTTCATCAGGAATGTTTGAAAGTCCCCTATTTCATTAAACATCCATTTCCTCCCATGAAGAACTACACTGAATTTTGCTGGCTAGGTAATTCTTGGTTGTAATCTTAATGGATTTGCTTTCCATAGTATCATATTCCAAGCTCCCCACTTCTTTATTGTGGAAGCTGCTGAATCTTATGTGATCCTAACTGCAGCTCCATAGTATTCAAATGGTTTCTTGGGGCTGTTTGAAGTATTTTCTTTTGACTTGGGAGTTCTGGGATTTGGTTATAATATATTTGGGAGGTTTCATTTTAGGATCTCTTTTAGGAACTGATCAGTGAATTCTTTTAATTTTATTTTAGCCTCTGACTCTAAGATACTAGGGCAGTTTCCCTTTATAATTTTTAGAGATTTGATGCATAAGTTTTTTAACTATAGCTTTCAGGTAGTCCAATAATTCTTATATGATCTCTCCTTGATCTATTTTCAGTCCATTGTTTTCCTGATGAGATATTTCAAATTTTCTTCTACTTTTTCATTCTTTTGACTTTGCTTTTTTGTTTTTTGATGTCTCATAGTCATTAGCATCCACATGCCTGCTTCTGCTTTTTAATTAATTCTTCAGTGAATTTTTGTGAACTCTTTTACCAAGCTGACAATCTTCATAATTTTCTTGTAACCATTCTCATTTTTTTCCAATTTGTTTCCTCCACCTCTCTTATTTAACTCTTCCAGGAATTCTTATTGGGCTTGGGTTCAATTAACATTTTTCTTTGAAGCTTTTTTGGTAACTATTTTCACATTGTTGTCTTCTTTTAAGCTTATGTCTTGCTTACAGACTGCCACCATAGCAGATTTTTATGGTCAAATTCTTTTTTTTTTTTTTGTGGTTGTTTGCTAATTTTTTTCAGCCTGCTCCTTGACTTTAAACTTTTATGTTATAGCTGGGCTCTGTTCACCTGGGCATGGGGAGGAACCATTCCAAAGCTTCAGACTTTTTTGCACTACTGTTTTCAGAGCTAGTTCTGGGGATCTGCAAGCTTTTGGAGCTTCCAAGGTGGTATGATTCTGCGAGAAGTATGGCTACTGCTCTCCTGGTCTGCATTTCTGGTCTTTACCAAGGAAGGGGTGTTGCTACCCTGTGCCCATGATAGCACTTCTCTTTATGTTAGAACTGTAACCAGGGCCTCTGCTCCATTATGACTGACCATCAATGCTCTTCTTTGTCCTGGTACTATGACCCAGAACTATGTACAGGCAAATAATTGTCAATCAGAGCCACCTGTATCCAGTGTCAGCAAATCCCCTATACTCTCTTTCTGATCAGTTATCCGACCCTCTCACTGTCACTCCTGAAGCTGCTATGGCTGCTGTTGCCCCTGCCATCTATGTGGGTTTTGGATAGACCTCTACCCTGGTGTCATAGACTTCTATCAATCTCTACTTTTCTTAGGCAGGAAAAATGTCTAATCCTGACTTTTTGTTGGCTCTGCCACTCCAAAATGTGATTTGAGTTGTTATTTTAAAGCTGTTCGAGTTCTTAAAGTTGGGAGAATTCAGCTAGGTGACTGTCCTTAATTTGCTATCTTGGCTCTACCCAGATTATTTTTATTTACTCCTTTTCCCAGACATCCTTCCTGACTTTGGACTTTGTGTTAGGTTCAGGCTCTATGTACTTCTGGAGGGAATGACTACTCTGTGCTTGTTCCTATTTTTTGTTTTCTTGGATATTATTTCTGCTTTTTCAAGGTACTGAGTGTTGCCTTCTTCCAGGATCTCAACAGCAGTTTAAGTTGGGGACCTTCAAGCTTTTAGTGATCTGTCAGTGATCTGATGCCGGGCAAAGCCTGATCACCACCTTCCCAATCAAAGCTCTGCAAGCTCTTGAGTTTGTCTTTGAGCAACACAACTGTGAGCTTACCTCTAGTTGAAGCTCCAGTAGATTGCTGTTAGACTCAGCCTAGAAAGTTCTGAAGATTGAGTGTGATAGAACTGTGGGTTTCTTTGTTGACTTCTTACCCTGGTTATTCTGCTGCAGGCTTCAGATAGGTTTGGGGGCTGGATCTGAGATTCCATTGCACTTTTGGGGTCAGGGTGACATAGCTATTGCTTGTTTCTATACTTGCTTCTTGATCAGCACAGTTAATATACATTTATTAAGCATCTACTATGTGCTCGGCACTGTGTTAAGCATTGGGGATACAAAGAAAGTTAAAAGACAGTCCGTGCTCTCAGGGAGTTCACAATCTAATGAAGGGAGACAATGAAAATAACTATGTACAAACAAACTATACACAGGATAAATTGTAAATAATCAAAAGAGGGAAGGCACTAGAATTGAAAGGAACCAGGAAAGATTTCCTGTAGCAGGTAGGATTTTTAGCTGGGACTTGAAGAAAGTCAGGATAACCAAGAAGTGGAGATGGAGAGGGAGAGGGAGAACATTCCACACACAGGGCACAGCCAGTGAAGATGCCTGGAGATCTCCTGAGAGAGTGACTTGTGTGAGAAATAGTAAGGAGGCCAATACTACCATATTGAAGGGAATGTGGTACTGTGTAAGATGTAAGGAAACTGGACAACAGACAGAGTCTCAGGGAAGTAAAATAATTTGCTTATGAATAATAAGTGGGAGAAGCAGAAATCGAGACCAGGTCTTGGGACTCCAGGGGAGAAGGGAAGGGAAAGGGCACAAGCATTTATCAAGTGCCTCCCATTTGCTTGGCACTATGCTATATAATATTCTCTCATTTGATACCCAGTAAACAGCCTAGGCCTTGGACTGCCATTAGATTGTGAATTCCTTGAGGGAAAGGACTGCCTCTTGTTGTTTTATAGCCCTAGTGCTTAGCACAGTACCTGACACATAGTAGGTACTCAATAAAGGCTTAACGGCTGACTACCACTCCTATGTGCAGGTTCTTTCTTTAGTCTACAATTGATCTGCACCCCGACAGTAGGTAACAAAGGATGAAATTTTCAGTTGGGACCTATTACTGTTCCCTGCATAGCGTCAGTCTCTTCTGTGCCATATCTGGGACTTCTTGCCCTGGCACACATCTTTTCAATCCTTTCTGTTGGGATGCTCCACCCAGGATTCTTCATTAGACCTTGTACCTAGCATCCACAGACCTCTCTCTCTCCCTTTGCTGACCTGGACCGGAAAAGTAAGTCATTGTGGCTTTTGTTCCTGGGATATCCTAATCCAAACCTGGTTTCATACATTTTTCAGTCTCCATTTTTAATTAGGATGTACATCAATTATTTTCTCCAATTCAATTCATCATCTAGGATAAGCATGAAAGCTCTGCCTATGCCTCTAAGAACATTGGACTGAAACCCTTCAAGAAAGTTTTGCCACCTTGATCTTTAGCAATCTTAATCCAGAAGTCAACTGTCCCATGATACATGATATCAGCTCCTTTGCACTCAAATTACATCATCATTCACCATGTAAAGGGGTGTGTGACATTGGGCAAATCTCTGGACAACCTGTCTGGGTCTCAGGTTCTTCACCTATAAAATGAGAGCACTGGAGCATCCCCACAAAAGGTATAGGACACCACTCCTGCTACAGCAGTCACTGATTGTGCAATCACTTTCTTAGGATCTTGGAGCACTCTATCACAGATTCCAAAGTAGGCACTGAGACATTGAAATGTTGGTACAAGTCTCAGCTTCCACCTGACTTAGTGATTTTTCAAAAGTCGGCTTCTAGGCTTTTAATTTTCTCCTAGTACCAGCCTTCTCAACACTGACTGCCAATAAGATTCTGGCAAAATCCAGGGGGTAGACAAAGCAGACAAGTGACTCTAGCTATACCAGCAGAGGCAAGATTACTGGCAAAATACCTCCAAAACCATGTTCACTTGTCTACTCCTCCCATTAATGTCTGCTTGTATTTATCCTTCAAGGATAAATTAAGGGCCTGAGTGGGGAAATATTTGATGGCATTTGAAAAGTTTACCCTATCAGAAGGAAAGCACCCCTTGTCCCTTTGGAATTCTGACTATACTCTGCCTTTGTACTAATAATTAGTAGCAATGTGTTTCCTTGCAGGCTGCAACCCTCTTGATGGAGGCCACCACATTGTCTGTGAGGCAGTGGTGGCAATGCCAGGTCAAGAAGTACTTGGTGAAGGCGATGACCTATTCTGTCATGATTCTGGAGTGGGCAGGTGGAGCACCTGGAAGCAGTGTTGGTATAAGGACAAAAACCATGGACTGGATGGCTACCTGCATAGCCCCTTGCTACAACTTTGGATCAAAAAGCCTCCAAATGTTCCTTCATCATGCTATAGGGTATGGATTTATCTCACAGGGATTCTATTCAGGCAAGTGCTTTATAAATCCTATTGATCTCCTTTTAATTGCTGCTGGAGATGCCTCACAGTGTAAGGAAGTGGGGAAGGATATATTTGGACATGAAAATGATATAAAAACAAAAGGTATCAATAGAAGTTAGGAGGCACAGTGAATAGAGTGCTGGGCTGGGTGTCAGGAAGACCCAAGTTCAAATCCAATGGATTGCCTCAGATACTTTCTCTGTGACCCTGGGCAGATAATTTAACCTATTTTCTCAGCCTTAAAACGGGAATAGCACCAAGTATTTGTTGTGAGGATCAAAAGACAATTTAAAGTGATTGGCCCTTGAGTGTTTGATACATAGTAAGCATTTAACAAAAGCTTATTCCTTCTCTCCCTCCAATAAATTAAAATTTAGAGGAAAAAGACAGTTACTTTGTAAACAGACAGAACATTATGCAAAAGAGAGGTCACTCCTATATGTACAGAAATATTTACAGTAGCTCTTTTCTGGTGGCAAGGAATTAGAAATTGAGGGGATGTCCATCAACTGGGAAATGGCTGAACAAGTTGTGGTATATGAATGTAATAGAATATTATTGTTCTATATGAAATGATGAGCAGGTGGATTTCAGGAAAACCTGGGAAGCCTTGTATGGGCTGATATACAAAATCAAATGTACTGTGTTCACAGTACCAGCAATATTGTAAGATGATCAGCTGTGAATGACTTGGCTATTCTAATAATACAATGATCCAAGACAATTCGCAAGAATTATGATAAAAAATGCCATCCATCCCCAGAGAAAGAACTGATGGTGTCTGAATATAGATTGAAGCATATTTTTTTGAACTTTATTTTCCTTGAGGTTTTTTTGTCTGTTTTCTTTCATGACATGACTATTATAGATATGTTTTGCACAACTACACATGTATAAACTATATTGAATTTGCTTGCCTTCTCAGTGAGAAAGGTGTGTGGAAGGAGGAAGGGAGAGAATTTGGAACTCAAAGTTTTAAAAACAAATGTTAAAAATTACTTTTACATGTAAACTGGGGAAAAATAAAATATTAAATTATATTTTAAAAAGTGAAGCCACTTGCCAATTACACGAGTTTTCTCTCCTTATTCCATGAATGCTTATACTCTTTGTGGTTCATGGGATTATTAATATTACTTCTAACTCCTAATTCTTAGTAGAAAAGGGCCTAAAGCTGAAGAAGCAACTCAATGATTCCTCTTCCCACAGATGGGAGAATGTAGCCCATTTTTGAGACCTTGAGGCATAGTCTATAGTATGCTTAGACTTGGGCATCAGAGAGACCTAGGTCTAAAAGTGTTTCCTATATTCTAGTGCAAGATAGCTCTTATTTTACATAATTGAAGCTTTATGAAATTCAGCTAGGAGAAGCAATTATAGCTTTAGAGTCTGCAGGGAGTTTGGGGATTACTGTTCCAACGCTCTCATGTTATAAGAGAAACAGAGGTCCAGAGGGTTTAAATTAAATGTCCAATGTCACATATAAAATAGCCCAGCTAAGATAGACTCAGGTCTTCTTACTTCCAATCTAGTATCTAGATTATTAAAGGTAATTCCAAGGTTTCATGACTAAAGAACACTAGTAACAGACCAGATGTGTAACAAAGGCTCTCATTCCCAGTCATCCCAGCATACTCTTCCAAAGGGAAAAATCTACACTTTTGAAATTCACAGGATGTCAAAGCCAGAAAGGATTGTAAAGACAGTTTAAGTCCAATGTCCTCAACTTGCCCTCCCCACAGCTTGTTTTGCTGATGGCAACACTATCTCCCTGATGCCAAAGCTAGGAAGTTTAATCATCTTTGATTCTGCCCTGCCCTCTTACTCTTAGCAGGCAGCCAAATTATTAGCTCTCCTTTAGAAGTACCTCTCCCTCTTGGGTTCTCCATTCACTAGCACTACTGTAATCCAGAGTCCCATTACTTCTCTCTTGGATTACTGCAACAGGCTTCCCCAAGTGGTTTTCCTGCCTCCAGTCTCTCCATTCTACAAATAAATGCCTGAATAAGCCTCCTAATAATGCACAGTTCTGATCTGGACATCATCTACTCGAAAACCTTCAGTATTCTCCACTATACCCTATATAAACCCAACTCTAGTATTCAAGGTTGTCCATAATCTGGCTCTACTCACCTGTTAAGTCTTTTACTGTATTCCCCGCTTCATTTGGCTGGAATACTGTGAATTCCATCCAGCCAAATGAACTACTCTTGAGATCCTTTGTCCCACCACTCTGCCCAGCTCTTTTCTCCATGTCTTTACTAATCATAGTGCATACCTAGACTTCTTTTCCTATTTTTCCTTCTGCTTCCTTTCAATATTATCTTCCCCCTAAATCCCTCTTGCCTTCTAGGAGAGGGTGGTCTCTCATTGCATCTTGCCTAGACATCTCTGTACTTCTCCCTACTATCATAGCTTGTGTAGGATGTAACCTTTAAAGTCAGGCTTTACAATATATTTTTATTATCAGTGTTCAGTACAGTACCTTGCACAGAGCTGGCATGTAATCAATGGTTATTGAATTTGAGAAAAAAGTGAGGCATAATTGTTAGTTGGTTGGCTCCCTAGCAAACAGGAGGCTGTTTTCAAGGCTTTTCCATAAAGTATTACCTGAATCCTTCTGATATACAATGATCTTCCTCCCCACCCCCCTCAAAAGAGCTATGTAGCACTTAATCATGTAATGTTATGTATATGTATCAGTCACCTATGTTTATGCATCATTCTCTTACTATATATAAGTTCCATAAAATCAGGGGCAGTACTTTACTTAATAAATGCATACTTTCAAATCTTTTCAATCCTTTTTGAAGGATTTTGATTAGGAAACAAATAAAATGCCTGTATAGCATTTCACAATTAGGGTTAGGATCCATTACTTTCCCTTTTGGGGCCTCAGCTATAAAACTGGGGGGTAGATTCAATGATCTTCACGGTGTCTTTTTAATTCTAACATTCTGTAATTGTCTCATTTTACAGGATAGGATTTAGGACCAAAGAACACATTACAGATCAAGTTCACCTCTCCCCACCCCACCCCCATTTTACAGATGGAGAGCAATAGTTACAGGGAGGCAGATTTAGGCTCAATATAATAAAACACATTACCACTTTGGCAGCCTTACCACTTTTGAACAGCTCTTGTTAGAGTGGGATCCCAATTGCTAGAGATCTTCCTGCTGAGGCTAGATGAATGGGTATTCCTATTCAAGAATGGGTTGTACTAAATGGCCTCTGAAGTCTTTTCAACTTTGAGATTGTGTCCTACATCACATGAGAGATGCAATGGGGTACAGCAGAATGTTGAACTTGTAGTGAAGAATCCTAGGTTTGCATCACAGCTCTTACTATGCTGTGTGAACAGCGGTGAGCGACAACTTCAGTGCTTGTTTCATCATCTGTAAAATGGAGATAACCTTTGTACTAGAGTTATGTTGAGTAAAGAAAAGTGCTTAAAGTGCTGTATAAACATGAGGGAAGTATCAGGTTAAGTCTTCAAGTTTTAGCCTATCGTCATGGCACAACACTATTCCAGATACACACAGGCTTGTGTTTCACAATCATAAAGTGGATGATCTCGTGCTCACAGACCAAAACTAACCTTACAAAGATATGGAAAATGCATCACACCATAGCCATAATGTGCTGAGTCGCATCTGTCCATTTCCTAATCAAGACAAATATAGACTAGCAGTCAGGGGCTAAGGCCATCACTCTAGATAGGTGAGACATTGATGTCTTTAATGTATCAATGTCATCAGAAAAATTTGGCCAGCCCCTCTGGAAGCCACATAAGACCTGGGGAGAGAAACTAAAAGGCTTTTGGAGTCCCCTAAGATGAAGCAAGGAAAACTATATACTAATTCTCAGGGGCAAAAGGATTATAGTGTGACAGAGTTGGGGTTTTCTGGTTCAAATTTGGTATTCTAGATCTCATTATAGTGCAATTTAAAATTTTAATAAAATAATCTATTTTTTTCTAACATGCTTCAAGACTGTAATTTCATCTATCCGATCAACTTGCAATCTCTTCTATGCTTAAGTTTAAAGATTTATAGCCAAAAAAGATCCATACTCTGGTGTTGAGCCTCTAGAATAAACTGGTCACTATTTAAAGGACAAATATTATCTGTCACTACACAACTTTAAACCTCTTCAGTTTAGCAGGAGCTGATGGAGCTTGTGAGTTGGAGGCATTTAAGGTCACTTCTACGTTATGATAAAGCACTACAGGATTTTTAGTGGACTTTTATTCCAAGGTATTTTAAAATATGGCATAAAGAATGCTTTCCAACATAAGTAATAGCATCTAGATACCACTGCGTTCTCTTCTATCTGCCATGAAGCGACCAGAAACATCAAGTAAGTATTTTGAGAGACTCTTATTGATATATTGTAATCCTAACTGGCTCTCCAACTTAAAAGGACGGATTATTTTAAGTGAGAGCTGTAAAAACAAAGGGCTACTAGAGCAGTGATTATTAACCTAAGGCCTGCAAACAATTTTTTTTGGACAACTATTTCAATAGAATTTATTTTCGTGTTTTATTTTTTGCATTTAAAAACATTATTCTGAGAAAGAGTCCCACAGCCTTCACTAGACATGCCACTAGACTGTGCCATGCCACAAAAAAAAGTTAAGAAACCCTATGCTAAAGAGTGACACCAAGAATAAAGATTAAAAAATGGTATATAACATAACTAATCTAAGACACTCTTTCCTTTTATTATTTACCTATTTGCATATATATGACTTTTCTATCTCTATTCCTCGAGGTATCATTTTTTGGACTCCCAAATCATGCAAAAGTTAAGAACTCAAATCTTGGTTGAATTGACCAACATCACAGTGAGGGTTTGGAAGACAAGATTTCTAGGGTTCCTGCTAACTCTACATACTATCACTTATAAATTAGGACATAAGTCTCAATAGCTTCAACACAGCATAAGTGTTGGAGGGAGAAAATTTCCCATTTTTATTAAAATTCTTAACTCTTTACAAAGTATGATTTATTTTCCACCTATACTAATTTCTTTTGGTTCCTGAGCTCATTCTAAATTTGCATGGCTGCCCTTGTTTTTCTATTCTGAGTCACCTGGGAAACAAAGAAGAAAAAAAAACAACCACCAAGAAATCACTCAAAGATAGCAATAAAAATATGTAAGTATATATAGATGAGGATATCTGCAAACATGCATCCAACCCTCCAATTTTATATACTTAGTATGCCAAGCACCACACTTGGATAGTTCAAAAACCCTAAATACAAAGAATCTCAAATATATCCAAGAGAAGACTTACAAGGACAAAATAATCATACCTCCATTTGTGAAAAGGAGGCATATCAATGCTGCTTTGAATGCCAGAAACTTTATTAACCATACTAGAATCTAGGAATCCCTCTCTGCCAAAGTATATGCCTACTTTTCTCTTAGAATGACACCTGCCTCCAACTCCCCATCCACAACAAAGAATATGATTTGGGCTGAGGAAGGATCTTCTCCAATCCCAGGGAATGAAGTTCAGTTACAACAGGCTCACATCTGAGATACAGCACCATTACATCCTCTGCTGGTCTCCCATCTCCTTCCCCACTTGAATCAACTTTACTAAAAAGGATCTTTGTTTCCAAAACATTTGTTAACCGAGGAATCACTATTAACAAGGGTAATCATGTTTAACAAAAAATTTTAAATAGTTATCAAAACAAAAAAACACACACCTTGGCTTAGCTTATGCCCTTCCTCCATTCAAACATAAGCTAAGAGATTTTATTTCATTAGCAATTAAGCACATATGAATATGTATAATTCAAAACAATTTCAAACTATCTTGACACACTATTACATTTTTTTATACAGTTAAGAGGGGGTAGGAAACAAGTACTGCAGAAATACTTAGGTGTAGCTATACATTTTAACAATCAATGGCAAGTATTTCCCAAAGGATTTTTTTAAAGAAAAAAGAAAAATCTTAAATGACTCCTACAAAAAACCTGAACTTGCAGAATAAACTTAAAACAATCACAAACCTGCACAAAGATGCAGAAAAGCAATATTGACAGATGAAAAAAACCCCACAAATTATTTCATGTCTTTCTCAAAACACATAAAATGTATATTGTATTGCCACTACTGTACCACATCACTTTAACAAAATAAAAGCATTTCTTTAAATTCTATTTGAGAGGAATATTTATGTCTAATAACTACTTCATTATGGTCTGGTTCATTTTAAATTAGTTGAATAAAAGATCTAAAAAAGCTAAAGAAAACACTCTGCCATTCTAGTTAAGAACACAGATTACCTATTACATATAAATGTTTTATGACTATTCAGTAACACAAGTATAGGATATACTTTTTTCTTATATATTGTCCTCAGTTTACAATGTTTCTTCATGCAAATTTAAAATATACAGTATGATAAGCTAACCTGTAAATTGCATTCCAACCCAAACCACTTCCCAATAAGTAAAACAGAAAAACTAACCTGTATTTTACTGGAAAATTCAATACACCAGTAAGTACTAATAGGAATGGGTTCTTGGCAATGAGGAATAAAATAAAGAAACAAAAGGCATGCTTGAACATTTTGACCAAACAGATCATGTTCAGTTTTTCCCCAACCACCAAAATAACCAATCTATTAGATCACTCAAGGATGATCTGGCAGTTTCAGTGGACAAAATAACCCTGTGATCAATTCAAATTAGCTAGCAAATTTAGCACCACATACAGACAGTGTCTAATACTAAGTAGGTTTAAATGAGATGTTTCTTTAATAAGCCATGGGAAATAGTTTTGGAAAAAAAATTGCATGAAAAAATGTTATACTCTAAAGGTTAGGGGATACATTTTAATCTTGAATAACCCCTCCATTTTATATTTTAAGACACAATGCAAAATAAAATGAAATAAAACTGGGTGATGTTAAATGCATCATTATGTCACATCTTATTTCTCAGAGGTTGAAAATATAACATTCTGTTAATAGGCAATATTATGATTCAGGGACTACAGTCCCTTTAAAGTTTAAAGTGATCATTAAAAAAGTCAGTGATATATTCAAGCTTTTAGGAAAAAAGTGAAAATACAAACTAAATGAAATACTATGATGGACTAGGGAATGCTGGGCAAAGAAGCTATCACACATAGGTTGCTTCTGCTGCTGGCTTTCAGGTTCCTGTTATATAAGGTTGAGAAGATGGAAAAAAATAAATGAAGCAGGAGCACAGACAGGTATCAACAACCTTTTTGTAATCACTAAAAACAAAAGCGAAAAAGCTAACCACTTAAATAAAGTGGTACTTTATTAAAATTTTTCCTTTGCCAACAATTCCTTTTTTCTAATTCAAACAATAAAAACATCTGAAAGTAAATATTAACTAATGGTTCAATCTATATAGCTTAATAGGCTTTAATACTTTCTGAAGGATGTTATATGGGTCTGGCTATCTCATATAGAAGATGGGAACCAAGAAAGATGAAACTACTTTTAAGATGCTAAAAAGGCACTTAAGAGCTTTTCAGAAATTCTTTTGTTTGGGCAAGCAGAAAACAAAATCAAATTTAGAAACTTAGGGAATTTTGTAAAAACTTTCATGCATTGCAACTGTTTCAATGTCTATTTTCAGTGTAAAAAAAGTTTCCACATACAAATAAAATTACCCCCAGTAATCTAATGACTACCTAGCATCACCATTTTAATGTCTTTTTTCTTTTAGTTTGGTGCTCAAGATGCTGGCATCTCTTTCTCAGTAGCAATTAATTTCTTATAATGACAAGTCAAGGGAAATTTACTTCAATGGCCGTGTTTTGCAATTATCTGTTCTGAAATAATATTGGGTTTATTTACTAAGTTTGTCTACTACATAGCCTTATAGAAGAAAATCATTATATACTATATATGTATATATGTGTATGATATATATATATATATATATATATATATATATATATATATGTTTTCTGATTCTTAGCATAACTTGCCACTGAGAACAAATTACTCATCTTTTAGTCTCCACAAGTTTTCTTTCCCCTCCAAAGGTCAAAAACTTAACCAAAAAATGCCAATCCAAATCCATACAAATTACTAGAGTTGAACTCAGATTTAACAAATAAACTTAAAAAGAAAGACAAAAACTTAAAAAATATGGAGTGTTTTATCTCCTCTCTTCAATACAATCTGTAATTTTTCCCTTTTTTGCTATTAGTTTTCATAATTTCATAATAAAAAAGGAAAATAATTTGTTGACCACCTTTGTCATCCCCTATGCATAGCACAGGAGAAAAGATACTTTTCTAAACATAAAATTCTTACTAAAAGAGAAAAAATAGTAGTTTAAACAACAACTACTAGTAAAATGGAAAAACAAATCAACATTTCTAAATTTTAAAAATTGGTTTTCCTTTTTTGCTTTTATTTAGCATATTAAAAACTTTCTTGTGCTGCTCTAGTGTTTGGGTCTTAATTTTAACAGGCCAATAATTAATCTATTTCTCATTTTCATAATTATTTCCAGTACTGTGTAAGAAGTCTATCTAAATTTCTGAACATTTGCATTTTTTGCTTTTTAACTATACATTTTAAAAATAGATCAATTACTACAAACTCTGCTTCTGACAGAACTCATGTTTTTTTCCAGAATAAAAATACACATCATATAGATAATACAACCCAAATGGAAATGCTAATGGGTTGTAAATACATCTGTTTTTGCACCATGAAAAATGGTAGAGATATAATCAGCTCAAGTCAGGGGTCATAAACAAATACTGGTAACTGAAATATGCATGTTTAAATTATACACACTGAAAGAGCTCTATATAAATATATAGGAATCTATATAAAGTGCAAAACAAGCAATATCAAATATGTGACCTCTGATATCTTAGTATTCCCATTCATCTGATTTCAAGTCGAGATAGCTGAGAATATTCTGTGCAAGCTTCACGGCTTGTTTTCTGGCAGTTTTGCACTCCTCCTCTCCTTGAGGATCGACGGCATCTAGGGCTAGCAGTTGCTTTGTGAGGAGCTCCTCCAGCCTTATATAGTTCTTATCAGTTCTATTTCCATCAAATGAAAGAACTTCTCGCTGGATCTCAGACAAACTTCCAAGAACGCTCCAGATAGATTTGTGGGATGGGTGTTCCTCAGCAACCCCCTGATTTCTTTTCTCAAGAGCTTCCTTCAAGTCAATAAAAGTGATAAGCGTTTGCACTTCTATTACAGCTCTTCTTCTTGCTTCTCGGATACATGGGTTCTTCCCAAGGTCCACTTCATCCAATTGTCCAATTAAACTTTGCAATTCTGTCTTTGATCCCAGGTATAAATCAGTAGGATTTTGTGCTTTAAGAAGTTCATTCTTCACTTCTCTCATTTTCTTGAGGACTCCTTCTATTTTTAGAATGGATTGATTCTGTCCCAGGTCAAATGCATGAGTAGAATCTGCTTCTTCTTCTAAATCCAAATATTTCAATAATTTGTTGATATCTTCCACTACTTCCTTCCTATAATTTCTTATTTCTGTACGTCCACAAACATCTAAAGCATCCAGATCAGCAATCAATCCTGAGAGCACACAGGACAAGTGCTTGCAAGTCTCACTGTTGTTTACTCCCATTAAAAGGGCAATAAGAGTTCCTCTGGCTTTGTTCACTTCACACATAACAGAGTTTATTTTGGAAACACTAGGATGTGCATCTTCAGAAAGTGGCAAGGAAGGTTGCCTCTTCATGGAATCTTCAATAATCTCTTGAACTGCGCATATTCTGGTCAATGTGTGATATCTTGCTTTCCGCAAAGAGATTTTCCCTCCAGTTTTGACATGTGTCAGTCTCAGTATAACATCCTGGATGGCTTCTTCAAATTCATCAGTCACCCGGTTATCTCCACTACAGAGTGGAGCAATTTCTTCCTTGACAAGTGATTGAGCTTCCTTAAAAATATTCTCTATCTCTATCCGGTGTGGGTGTTTTGCATTTTGCTCCAGTTCTTTGAGAAGGCGCTCTGTGTCCTGAGCAGCCCTTTTTCTGGCTTGTTGAATATCTCCCTTTCCTTCGGTATCTACAGAGTCAATTTCAAAAAGTTGTTTAGTTAGGATCCTCTCCAGTTTCTTATAGTTCTTGTCATCTGAGAGACCACTGAAGCCAATTACTTGCTGTTCAATACTCTTGACTTCCTTTTGTATTTCCTGAAGCCTACTAATAGAAGGATGTTGATTTCCCATATCCATACTTTTATTTGGTTCAGTTCCACAAGAGCTAAAAAAATGAGAAAAGTGATTAGTTATTTTAGTGTAATGTCTTTACAGAACAGGAATAGTTGTCATGCATTAATTCATTTTAAAATAATTTCATTTCTTCCACTTATTCTTTATATTGCAGTATTATGTCAGCTTTCTATTTCAAAAGTTGCCTAAATCTGGCTACATCACTTTGACGTGGCTACTCCTTCATCAACATATAGCAATCCCTCAATGATTAAGCAGAAATCTTCAAGACCCAATCTGAAGACCCAAAATTCATCACCCTGAAGACAACCTGAACTTAGCAAGGATGTTTGTCAGGTAACAGGCAGTGTCTGTCACCTGGCACATATTTGAAGCTATTTCTGCTTGGCAGATCTTGCCAGTTTGTCTTTGAAAATTTTCATACCACAAGGAGAACAGAGGAAGACCCATCAAACTACCCAAATCAATAAAATTAGAAAAATAATCATATGCTACATTATATACTTTGAGCCCAGGACTAGGTGCTGGGCGCCTATGTATCTCAAATATTTTCAACTGTAACAAATAACTAAGATACAACTTATTAAAAAAGGTCACAAAAAGTTTTTTAACATCATTACTCTTTTAGTTTCTACTCTTCCAAGTTTTTTTTAAGCCATCAAATTGCTCTTTCCTTTTGTTTTATTACATAAAAAGTTAAATTTAAATTTAAATTAAAAGTTAAAGTTAAAACACTAAAAGTTAAACTTAAAGTAAGTAAAACTCCTTTTCTCCCTCTCTGACCCAATCACCGTTTGCCCTCCTTTTTCCAACAAAGAAAATGTAACAATAAGAACTAGGCTATTTAAGTAAAAGATCCACCCCTCCAAACAAAAACCAAATACCTATGTCAGATTTCTGTTAAGTTCTTATTCCCTAGGATCATTAGCTGAGCTACAGATTTTCTATTTTCTTCCTACCTTCACTCCAAAATCTCAAAAACCTCATCTTTAAAAATCTGGCAAGTATTCCACAAGGAGTATTATTGGGATATACAGGGGCTGAGACATTCAGCACTAGTGGAAAGGCAGGCAATATCTGAAGTCAGAAGAGCAGGACTGGATCCTAGATTCTACTACCTACTTCTGAGACTCTGGGTAAATTATTTCACTTCCCTCTCTGGGTTTCATTCAATTTCCTCATCTATAAAATGCAAGGGAGAAAAGGTAGACTAGGTGATGCACATCCAAAGTCTCTTCCAGCTCTAAATTCCACGACAGCCATTTCCCCCCTCCCTCCAAATCAGGTCTACATGGGACAGAGTGCTGCTATTTAATATAACTAATGCCAACTGAACCTTCACTCACAAATACTAGTCTCAAAACTTCCTACTGGCTTTACAGATAGCAGGGCCATAAAATTTACTAAAAAATTTTAGGGAGGCAGAAGTGAATGAGGATCTGGAGCAGGTGCCACCTCCCACCTTGGGCTCCTGGTGTCACCACGTCAATGGTCTCTTCAAGTTACCCAGAAGCAAAGAAATGATGTTAAATTGTTGAGCAGTGTTGGAATTGGCCAGGCCCCTGTGTCTGCTTCCAGAAGTTGTTACGTTAAGATGGATGAGCCCCTTTACGGGTTAGGTGTCAAAGCCCAAAGCTGCATCCTGTGTCACCCTGGCTAGTTCTCAAAGGAGCACAGGGTTCAAAGGACCGGCCACTACGGCCACCTTCTACGGCCTGGCTTCCTGGGCCGGGCTGCCCGGCTTCCAGGAATCTCAGGCCCTGACTTGGCCCTGACCTCACAATAGGGTCTGCCATGGGGGAGGGGAGACCTCGGACCTTCCGGAGGCTCTCGGCTGCGCTCCTAAGGGGTGAGTTAAAAATCGATGACCCCATTCCCTCCCATGGGGGGAGGGGGCCATGGGGACAGCAGCGCCGGGGAAGGAAATGGTTCTGTGTGGGGAGGCACGATAGTGAGGAGACACCCCTTCCAGGCCCCCCAAAGCTCAGAGATCCAAAGACTAGGAGGGAGGGAGGGATGGGGGGCCCGTCCTGAGTAGAGGAGTGAAAAGAGGGGGCCCGGATTCCGAGGCATGGGAAGGAGAGCCCGGGCTGTGAGGGGATCTGAAAAAAGGAGGGCACCCTGGGATGTGGGGAGTGAAAAAATGGGGATCGGCCTCTGGGAGCGTGGAGGGAGTAAAAAGAGAGGGGCTGGCCTTTGGGAGTTTGTGGGGGGGTAACAAAAAGAGCGAACGGCCTGTCAGGAAGGTTAAAAAAAGGGTGGGGAGAAGATGGAGGATGGGGCCGGGGTCAGGAAAAGGGGGCCCCGGCCCGGCAGGGCACCGCGGGGGGTCCCGGTGCGGGAGGTCCCGGTGCGGGGGGTCCCGGTGCGGGGGGTCCCGGTGCGGGGGGTCCCGGTCCGGGGGTGGGGGGCGGGTAGGAGGGCTACATACCCCTCTATCTCGCTCCGGAGGGGCCACGGGGCGCAGTCGGTCACCGCCGAGTCCTTCACCCTTGCTCTTATCACCTCAAGCCGGACCCTGAAAGGGAAGTGCCGCGTCTGGCTCGGCCGGCCCTCGCCTGCCCCCGCGCCACCATGGCCCCGGCCCCGGCCCCTCAGCCCGGCCCAGTTCTCCTCTTCCGGCCCCTCCTTTGCCTCCTCCCCCCGCTCCGCCTCCCTCGCCGCCCGCCCCGGCCCTGGCCAGGCCCGACCCACCCCCTGCGGCCAGAGGAGTCGTCTTGGAGCCGGGAGGCCGAGCGCCGGCCCTGCGCCGGATCGCCAGGCGGGGGCGGCCCCGGCTGCCAGATGGAGCCCTGCCTCGCCGCCTCCGCCGCTCGCTGGTCCCCTCTGGCCGAGTACATGGTGGGCCCCCGGCTCCCGGGCTCCTGCTCCTTCTCCGGCTCCTCCTCCGCAGCCGCCATTTTACGAGACTGCCGTAAAGCGGCGCGGCCGAGGTGGGGCCGAGGGAGTACCGATGGCGGCGGCCGCTCGAGTGGGCTGTAGGCCGGGGCTCCTCCGTCCGCCCCGCCGCGGCGTCGCCTGCCACGGCCGCCGGCTCGGCTCGGAAAGAGGGCCAGAGCCCCAGGACTCGCCGCGGAGCCGGGTAACCAGGGTGTCAGCGGGGCGGGTGCGGGGCCCCCGAGGTGGCAAGGCCCGGCGAGTACGCGGGCCGGCCGTGACCCAGCCGGTGACCCGCGGGAGCGACGGCCGTGTCACTGCGCCCGGGCCGTCGGGAGGGTGTCTACGAATCTCGACGTGTGTGTGTGTGTGTGTGCGAGCGTGTGTGTGTGTGCGAGCGTGTGTGTGTGTATGCGTGTGTGTGTGTATGCGTGTGTGTGTGTATGTGTGAGTGAGTGACTGAGCCCCGACGTGTGTCCGTCTCGATGTCCCTGAGCGTCTGCCTGGTGGGAGGGGCAGACAGTCACTGAGCCCCGACGTGCGTCTGCCTCCGAGCCTCGGGCGGGGTGGGGGAGGGGCGGGGAGCGGGTCACTGAGCCCCGGCCCCCGGGGGGAGGGGCAGAGAGGAGCCGCCCGCTCCACCTCGTGGGGGAGGGGCCGAGACTGAGCCCCGACGTGCGTCTGTCCCTGAGCCGGGCCCTGGCAGGGGGGACGTGAGCAGGTCACCGAAGCCCCGCGTCTTCTATCGCTTAGCCCCATTCGGAAAGAGTGACTGAAGGCCGAAGTCTGTCTACGCCCCGGCCCTGCAGGGAGGGGGTGACGTTGGCCCCGACCGCAGCTGTGGGGGAGCACGACTTGTGTCTGTGTCGCCGAACCCCTAAGCCGCGCCTTTATGCAGCCCAAGCTCCTGAAGCCCTGCCTGGACGGCCCGCATCGTGGCGGAGTCCCCGAATCCCCGCGCATTGTCTGCCCTTGATGCCTCGGACCCTTCAGGCCCGTCCTCTTTGGGCCCCCGGGAGTTCTGCCGCTGCCGTGGGACGGTGACCACCGTGGCTGCTTTGACTCGGCCTTAGTTATGGTGGGGAGTGACCCCTGGCCAGGACCCCACTTCCTGTTCCCGTCTTCCCTCATACATGGGGGCACAGCTGAGAGGGAAAAAGGGGTGAGTGTGGGGAGTGACCCCTGGCCAGGACCCCCCTTCCTGTTCCCGTCTTCCCTCATACATGGGGGCACAGCTGAGAGGGAAAAAGGGGTGAGTGAGGACGGTGATCTTTTGCCAGATCTCAGCTTTCTTCCATACCGGTTTTCTCTGGACATATGAGCAGCCACATTCAAAAAACAAGCGCTTAATTTTATATATAAATAGCCTACATAATAAACTATATAATAGTCTCTTACTCTCCTAGGTCTTTTCTCTCCCTCTGATGTTTTATGGAATTTGTACCTTAACACCTAAGAGCTCCTAGAAAGGAAGATTCCTCACATTCAGCAGAAGTTTGAATCTGTCCTTATTTATTGCTAGCTAACCCCGGGTCTCTGTGTTTGAGGGGAAAATCAGGACGTATGAAATGTTTCTGGAAGAGAATTGACCAGAGTGTATATTACAGTGTCTACCATTGTGTTTTGAAACCTCCTTCAGCTTTTGAAGAAGTATGACTGGTAGCTTCTTCACCCCAGTCTTCTCTCAGAGATACTTTTAGGGGCCAGTCCCCACCCCATCCCCCACCTTTCATTTCTCTGTCACAGCTCATGGGTTTGTTTTTGGTTTTTTTTGTTGCTGTTGTTTTTTACCTTCATGTGAAAATACTAGCTCACTGGCTCTGCTGAAGATAAGTATGGAAATGCAGTATGGAGAATCGATGTGGCATAGTGGACAGAGAGCTGGCCTTAAAAGTCAGGAAGATTTGGTCAAGCCTGATCTCTGATACCCTGGGCAGCTAGGTAGCCCAGTGGATACAGAGAGCACTAGACCTGGAGTCAGGAAGATTCATTTCCTGAGTTCAAATGTGGCCTCAGACACTTAGTAGCTGTGTAGCCTTCGGTAACTCACATAACCCTGACTGCCTCAGTTTCCTCATCTGTAAAAAGAGCTGGAGAAGGAAGAGAGGCAGACCATCCCAGTACCTTTGCCAAGAAAACCATAAATATGGTCAGGAAGAGTCAGGTGGGACTGAAACTACGTGAACGGCAACAAGAAGAAACTCCAGGCCATAAGTTGGATGATAAGTTGCCGCTTTTATAGGGGGAATTTCCTCACCTATGTACCAGAGAAATCACAGTACTATTCCATTACATTCATATACCACAATTTGTTCAGTTATTCCCCAGGTGTTAGACACATAACTTCATTTTCACTTTTTACTACCACAAAAAGCTCTGCCCTATATATTTGATATGTATGGGAACTTTATGTCATTTATAATGAGATATCTGAGTTGAAAAATATTAACTTAGTAACTTTTCCCAAATAATTTCAAATTGATTTCCAGAACAGTTACCAAGTGTATTAATTGGCTTAGCTTCTAGCTAAACAGTTCAGTGCCCCAACACTGGCTATACCTTGAGGATAGAGACCTTTATTTTTCTTTGAATCTCCAATGTTTAGTACAATGGGTGACACATAATGGGTGTAAAATAAATACTTGTTAATTTTATCATCTTTACCAATTTGATGGTTGTAAAGTTGAAATCTCAGAGTTAGGCTAATGTGCATTTCTCATATTAATAATTTGGAACTTTTTTCTTCCACTTAGTAGTTGGCATTTCTTCTCTTGAAAATTGTTTGTTCATATTCTTTACCCAGTGATGTTTTCCACTGCATTATGCTGCCAGAAAACTTAGGACTAAACACTTTCTGAAGCAGAGGTCAAAGGGAGTGATAGCTACTTCAGCCTCTATTTCTGTTATTACATCAGGATGTTATATAATGGGTTGATTTTTTCAGAAGACTGTTTTCTTTGAATTACAATTCTAGTTATGGTGATAGAGCTCCACTGATTTCACTAAAAGTCTCATTGGGCCCTTTTCAGAGCAAGAACTCACATTTACAAGGTAGCTGAATAGTCTAAAGGGAACATCATTTTGTAAGAGCAAAACTCAGTCCAATTTCTTGAAGGAGTCATACTTGTTGCATGGTGGCAAAGATTCACTAGGTTCACAAATTTGCTGTTCCCTGCCCCCTCAACTCCCATTTTATTGTCTTGATACAGTGTAGATATGGCCTTATATAACTACTGTCATTACAGTCTTCAGCATTGAAATGCTAACTAAGGGATGCTATTTATATTTCCTCCCAGCTGTGTAACTACAAGTTAAAGCTACGTTATAACTAACTGTTCAATTGACATTAATGGAATTTCGGGGTCTGTGAATAACACAGGCTATGCAGTATTATTTTTATTTGGAAAAGTGTCATAAATAATGTTACTTTGCAGACATTTGCACTTGTGTGGTGAGGAGGTGGGCTGATACAGTGGCATTTTTTTTTGTACCACAGATCTGAAGATCCATTTTTCTAATTTGCTTTCATGCTATGGCAGAAAAGCAAAAACGTGTATACTTAATGCCACTACTGTCTCACCACCCTCTCTTCAGAGCTTTTCAATCTGGCTTCTAACCTCAGCATTCTACTGAAACTATTCTTTTAAAGATTATCGATGATTTCTGAACAGCTAAATCTGATGGCCATTTCTAAGTCCTCATCTTTCTTGACCTCTCTGGAGATTCTGATAGTTATTTACCACTACCTCCTTGATTGACTTTCATGATCTTATGCTCTCCTGGCCCTCTTCTTACCTATTTACTTCTCTTCCATTGTCCTTGCAACTTCTTCTGTTTCCTGCCTGTCCGTAGCCTCCACCTTTATTGCCTCTAATTCTGCCCCCTGGAGTGGAGCAGACCAATCCTAATCCCTCTACCTGGGGAGAAATAGCCCTTCAAATACTTGATGACAACCCTCATTTATTCCCCTCCTTCCCAAGACTCCTCTCCTCCAGGCTCCTCCACCACTGGTTCCTTTAACTTATTCTTTTATTTCATGGTTTTAATTGCTTCCTGTTTAGATTTGGAAAGGACCTTTGAAGTCATCCAACCCACTCTACTCATTTTACATGTAAGGAAAGAGAAGCCTTGAGAGGTTGAGTACCCAAAGTCACACAGGGTTTTAGTGTCTGACTTGAGTGTCTTTTCTAAAATAGAGCATCTAGAACATAATTTTCTGAATGTGCTCTGACCACTGCAAACGATCTCTCTCACTTTCTTGACACTACCTTTTTTAATGCAGTCAAAGGTCATATTAACTTTTTCAGCTGGCAGACTCAACATACTTAAATGGATCTGTGGTTTCCTCAATTTGCAGTCTTGTGATGTAGATTGAAATCTATCCTATGCCTCTGTCCTGTTGTCGCTCTTGTTTGTGTTTTTCTATAAATTTGCTAAAGTAGATGCCAACCAGCATACTAGAGGCCTTCACTTTCTCTTGACCTCATCGTGGTCCATCTATCATTTCTCACCATGTCTCCGGCTTGTCTCTTCTTCCTTTCATACATTTTCTTAATGACATCTTTTACTACTGTCCCTGTATTCCTGTCCTTTCCACCATGCACCACTCCACATGTATGATACTCATTTTTAATTCTTTAGAGATTGTTGTATTCTGTGTTTCATTGACATACAGCCATGCTGGTAGAATATTTGCAGGATCATATATACATATATTCATGTATACACATATATATTATTTTATATATATATGTTATGTGTATGTATTGAAATTCTCAGGTATGGTTGTAGTGAAGAAGAAAATTGACCCAAGAACTTAACTTCTTGAGAAAGCAAGGAAATTGACCTGGAAACTGGAAGGATTTTTTTTTAAATGAGGAATTAGCCTGAGTAATAAAGGAAACATAAAGAAAGGTTGCTAAATGACAGTGGCAGATAGTTTGAAAATAGAAGGGTGTGCCTATTCCACCAGACTCCTCACCCCCTTACATGCTTTATTGATTATCTCTTTTTATAATACTATCGCTTTCCAATGACTTCTCCCTCCCCACAGAATACTTACTTATACCAAAAAAGTAATATACCAAAACAATTCAATACATTGGCTATGTCTATAAATGTATGTTTCATTCTGTACTTATAGTCCACCATCTCTCTGCCAAGAAACAGGAGGCATTCTTCCCCATCAGTCCTCTGAAATCAAGATTGGTCAAAGTTCCGAAGTCTTCAGTGTTGTTTGCTTTTCATTTCTGTGTTTATCACGTAGATTATCCTCCTGGTTCTGCGAATATAACTTTATTAGTTCATACAAATCTTGTCAAGTGTTTCTGAATTCTTCATATTTGTCTTTTCTTACAGGGAAATAATATTCCATTACATTTGTATACCCCATTTTCTCAATTTCCCAGTTGGTAGGCACCTATTTTGTTTATAATCTTCACTACTGCAAAAACTGATGCTATAGATATTTTGCACGTATGAAACCTTTCTATAACAGAATCACAGAATTTGAGAGTTGGGAGGGAGGCCATCTAGTTCAACCCCTATTCAAAAGGAATCTATACCATAACATACCCAACAAATGGTGGGGTGTGATTCTTTTAGCAACTTCTGCTCCCTTTCCTGACTGTCATTGTAGAAACAATAGAATACCATTTAAAATTTTTCTTTATTTCATAGGTTGCCATGGTAAAAAAGAAATCACCAAGTGCCCAACCTAGTGGTGGTTTGCTTCTCTTTAGTTAGCTAGTTTGCTCCTCAGGAGCAAACTTGATTGATGGGGCCATACACAAAGCTCTTCAATGTATGCAAGAGTATACATTCTGTCCACACTATAAGGCATCAAAATAGAACTTTGTGGCTGCCCTTTCACCCCATTAACTCACATTGAACTTTCAATCCCTTACAACCACTCAATTTTTTTTTCTACATCAGTGGAAGACTTGCTTATCTCATGTTTATAAAGGTGATTAAAAAAATAGGACTTTTCCCCCCTCTCCATTAAAATAATATCTTCACATCATAGATTTAGAACTGGAATGTCATCTAGTCCGTGGACCTCATTTTACAAACAAGAAATTTCTGGCCCAGAGGTGAAAGTGACTTTTCCAAGATCACACATAGTGGCAGAAGGGTGATTCAAACCCAGGTCTTGTGACTACAAATCCAGCATTCTTTTAACTGCACTATGATTCTTCTTGACCTTATCTGTGGCCCATCATTCTAGCTAGTTGAAATCTTTTTTGGATTTTGACTCTGCCATGCTATCTTAGCTATCTTCAAGTTTGGACTGAGCCTCCCATGCCATCCTTGTGGACAAGATAAAAATCATTACCTACAAATAGGTGGATCCAAATTTTGTTGAATGGCTAGACCTATGGAGTATTTCTGAGGTTTATGCTAGTTAACCTTTTTTTTTTTCTAGCAACTTGAATAGTTGCAAATAGGAAGCATGCTTATCAGATTTGTACCTAGCACTAATCTGGGAAAGTGAATGACGTATTGGATGACAGAGTCAGAGTCCAACAAGATCTCATGAACATTGGGAAGAATAAAGAAAGACAAAACATAACAAATCTCAAAAAATCAGCTTTCCATGTCCTAGATCTGGGAGGGCTAGGATGAGATGGGCGGGGGGAGGGAGGAGAAGGAGGACTCAGGACAAAAAAAGAGTCATTCATCTTGAAAAAAAGCTTGTCTTTTCATAGATGCCAAGTTTCGTGTGTGAATTAACACTAAAATATGATAAAACAAAAAAGCTGGTATTTTCTAAGGATATTTTGAGATGATTTGTCCAGAGAGGCAAGAAATAGTCTGTATTTTACTCTGATCAGATCTGTAGTTTTGTGTTTAGTTGTGGGGGCCATCTTTCAGGAAGGACGTTGACTAGCTGGAGAGCATCCTGAAAAAGGTGAACAGGATGGTGCAGCACCTCAAAATCCTGCCATATGGGGTCAAATATTATAGTGGCCATTAAGCATTTCAAGAATTGTCATGAGGAAGTGAAATCAAATTTATTCTTTCTGTCCCCAAAGAACAGATCTAGGAACAATAGGTGAAGAGAGGCAGTGCTGAAGAGTTAACAGATAGTGAGGGAAAACTTTTTGACAAAGGTTTGATGGCCACCTGTCAAGGATGTTATTGAGAGGATTCTTAGGCAATTATAAGTTAAACTGGCTCCTGCTAGTCACAGCACTGGCTGCATGTTCACTCATTCCCTATCAGGGAGTTGAAATACTCCTTGCTCCCCGTAGCTATGTTTCAGTTCTCTACCTAGCACTAGTACTCAGTAACCTTTCTTCCTTTGAGGTTCATTCAATCCATATCTACCACTCAGAATTCCAGTAGCTATTATCTCCTGGCCTCAGACACTTTCCTTCTTTCCTAAATAAGTCCAGTGCCTGGCTCACAGTCTTTCTTCCCTAACACCTTCCCTCATACTACAGGACTTCGATATACATACTCCTTCAAACACCACCTACTAATTCCTTAATTTATTTCCTATAACCTATTCCTCCACTCTATATCAACCATGCACAAAGACGGTGATAAGTTGTGTTCCACACATCCACAAAAGATCCATCAATAGATTTCAAGGAATCTATGCACTTGGATGAGAAAAATGTATATTTTAATATAATTTGTTTCATTTATAATCTTCTATATTTTATTTAATACATTTAAGAACCTTATTCTGAGGAGTCTAGAAGCTTCACCATACTGCCCAGAGGGGTCCATCACTCCTGCCCTACAGTAGCAAGTTAAAGTTAAGAATCCTTGCCCTGAGTCAAATTTATAAGAATATAAGTCATTCTCCAGTTGATAAATCATCAAAGGATGGCAATAGGCAATTTTCAGACAAAGAAATCAGAACTATCTGTAGTCATATTAAAAAAATTATCTAAATCACTGTTGATTAGAGAAACATATACTAAAACAACTCTGAGGTACCACCTTATACCTATCAGATTGGCTAATATGGCAGAAGGAAATTGACAAATGTTGAAGAGGATGTGGGAAAATTGGGACATTAATGTACTGTTGGTAGAGTTGTGAGTGGATCTAATCATTCTGGAGAACAATTTGGAACTATACCCAGAGGGCTATAAAATTCTGCATACCTCTTGACCCAGCAATAACCACTACTAGGTCTATATCCCAAAGAGATTTAAAAAAAAAAAAAAGGAAAGGAAAAGGATCTATATGTGCACAAATATTTATAGCAGCTTTTTTGTGGTGTCAAAGAACTGGAAATTGAGGGGATGCCCATTAATTGGGGAATGACTGAACAAGTTGTGGTCCGTAATTGTGATGGAATGCTGTTGTGCTATAAGAAATGACTAGTACGATGTTCTCAGAAAAATCTGGAAAGATTTACATGAACTCATGCAAAGTGAGGTGAGCAGAACCAGTAGAGCATTGTACACAGTGACAGCAACATTGTGTGATGATCAGCTGGGAATGACTTAGCTCTTCTCAGCCATATAGTAATCTAAGACAGTTCAAAGGACTCATGATGAAAAATGCTATCCATCTCCACAGGAAGAATTAATGGAGTCTGAATGCAGATCAAAGCATACTTTTTTTTACTTCCCTTATTTTTCGTTTTGTTTATGGTCTCTGTTTTCTTTCACAATTTGACTAATATGGTAATATATTTTGTATGACTGCACATGTGTAACCTATAACAAATTTCTTGTTTTCTCAGTGATGTGAGAAAGGGAGAAAATTTGGAACTCAAATTTAAAAAAAAAATGTTAAAAATTTTTACATGTAATTGGAAAAAAAATAAAATATTAAAAAAAGAAAAACACCCTTGCCCTAGAATGTCCTTAGAGTGCTCAATCTTCAGTTCTCCTAGATAGAGTTTCTCTGGTGAGCACTGGCAGCCTTTCACTGCTTTTACCTGAGCTTTTTCTGGCTCCCCTGGAAATCTGAAGAGAGCTGGGCATCTCTGTGACTTTTACATATGCATATATATATATATATGTATATATATATATATATATATATACATATATATATATATATATATATATATGTGTGTGTGTGTGTGTGTGTGTGTGTGTATACACACATTTATACATACATACATATATATATATATATATATATAAAGAGAGAGATTATAGAGCTTAGAAGAGTCAGTGGAATTTATTGAAGGGTTGGTGGTTGGTCAACTTTGTGAGAGATTGGAGTGGAGAGAAACTTGGTCAGCAATTCAAGATATCATAACCTGTCAGAGTAATAGGTGATAAGTGATGAAGTAGGGGAGTAGTTTGTGTGAATAAATGTGGAGAGTAGGTCAGATAAGAGAGATACTGCTAAGGAAAAAAAAATGAGCAAGATTTAGGAATTGATTGAATACTTGGAGGAGAGAGGGTTTCTTACATGCTCACTTTTTCTCTATTGCTTCATTTTTTTCTAATTGGTATTTTGATGAGTGAGTGAGTTCATCCAGGGTCACTGGGTAGCCTAGTGGATAGAGTGCCGGGCATGGAGTCTGGAAGAATTGAGTTCAAATCCAACCTCAGACACTTCCTATTTGTGTGACCCTGGCCAAGTCACTTCCCCTCGATCGGCCTCAGTTTCCTCAACTCTAAAATGGGCATAATAACGATCCCTTCCTCCCAGGGTTGTCAGGAGGATCAAATGAGGGTAAGGATTGTAAAATGCTTAGCACAGTGCCTGGCACACAGCAGATGCTGTGGAAATGTTAACTATAATGATGATGAAGATGATGATTATTTGTTCGTGTGATTTTCATTGTACCATCTTATCCCATTCTGTGCAGTTCTTTATCTGTGCTTTCAAATAAAGTTCAGTTTCATAATTTCTTTTCTGTGAGTGTTCCATATACCATGTCTTCTCTTTCTGTGCAGTTCTTATCTATGCTTTCATGTAAATACTACATAGAAGATTTACCCAATGCTCTGATGACCTTGTTCTTTTAATATTTAGTGAGCAACAGTGTAACATTTTGGCTCCTCATCTTACTATATGATGCTTTTTATTCTTGACATATGATTGTTCCTTTTATAGTCACATGCTCTCAATAATATTTTACGTCACTCCTTGCTACACTCTGCTTATGCCCGCTAAAGCTTGAAAAGAAAATTAATGAGGAACTTTGGTGAATCCATTTTGTTTATTAAACATAAATCATTGTTGACATACTTTAGTTATGTATTAATGTATTAATAATTTTCTTCTTAAAGATGTCAAGATCCTGTCCACCCAGAAAATCTTGTAATGATTGGATTGGGCCCCCGGATAGATATTCAAACCTTCGACCGATCAGATTTTACATCCCTGAAAATGAATCTCCATTGGAACGGCAGCTTAGGAAATTAAGACAAGAAACCCAAGAGTGGAACCAACAATATTGGGCAAAGCAGAATCAGACATTTATTAAGGTGAGCCTAGGTTTGAACAAAATACAAGTTAGCTTGTTGGCCACTTGGTGGTGCTAGATGTACCTCTGTTTCTTTGGTTACTTGGTAGATTACATTTTAAAAATCTCATTTCACTGTGTAAATATAGTTTGAAAAGTGGCATTATTGCTGTATTGTAGTTTTGAAATTGTATGTACGTATTACACATAAGGAATATGAATGTATAGTGTTTTTTGGTGTAATTTGGCTACATGCTAAGATTTCAAATTTCTTACTGCAACATTTTGTACACAATTGAAAAGAAATAATCAATTTTCATATTTAAATTGGTATGTGTGTGTAATATTTGTATCCATTCTGGTAAGCTATCAAAAATATGTATTATACACACAGAAAAGGGTATTATCCTATTCTCTGAATTTATAAGCAAGCTCTGTACAACAAGAAGTTGGTTTTAGAATTTCCTGTGCTCTCTGTCCCTAATATTAAATGCTTATGAAGCTGAATTGAATTTTGTCAGCAGCAAAATATGCAAGGGGTTAAGCAGGAAATCCAGGTCTCAATCTTCTTAGATTTCTGTGTGTTTTGTTCTCTTTGGGGATCTGGAGAATGAAAAAGAGAATGGAGCAGTGCAGCTTTGGAGAAGAAGAATTAGGACAAGATTAGCAATCCAATGTGGTGCTTATTAGCATTTTAAATTATCTTCATTATATTATCAAAGGTAAATTATTTTTGCAAGAAAAGCAGTTATGAAAAGTCTTTTAATTAATAGAAAGCAATGAATGATACTGCCCTATGTAGGCAGATTAAGTATAAATTGTGTAGTGTGGTGACTTAGCTCTGAGTTGGTACGACGCAGTTCATCACTTATTTAGTAGACATTTATTCTGTGCAAGGCACTGTGAATACAAAGATGAAAACTCTATGATCTCTAATATTAAAGATCTTAAAAATATAGTAAAGGGATAGGACACATACATACTATAAGTTAAAATGTGCTAAATGTATAGGACAAACCAACCAGAGAGAGATTGGGGAGGAAGAGATCCCTTCTTTTGGAATAATGGCATGGCACCCAAGCAGAATCTTGAAGTAAACGAGCAGGATTTCACCAGGAGGAAGGGCCTTCTACGTGTGAGGGATGATCTCCTCAATTGTGAGAAGTAGAAAGTAAGAAAAGAGAGAGGAGTGATTAGTCATCCATTCTGGGTATTACTCCAGGTCCATCTGGGTGTGACCCCAGGGTCCTGGCACAACTGGCCCAGGCTCTGGGTATATCTTTCAAATAACAATGCATGAAGGGAAGCAGAGAAAAGTAAGTCTGGGAAGAAAAATTGGAGCCAGTGATAAAATGGTTATCTTCAGGGACAAAATCTTACCATTTCAGAAAATGACAATTTCATCTTTTAGGAAAAAGAAGAATTTATTCACTCAAGATTGAAAGCTAAAGGTCTGGAATTGAAAGATGAAACAGGTTAGTACAGTGTACTTTTTTTCTGTTATAAGGATGCTATTTTAATAATACTAATGTATAATATTTCAAAGTTTGCAAAGCTTTTTATAACACATTGGGATCCTCACAACAATCCTTTTAGGTAAAATATTCTTAACTATTATTTTGATTTTACTAAGGTCACAAGAAGTCAAGTGACTTGCCCAGGCTCCCCCAGCTAGTAAATATCTGATGTAAGAGTTGAACCCAGGTCTTCCTGACTTTTAAGTTCAGTGCTCTGTCCACTAGGCCAACTTTTGGATAAGTAGTACTATTAGGCAACTATTTGTGATTTGCATTTTTAGGAGGGCACTCTTAAGATTATGCTCAGGGATACTTTAATGGTTTCCCTCAAGTGACTGAGAATATAATGTTTCCAAACTTTCTCAGCCTGTGCAACTTTTGTCCATATCTTCCCATAAACTCAGAGTTAAGACCTTTTAATAGTATTGAGATATCAGTGACAGATCTTTTCTGATCGTACATTGCCTAGCTGATCTCTTTTAGGTCATTTCATGCACTCAAGTCATCTTTGCTTTTAAACTGTAGGCTGTTTACATATGCCTAAACTGTTAGATCACCTACAGTTTTGATACTTGAAAGACAACGGTGTTTTACAATTCATGATCTATTAGCATAACTGTCAGAGTAATGGTTTTTAACAGATGTTTTATTCAGAGGCTCATAGATATAGAGCTGGAAAGGACTTGAAAGGCCAGCTAGTCTAGTACCTTCATTTTATGGGTGAAGAAACTGAGGGCCATGGAAGTTAAGGATTTTATGTTGAGGAGGACCCTGGAATTGTTGAAAGTGCTCCTCACTTTATTTTACTTTTGTTTTTAATGTTTTATTGATGCCTTAATAGACACTAGTGTAAATTCTCATTGATTCTCCCAGTTCCTCATCCATGGCCAAGGAAGTACAACTGAACAAAACAAACCAATATTGACCACATCTAACAACACATGTCTCATTCTGCACTGGAATTCTACCACCTCCCATAGGAGGAGGGAAGCACTTTTGAGTCCTTTGAATTTAAGGGCACTACATTGACCAGAGTTCTGATGTTTTTCTATTTATTTTATTTTTTAAAAAGCTTATGTTGGTGTTTTTTTAAATATTACTGTCACTTCCCCCAACTTCCTTCCAAATGCTCTCTTGTAATCAGTATAACCAAACATAATCGATCATGTCTTAAAATAGGTGCCTTGTTCTACATCTTTAGTCTAAAAGCTTCACTATCAGTCTTTTGAAGCCATGATTGGCTACTGCGTTGGTCAGAGTTCTAAAATCCTTCAGTCTAGTATCATTTTCCTCATCTTTATCATAGCTGTTATGTAAATTATTTTATTAGTTCTGCTTACTTCATTCTGCTTCAATCTTTACATCTTCCCAAATTTCTGTAAATTTTTCATATGTGTCATTTATTACAACACAATAGTATACCTCAATTTGACCAGCTGTTCTCCAGTTGGTAGAAACATCTATTTGAGTTCTTTGCCACTACAAAAATTACTGCTATTAATCTTTTTGTGTATATGAATAATTGCTTCTTAAGAGTGAGAGTGCTGGGTCAGAGGGTTTATACAAAGGGTATAATTTCAAGTTGTTTTTCAAAAGAGTTGAATTGATTCACAACTGCACCAAGTGGATTACCATTCCTGTCATCTCATAACTCCTCTAACATTTACCAGTTTGTCTTTTTACTTCTTTGCCAATCAGATATTCCATTTGTGTCTTGTGATTAGTGACGTCATACATTCTGTCTTGTGGTTGTTCATGGCAAAGAACTCCTTGCAACAGCTTTTCTAAACCTTTTCACCCATCCTCAAGCTTCCCTTCCTTTTACTCTCTCAACTGAGAATGCTTATATTTCACTGGAAAAAATAATTAAGGCCATTCACTGTGAGCTCCCTCTTCCTCATCTCATATCACTCAGATGCCTTCTGCCACTCTCTCCTCCTTAAGCCCTGTCTACCAGGAAGAGATGGTCTATCTCCTTGTCATGGCTAACCCCTATATGTGCACAAATTATTTCATTCCTCTTCATCTGCTCCAGCAGATTTACCTCCTCTATCCTCCCTACTCTTTCATTCATCTTCAATCTCCCCCTCTCTATTGGCTTTTTCCCTAATGCCTACAAACATGCACATGTCTCCCCTTTCTTCATCTCTTCATCCCCATTAGCTGTTGTGTTATATCTTTCCTCATTTTTGTGACTGAATTCCTTGAAAAGATTATCTACACTTGATGCCTCTACTTCCTTCTTTACTCTCTACAGTCTGGCTTCTAGTTCATCTTTCAACTAAAACTGCTCTTTCCAAAGTTACCAATAATCTCTTAGCTGCTAAATATCTATTGGCCTTTTCTCAGACTCCTTCTTTCTAGAGCTCTTTGCGGCCTTTAATTTTGTTACACTGCACTTCCCTGGTTCTCCTCCTACCTAACTTGCCACTCCTCAGTCTCCTTTGCCGGATTTTCATGTAGGTCATGCCTGTAGAGTGATCTGTATATTCGTGAGGTTTCTGATCTGTCCAGCTTCAGTTCCTGAAGGCTTCTTGTAAAGGTTCCTGATTCAGTGTGGAGTACTGCTCAGTGTCACCCTGGATCACCTGGGTTCCTTTCCTCCAGGGACCAGACCCTCTTGGATCGTCGTTGTTCAGAGCTCTAGATATTTCGGGCCCTTTGGTAGGGCAGAATGTAGCAGCCTTCTGATAACCTGCACCTGGGCTGAGTGCTGTCATGGCTGCACTGGTCACTGACATTGCAGGTAACCAGAGTCCACAATGTGGGTTTCCCACCTCCATGATGTGGGTTTCCAGCCTCCCTGGGGCTGTAGTCTTGCATTCTATAGGTGTCTTTGGGCCATCTCTTATCTGACTAGGAAATGTCTGGCTTGTTTGCCTATGCTGGAGCTGGGTCCAGTTTTGCCACTGGCTTTCTTTGTGTTTCCTGTGGGCTACTGACTGACTTTTTGTAAAGTTCTAGAATAAGAAGCACTGTAATTTCTCATTGACTTTCTTGATTGTTATTTGATTTGGTGCAGTTTTTAGGTTTTATGCTAGAGTAGGTATGGCTATTTTAGTAGTCATCTTGGCTGGAAATCCTACCAAATTCAGCAGTCCACATCTTCAGTATTTCCCTATATGCATTGTCTATTATAGAAGATCTTCCAGGATGTGATTCCAACCTGCCTTTCCACTATTATTTTTTAAGGTGTTATTATACTTGACAGTACTGTCTTTTTCCCATATACTCCCCATCTCCAACAACCAATACACACCTTGTCCAACAACAACATCTGACCTTTGCAGAGGCCTAGACTAGATGTGAATTGAAAGATATCAAAGATAGAGAAGTCTATGGTCACTTTAATTATCTTTAGAACAATTGTGTGACTCTTGACAGGGGTAGGAAACTACAATCCAGACCTGCCTCTTGTGTGACGCATGAACTAAGAATGGTTTTTGCCTTTTTAAATACAATAAAATTTTATTTAAAAATGTAAAAATTATTCTAAGCTCAGCTGTTTTTGCAGGCCACAAGCTTTGGTCCAAGAGCCATAGTTTTCTAACTCTGGTTCTAGAGTTTTTTTAAATATATAGTAGTTTTAGGATTTATCTAGATACATACATATACGCACACAGAGATACATAGTGTAAGTATCCTAAAACAACTACGCTTCCCCACTCAGTGTATCTTAATGCTATTCTGATGGTCTACTATGAATAAAAGATAAAAATACTTCCAAACCCTTCAGCTTTAGAGGTGTATAATAAAGCTGCCAATAAGCATTGGCAGCTGGAAAATCGTTTTGATGTGATACAGTAACCTCTGTCCTGAGAAATGGCCTAAAACCAGTTGTTTCTATTAAGATTAAAAACTTATATGATATGTACGCAGTCCTGTGTGTACACAAGGTTGAATTTCAGACTAGGATGCCTGAAAGGGAAGAATCTCATCTACGTTCTCATAATGGTATTGCATTTTTTATTTCATGTTCTTTAAAAAGTAAAAAGGTTTTTGTGATACAGAAGTTATGCATTTTCCTTATAATTCTTTAAGTCACTTGAAGCAAAGCCGAACTCTTCACCCCATTTACAATAGCAAAATCTTTTTTTCCCTAAACCTGTACCTTTGTTTTATGTTTAATTTTCAGGTAAAAAAATAACGTTGAATGCGGAAGAAATGGCTGATTTTTACAAGGAATTCTTAAGTAAAAATTTTCAGAAGCATATGTACTATAACAGGTATGTCCTTTTTAACATAGTTGAGGAATATTAAATCCAAATGGTTTATGATTGCATATTAGTTCACAGTAGTAGTCTTTTTAAGTTAATCTCCTTTTTATGTAAGATGCATATATTCTTACTGCCAACCTACTTCTCAGAATTTTTAAATTAAATGATCATTTTAAACAGTCTTACTTTGACCTTCTTCATGATCTAACAAAAAGATTAAAGGTATCAGAAGTATCAGATAAGAAAGCATCTTAGGAATATTCCAACCCAGACCTTTTGCTTCAAAAATAAGAAAACTAAGACCACTATAGGTGAAGTGACTCGGCCAGAGTAGCAAAGCCAGGATTTGAACCAGGTTTTTAGTCAAACAGGTATCTATTGTATCTAATTTCTGTCCTCAACTTCTGATTTGTGCACATAGCAGTGTTCTCTATAGATTGCTTGAGTGTATGACCCCACGTGACCTAAAATATTTCTGGGTAAAGTTTTTATGCAAAGTAGAGTTGAAAGTAAACAGAGCCAACCTGAGGCAAAATTGTGAATTGGGTGAAACCCACAGCCTTTTCTGCTTGTCCTTTTACCCGTTTGGTAACATTTCCTCCACTTTTAGGGGCCTAGTATTTTCTTTTCTCTCCTCCTATTCTCTAATAAAATAAGGGAAATGGCCTTGTGTCTGCAGAAGCTGAGGGATGCCTATTAGTCACAGAGTACACAGAAGAATGAAGCTTTGCTGTTAACCCTCACAACTTACTGTGAAGTTGGTGGAATTCCTTTTGTGAATTCAAGTCAGACTTCATTAATCATAGTGTTTTATGTGGGCTATATATAATTATACCTAATGACCTTGCAATGCAACGCAATAATGCTTATGAATTTTATTAAATAACTTTAAGTCTTTTTTATTACCATCTTAATCCCCATCCATGTGTGGTTGGTTTTTATAGCTGGTTAATAATGTAATGTGTCTATTTATAATTTATGTACATGAAGGGCGAGAGCATTAGCAATGGAGTCTTAGCCACAATTGCATAACTTCACATTTTACATTTTTAAGATTTTCTGATGAAAAGTGATGTAGAAATCAGTATATGATAGTCTTTTGTGTGATGGACTTATTCTAAATAAACC
The DNA here is from genome assembly GCA_028658325.1 of Potorous gilbertii. NCBI lineage: Eukaryota > Metazoa > Chordata > Mammalia > Diprotodontia > Potoroidae > Potorous > Potorous gilbertii. Next base: position 411,630,834 of record CM053769.1, read on the forward strand.
TAGACAAAATACTTCCTATCTTCTCATACTGATTTTCATTAAGGCATTGCTTTCCCTTTGAATGGCCACCCCTAAATAAATTTACAAATTTACAGACTCTTACAATGTTAGAACTGGTAGGGACCTTAGGATACAGTGTCCCAACAGATAGAGCCTTATGTTCTTCAATCCTTTCATTTTATAGAAGAAGAAATTGTGTCCTAGAGAGAGGAAGTTACTGACCCAACGTCACATAGCAAGTAAATGATAGAGCCTAGGTTTTCAGTTTCTTAACCCCGTGTGCTTTTCACTACAACCTGTTACAAAAGTTTACATATCATTTTTTTAGAATTCAGAGCACATTTTCTCATAGAATTGATGTTACAAGTTGTGGTTAGGTTCCCAGGCCCTCCCCTGAAGTAATAGAAATTTAAATATTGTTTTCATGTGTGATGGGTGGTTGTGTAATTTTCAGAATCACTATGAAAGGCTTTATGTAACGTGTTGTTTCACATCATCTGCTTGCCATCTCTTTGCTTCGTGTTTGAGCCGTTTGTTATTTCTTCCTTCTGTCCCAAGTGCTGATAAAGTACTCTGAGCCTGTTCCAGAACAGAAGTCCTGTGTTCACTCATCAGTTCATTTGGCTGAAACTAATGGCATGACCTACATACTTACTAGCATTCTGGCTCTGAGAGGCTTAGCTTTCAGAATATGAGACCCTTGCCTTGAGCTATGGATTCTATATAAGCATTTCTGGTTGAGTTGGGAACTAAACTATAGTAATGATAAATGCATATTCATAATCTTTCTCAGGTCAGCATCCGTGATAAATGAATCTAACCGCTTTTCTGGCCATTATTGGGGAGGAGGTGGAGCCTATCTTTTCTCTTTTGAGTATGAAATGTGCTGCTTCTGTAAATAGAGAGCCAGGATCAGGCATTGTGGATGCTTACAGGGCAGCCCCTGTCAATTCCTACAGAGCTTGTCCAAGCACTTCATTGCCTATTCAACATACCCCTCATCATTCATCTCCAGAGTCTTTTTTCCCAGAGAAAGCTTTCTAAAGTGTATAGAAAATCCATCGAATTTCTGCATTTCCTCCAGAGGCCACAAATGTTCCTTTTTTCCTAGAAGCCCAAGTCAGGAATGGAGCTTACATCACCAGAATAAGCAAAGATAGTTGGATAAGTGACTTAACCCTGTTTCATTTTGAAAGCTAACAAAGTTCTCAGGAGAATGATGGACTAAGTCTAATAAAGTGAAATTTAATAAAGGCAAATGTAAAATCCTGCATTTAGACTTTAAAAAAATCAACTGCATATAAGATGGAGAATACAGAGCTAAAGAGAGAGCAGTGCATTGGACAAAGGCTGGGGGTTTAGTGCAGGGTAGCATCTGAGTCAATAAAGGCTTAAACGTGGATCTCTGCTTCAGAGTAAGAAATGCTGCCCCTGCAGGTTAGTCACGTTCTATCACTGGAGGTGTTCAAGTGGAAGCTGGATATTCTGTTAGGATTCTAGTACAGCTACTTCCAGCTGTGAAATTCTAGGATTATTTTTTCTTAAATATTATTTTAAATTTAAAAAGGCCTCTTTAATGATAAATACCTTCCATTTCCTTCCTCCTGTCTTGTTGTAATAAATATTCAATGTTTTGGGTATTTTAGGAAAAGGGGAAAGAAAATTATTAACAAAGGAAGATAGTAAACAACTCTTTTTGGTTTTGGTACTAAGTCTTTTCTCTAATGCTTAAAATATTAATCATAAGCTGCTATTATATATAATATATAACGTTCCCTGTTCTTTTTCTTGTGGTGAAATCTAGAGACTGGTACAAACGTAATTTTACTATCACCCTGTTCATGGGAAGAGTGGCCCTAGAGAGGATTTGGAGGAAGCTTGGATTCAAACAGGTGAAGAACAATTAAAAGCACACCTACATCTGCCTTCACCAGCTGCCGTGCTGGCCATCAGGTTCAGGCACTGTTGTGACTCTCACATCCTGTTTACCTCAAACATAGTGACTGACAAACTCAACTTCTGTGGATGATAAAAAAAAAATTTATTTTAAGTGTAACAAAAAGTCTTTCAGAAGTTTTTCCATTCAAGATCGCTTTTGTATTCCTTCCCACAACAACCCAAGCAATTAATGTAATTTACATGAATTGGGACAGAGTTATTTGGGGCAGAGGTGTGGCCCAGAGAACACACAGGTCTCAGCTTGCTTTTGCTTCACATGACTTTTTTCCTGATGAAGATAAGTATTATGGTCATTTTAATTCCTGAGTTGGCAGTTTAGGGGTCAGCATGTTTTGAGATAATACCCAGGCTCTATAATTCATTGTGCCAAAACATACTTTTAAAGTAATTGACATTCCCCTTGTCAAGTAATCACTTACAGTCTTAGGTAATTAAGCCATTATAACATTAACTATCCTCAGTGTATATATCCACATGCTGATCAGACATCACGTTGGTTGCCAAAGCTTTAAAGAAATACTTAGTACTTATTTTGAAATAAATATCCTTTGAAACAAAGGTTTGAAGTGTGACTACACTGTAACTAAAAAGTTGTGGGATTTTTTAAAACTAATTTAAAAGAATGTATACTTCCAAGTGAAACTATTACTATTTTTCAGAATATTTCTAGAACTCTTCTCTAGAGGTTACCTCCTAGATTTTTGAACCTTTTCATTTGTAGCACATCATTACCCTTGAAGGGAAATTGGAATTTTTGAAACACTGAGAGCCATGTCTAGCAAATGAAGTGGGTGATACTGCTGGTTGGGAGACTTTTAGGTTCCAAACAAGCTGTGATTCTAAAATAATGAATGTTTTTCTTCTGTAACTGGTTAAACTGGCCCTATATGTCCCAAAAGAGAATTCTAGAATTGCCTTTAGGGTATCTTTTAACTCATACCTCCTGTGTTTTAAACAGGGGCAAAATGGTAGCCATGGATAAACCTCTGTCTAAGCATAACTTCTTTGAAAAGGTGAAGCCCACTCTTATAAATTCTGGTCTATTAGTTAAATTAATCACAATGCTTTAAAATGATATTTTGGGCTAAACCCTGCAGTAAAGGCTACGGTAATCAGCGATGTTCTCATCCTGTAAAACCACTCAAAATTGTAAGCACATTGTAGAAGATATTAATTTTAACTACAATAATTTCTATCACCATCCCGTTGCACTTGCCGCCTGTTTGCAGGTCTTTTTAAGACCCTTCCATATCCTGGTCCATATGGAGATAGCAGAGGAATTGAACTTCCCAGTTCTTCTAGTGACTGACATTTCAGCATGATTATATTCCTCTGGCTTCTTTTCCTCTACAGCCCAGAAAAGGGCAAGTAGATTTTAAGGAAGGAATGATATTTTTGAGGTAAATTTTAAGAATGGGAGGTAGACGTATAGTCCTTGCTTCAGAGACATAGATTTGTTCTCACTGTAGAATTAGTAATTGTTAAATTCCACTTTAAGGTAGGGAGCAAATGGTTGGCAGGTGTGAAGGAATAGAGTGTATATATGAAGGGCAGTAGAAAAGAAATGTTTTTAGCTGTGCAAGTATGAAAAAGACAAATGATCTGATGATTCAAATTTGAGAGCTTTGAGGACTTTGCATTTTTATTCTCTGCTAAGGCTTGCATCTTAAGACTAGGAAACGGTTTTAGGAGGGGTTTTTTGTTTGTCTTGTTTTTTCTTTTCTTTTTTGAATTAAAAGAAGTAGTTAAATATTTATCTTTAGGTATAAAGAAAATTTTAAAAATGGTTATTTTATTTTTAAAATGTAACTGAGAAATCATGTTTTTCTTCAAAAGATCCAGTTCAAAACCATGTTCATTAGAGTGTCAGAGTTGGAAAGGACCTTAGAAATTGAGTCCGACTTCCTATTTCATAAATGAGGAAACAGGTCCAAAGAAGAGAACTTGCTCAAGGCCAAACAGTATGTTGGTGGCAGAGCCAAGACAAGACCCAAGTGTCCAGATTCCAAATCATTATTTTTCTATTTTCTGTCACATCTTGCTGCTTTTCATCATGTGTTTTGTGTTATCTTAATCCACTCTACATTAAATATTTTAAGGACATGTAATTTTCTTAGGTGGGCCCTCCTCCTGGTAATGGAGAGCACAGTCCTTTTTATGCTTTAGTTTGGTATTGGAGAGTTGGTGTGGCTGAATAATTCATTACCCAATAGCCATTTAATCCAACTGCTGCTTGATGAGTCTTTCTGAACTAAACAGCCGACAAACAGATCTGTTACCTGTTGTTGAAACCATTCCAGACTAATAAGACTTGCCAAGGCTTATGTTCCACTAGCATAGCATTTGAAAAGCCTGGATCACTTGCATGCCTCAACAAGGCTCTTTAATCCATTAAGTTTGCTTAATAGCCTGTGATCTCCATGCTGCTGTGACAGCAACATGCATGTTGACCTAGTAAAAGAAAGTGTTTTTATCCTATTGGCTTAAATCATGCCTGTGGTGAGGGGACAGACCAGCACTAATTAATACTTGACAAGCAGTGCTACCAAATAAGGCTTCACTGGACTTTCAGCACTAACCCCTGGAAAGTAAGAATGAAGAGTTGCAGTATTCTGAAACAGACTCATTGAAAGTTTTCATACAAATATTGTGTTCTTCTCAGGAAGAAAATTACAGAACGTATGTTGAAAAATTCAAGACATCTGACTTGAATTCACAAAAGAAAGAAAATGTCTCCAGTTACACAATAAGTTGAAGCTTATTGTTTAGTCCCTTTGAAGTTTAGAGTTAAAGGGAGCTGGTTTTTAAAACAACATATACCTTGACTATCATGACCATGGGTTCTGGAGCTTCATTGAACCTACTCTTTGCAGATCTGTTCCTTTTCCTTTAAAATTTGGTCTAACCTCTGCTGAATTTGTATGCCTTTGTCATCTGTGTGGAGGACATCTGGTGTGGAGGAAAGGCCATACGAGAGAAAGCACCAAACTGAGATTTAGGGAAATTCTCATTCTGGTTCTGGCCCTTTATATTTGTGTGATCTTGAGAAAGTCACTTCTTTCTACACCTCAGGTTTCTCTTCTCTCTATGTTCCAGCATCCTTCTCCCAGTATCTTTTTAATTTTAAAGAGCTTTTGTTGGTAAGAAGCTTTTAGCAACTGAATACATAAATATGATTGCTGAAATCAAAATCGATCAGATCATCTTTTGAAAAATAATGGTCACATTTTAATGCCAAATGTTAACTTGATTCTTTAGTGTCAACCCTGTTTATTACTAGAGGTATAAATATGCTGATGGAATTGATAGGAAATGAGGAGGTACTCTGGCTTTGATCTTTTCCTGAGTTATAAATATTTGAGCTAAGCAATCATTTTAATGTTACCTGATGCCACAGATAAACCAGAAGCAAATAATTTCAAGGTCATTTTGAATTGACCTGATGTCTATATGTTCATAAAGTAATTTTTTATGTAATTTCTTTTGAAAGGAAAATCTTCTCAATTTTCTTTAAATAACCATCTTCAGCTTTTAGAACTTAACTTTGGTTGTATCAGTACTTGAATTTTTAAATATGGTTGGTGGTTACAAATGTTATGTTTTCCATTTTGGCTTTACCCACATCTTTCCATTTGGTGAAAATGATTCTGTTACCTTGGCTTTTAAAAAATAAATTAAAAATTTTGTATTTTCCATTTCTTATTTTTGGTGGTTTTCATAAAGATTCACTTCACTTTCACTTTTGTAACAACAGGGAAATGCAGGTATCAAAATTACAGTGAAGAGGACAATCTTTTACTTTAGAGTGAGAATCCATAGTGAAAGAGCTGGGGACTAGCATGTCCAAGCTAGAAGGCACCCAAGGTCCTCATGCCTGAGTTGGGAATCAGAACTAGAGTCATAGGATGTCCACTGAAAGAACCTCCCGACCCTATGCCAGATCCCTTAGGTCCCATCTACTTGTGACATAATCTAATATTCTGATGTAAACCCCTAACCCCTTCATGTGGGAAGCAAGCCCAGATTGAGGAAAAGGCACTTGCCAAGGCAACCTAGGGTTTTAGTGGCAGAGCCAGGGCTAGAACACATGTCTGCTGTGTTCCAGGCCAGCTTTTTTCCAGCTCTACTTCTGTTCAGAGTGTTGTAAACCACGTAGGGCCTTGATAATTATAAACGTCTGTATTCTCAGAAGTTATTAGTACAGTGCCTATTATTACAGTAGCAAAAACTAAAGTGTGTGACTCACTAATTCTGGGCAATTCATGCCCTCTCCAAAAGCAGAAATCTGATAAGTGCATAATTTTAAGTTCTTTACCCAAACAAGTCCCATGTTGGAGAAATCTACCTGTAGAGATAAGGCAGTGGCATGTTATAACTATTTCCTATAAGTGACTTAAGTACTGTGGTGTTCTGGCAGATACTGAGACAAGAGAAGCTCATTTTAAAGATGGCTTCACTTGTGCCTTTTCTCACTGAATGGCCCCAGAGCACAGGGACCCTTCTGAGCATACCTTCATATTAAATATGTTTTTGGTGAGTCTCTTGTCATGGGCCCAATCCAGTGGAAGATGCACAGTGGATTCAGTATGAATCACCTTTATATAATACATTTAAGATTTCCACAGCACATTCCATATGCTTTTTTAGGATCACAAGATTAAAAATTGGAAGAAACTTTGAAATGAATGTTCTCCTCACCTCTCCCCCCATTATACTGATGGTACCCAAAAGGGTGAAGGAGTTTGCCCAAGGTCACACAGGTAATAAAGCAGACTCAGAATTTGAACTCAAGTCTTCGTTTTACAAATCTACTACTTTTCCCACTGTATCTCACTGTCTCACCAGTGCTGTTTGTGCTCCACTTAAGTCTAGACTCCCATGAACCACAGATTTTCACATGAGATATTTTGGAAGATGTGTCCTTCAGTTGACTTGAATTCCTATTTCAATTTAGTTGGGGACCTTTAGTTTGTACCAGGCAAGGAATATGCATTTTAAAGGCAAAACATTTAATTAGTACTAAAGTGCGAAGGAAAAGGTGAAATACACTTCAATACCCACTACCAATGAGTACAAATTCATCCCCAATTTTCCCCAGAATGGAATCAGTATCCCCATCAGTATTCATGCTTCCCAAATGAGGATAGATATTTCTCCCTCTCTCTGGAATCATAGTGGAAAAAGTGCCTTCAGTGTAAATATCCTTGCTTGAAAAATGCCTCGATGTCAGGTACCTCTGACTCAACTTCCCTGTCTTGGGAGCTATTTCTCTTTCTTTGTTGGTCTTAGAAATATATCAGGTCTCCCAGATACTGCCAGTACATTGTTTCCTCCATGTGGTTTCCCTCTCTCAGAAATCTCTTCTCACCAATAAGTCTATTCCTTGTGATGCAATTGCCCTGTACCTCTGGCATATGGTCAGATTTGTAATAGAGTCCTAGGTACTCCTCCCAGTGAAAGATCTTTTCTGGGTCATGTCATGACAAATATGGTCAGATATACAACTAATACCTTTTTATCCATTCAGTATCCCTTTAAGTGCCTACCATGTAAAGGGCACTGTGCCAAATGCTGGAGGATCTATATATGTCACCACTCTTCCCATTTGGGGGATTACCTTCTAGAAGAATGTATTCCGTCTCTTGACAACAATTAGTTTCTCACAACTATGCTGCTGCAATCTTGTGACAGGTTTTAGCAACTTTACTCTTACGGGTTTGGATCTTCATTAACATCCTGTTTCCTTTATATATTTCTAAAAAATTCAGTCTTTGACTGAGAATTTTTGGCCCCTAAGCTAGCTTTCCATTACATCACCACCTCAATTTATAAGCTGATCAAGGATCATGGGATTTTAGAAATAGAGCTGAAAGGGGCCTCAGGGATGATCTTATTCAAACCTCTCATTTTAAAGATGATGAAAAGATTTCCTAATGATTGTGTGCCCCTGGGTCCTTATTCTGGGTGGACCCTCAGACAAAGTGTCATTTCACCAACTTCCTGTAAGTATGTTTTTTGGATTTCTACAGACCTTGGCTTGGATTCCTCACTTGAGCTTCTGGTTTCCAGCTTCTGTTTCAGTCCTTTCCATTCCTGAGAAACTTAGCCTTATCAAGCCTGCCTGTCTCTTTCCTTGAAGACTCAGTGATTGCCCTCCTAGGATCCTGATATTGGGAGCTGGAAAGGGGGAGAAGGGGATGAGCTTTTATAATGGCTACTTTGCCCCAGGCACTTTACATGTATTATCTCATTTGATTCTCACAACAACCCTGCAAAGTAGGTGTTGTTGTTATCCCCATTGTATAGTTGAAGAAACAGTCAAATAGGTTTTTAATGACTTGACCAGGGTAATACAACTAGGAAGTGTCTGCGGCTGGATTTTAACACTGGTCTTCCTGACTCCAGGCTGAGCACACTGGTTGCTTTAGAGATATGTTCCATCTCATTCATTTTACAGACCTAGAGGGGATGAAGGACTTGCTTATCCTCACACAGGTTAAGTAGTAGAATTGTACATCTTTCAACACACAGTTTTCTTATTTCAGTCTCTTTGCAGAGTTAGATTGTTTTATGTAGTGGTGTGTGTGTGTGTGTGTGTGTGTGTGTGTGTGTGTGTGTGTAGGATATGTAGATCTCCTGCTTTAAAAATAATAATTTAACCCATAATAATTTAACAATAGACCGCTCAGCACTTAAAGAGATCTTTGATCCCATCATTGCAAATTTCCGCTACTCCAAATACTAGTTTTGATATGACTCTGCTAAATCCCTCCCTGCTGCCTATTCCTCTGGTGACAAGCCTATCCCTATTTAACCAGACCACTTCCCATTGTCATCAGACATACAGCCTATGTCTGGGCCCACACTCAAAACCTTTGTAGCTTGGCTTTACCAGCATAACTTTCAAAGCCCTAGGGTTGCTTCCGTGCCATGAGGCAGGCACCTAAAGAGAACATCATCAGAGATTACATTAATTATTTTGCTTTAAATTTACTATTTAGAGTTCTACCATTATATTGTCATTAATGTTTTTCATGCTACATTTACAGGAAACATTTTGACAACAGCTGTTTTTTGGCATTCCTTAATTCTTCAGATGACAGGAAGTACGCAGTCTCCAATACACTCATGCAAAAAGTCTGTGGTTTAAAAGAAGCCTTGATCACAGGTTATTTATACTTTTCAGCCTAGGTTGTTGTGATCTGTACCATTGAAGAGTACTGACAGTGAGGAAATTATAAATCTTTTTTAACATTTAGGTCTATTTTAGTCTATTTGAATGGATCTTTTTTTCAATTATGTCATTCTAAAATGACTAATTTAGGTTATTAGTACTGTGAAGGGAAGGGCTTATGTTTGGAGAATTCTTTATTTCTTGCTGGCATTGGACCTTCAACCTTTGAGGTGTTTATTTCAGTTCAAAGGACTTGGACAGGAAGTGTCAGCAGTCTTGTACCTCTCAAAACAATAACAAATGCACCAATTGAAATAAAAGAACCATCACCAAAATGGGGGGAGAGGAATGAAAACCTCATAGGAAAAATCACCCAGCTAAAAAAGAGAAAAGCTTAAGGAAATGAGTAAGCGAAAAAGGCTCAATATAATAAATATTTTAAAAATATGAAGCAAAATCTCCAGAAGGAAAGAACAATTCAGGAATAGTGTAGCAGCAAGCGCTCTGACACATACCCAGAAAGACCTGCTAGCACAGGTTCTTACATCTGCCTTTCTAAGGAAAACAACTTAAAAGGGGGTCAGTTGTCTCTTTTAATTGCATTCAACAACAGAGAAAATACAAGCAGAGGAAATAAAGACCAACATACAGGGATTTTAACTGTCTGACCATAAGCAATACATACATCACAGATCAACAGATAGATCCAACTGCCTAACCATACGTACATAGTTACCAGAGAGAGAAGTATCAACATCTGGGTTTTCAAAGTCGGGGGGTTTCTTAAGGGCTACCCAGAGTCTCATCTGGTACATGAACCTTCTTCCAAAGAGTAAGCCCCAAAGCAAAACTTTACCTCAGATTATGTATAGACTTTTCAGAGCCAGAAGACATCACAACCCACCTGCTTCAGTGCCTAATTAGCAAAAGGTATGAAAGCCTTCAAGCAAACAAACTTCCCCATAAGCAAACTTGCCCTATAAACAAGTTCCTGTCCCAGTGGGCTCCGCACTGAGGCCTAGTAATGGATGGGGAAGATCTTCAGCTCTATTCACATCACAAATAGTCACCTCTAGAAGAGAATGGACATGCTGCAAGAACTTTCCAATTAATTATTATTAATACTGAAAAGTATAAATAACCTGTGATCAAGGCTTCTTTTAAACCACAGACTTTTTGCATGAGTGTATTGGAGACTGCGTACTTCCTGTCATCTGAAGAATTAAGTAATAATAATTATTATTAATAATTATGACCTTAAGATTTGCAAAGCTCTTTATATTATATCATTTGGTCCTTTAAAATAGGTCTTATTATGCCCAGTCTACAGACGGGTAAACTGATGTTCAGGAAGATTAAAATAGTACAGGGAATAGAGCGCCAGAGCCTGGAATCAGGAAGACTGGAGTTCAGCTACTTACTACTTACATAATCCTGGGCAAATCACTTACCCCTGTTTGCCTTAGTTTCCTCATCTGTAAAATGATCTGGAGAAGGAAATGGCAAACGACTCCAGTGTCTTTTCTAAGAAAACCCCAAATGGGGTCACAGAGTCAGAAAGGACTGAAATGACTCAACAACAACCACCTAGAAACCTAAGTTAAAAATACTTGTATAATGACTGCATAATAAGTCCTTCTAGATAGCTCCAATAAAAATAGCTATAGTAGAGACAGCTTGAGAAATCCAATATTACATTTCAGAAGCCAGAAATCTGACCTGACCTGAAATCAGTTGTTATAACTACATTATCAGATTAGATCACTCAGATTTTGGAAGTATCCTAAATAGTGAGAGAATCAAACTGGGGGAAATCAATCGGATAGTATCACTGTGAAAACAGGAATCAAGTATGTAACTACATAGTAATAAATCTACCAGTAAGCTCTAAACCATGTTGCATTGTTCTAAGTCGCCAAAATTTTCTATATCTAACTGAAGGAATCACATATTTCTCCTAGAACCCTAGAAATCTAGATGGAAATCTGAATCAGATTAAAATATAATTGGGAAATATGCAACAAAATAAAACTATAATAATACTTAGGTAATATTACATGTATGTGTATGTACACATGTGATATGCACACAGTGCAGATGTGTATATATGTATACATACATATGAATAGATGCATATGTATATATCAATGGATACACGTATGTACCAGTAAATCTATCTTGAAAGGCCTGTTGGCTTGTAACAAACATGTGAAGGAATAAAGAATTGAAACAAGAAACAAGGTAATCCATATCTATAACAAATAAGATCATGGAAACATAATTACATACTAATAAGTTCACCTAGAAGACTCTAAATAGCCTGAATATTATAAATATAGCTGAAGGTTGCAAATATTTCCATAATTCTATGATCATGAAGGCTTTGGTTGGAGTTTGTGGGGAATGAGCCATCCCCTCTCCAATTGTGACTACTTGACCTGAGTGGATTGTCCTCTGCACTCTACCTTCTCGTTGCTCAACTGAATTTTGCATGGGCACAAGATCTTCTAATTTACAGATATTCAATTGCTGTAACTAAATTAATGAAGACAACTTTAAAATGGCAGTAAAACTCAGATTAAAGCTTTGGACTATATTGGTACTAACTGATAAAACATATATTTGTCTTTAACAAATAGAATGCTAAGGCCTAAGGGGCTAAAGATTTCAGAACATAATCAGGAGAAGGGTTTGAGAAGAAGATAAATTAATACCCCATGGACTAAATTCCATGATCCCTTGTAAATTCATGTTTGTGGGAGAGATAGCACAATGGGAAGTTACACAAAGAGGTAAGAGTCAGAGGGAACTGGAGCTATACTTTCACTCATTCCTTAGGTCAACAGAGAAGGAATGGTAATTCCTTTAGTCTTTGAACAAGGGTGGGGGCTGTAGCAGGATAGGATGAAAGCAACGGTGGGGCAAGACAGATATTGGGAATAGGAGGCAGTTTTGCCTCTTAAAGGAAAACAAAAGGGTTCAATCTCAAAAGTATTCACATAGGGCAAATGTGGTAAAAGGCATGAGTTTGTTTCTTACTATGTTCACAAGAAAAATGAGCAATTTTTCAAAGAGAGAAATGTCTTATTATGAGCTGGGCCTGAGGAATAGGGGATGATTCTGTTAAGTCAGGAGGACTCAGAGTTACACCCATCCTGAGACACTCTTCACCATTGCCCTTCATAAAATTATGTTCCTAAAAATGAGACACATCAGTAAAAGAAATGATACAGAGTAAAACACAGTCAGTGGTGTGCTGGAGCTAGGCTAATTGATTGTTGTATTTTCAGTGTGAACATTCACACCCCCAAAATCAGCAAATACTATAAATTAGAACTTGATTTATTGTTTTGTAGATTAGCGAGACATAAGAAAGTAATGGAGAAAATGTGAATAATGCAGATTAAAGTTAAAAGGGTGCCAAGGGTACATTTCCCCCACCTCCTGCCCCAGAGAGCTAATTATTAAACATTTACTAGTGTATCCATACACACAGTATGCAGTGATATAGAAATAGAATAGAAGGAGTTCAAAGTTCGTACTCCAGAAGCTCTACCATCCTGAGAAAAACAGAGAATAAAGAAGGAATATAACACATAGCAAAGTACAACATTAATTTGTGTTAAAACCCATAAAAAGTACAGTCATAGAAGGACCATTATTACTATTACAAAAATACATATCTAAAAAGCTAATATCATTCGCAGTGGGAAAATATGAGAAGCATGCCTAATAAACATAGGCATAGAAAACAAAGATGTCTCCTTTCCCCACTATTATCTAATACAATTTTATAAATGCTTACTATAGCAGTAAGATGAGAATAAAGTCACAAACACTGACAAAGAAAGATGAGATTATTAATATTTGCAGGTGACAGAATGGTCTACTTAGAAAACTCTAAAGAATCAGAAAAGAAACGAATTGAGACCCTTAATGGTTTCAGTAAAGTAGTAGAATACAAAATTAACCCACAAAAATCATCAGCATTCCTATGCAGCCAAAGCAAAATCTAGGAGAAAAGATAGAAGGAAAGGAAGAGAATAAGCATTTATTAAGCACACTATATGCTGGGTATATAAGTGCTTTACAAATATGATCGCATTTGACCGTCACAACAACGTTGTAAGGTAGGTAATGTTTTTATACTCATTTTGCAGGTGAGAAAACTTGAGGTTGACAGTGGTTAAGTAGCTTGCCCAGGATCACACAGCTGGGAAGTGTCTGAGGCTGGATTTGAATTCAGGTCTTCCTGACTCCAGGCCTGGCACTGCATTCACTGGGCCACCTAGTTACAACCCCACCCCCATACTGGAGTGGATTTCCATTTCCTTCTCCAGTAGATTAAGGCAAACAGAGGTTAAGTGACTTGCCCAGGTTCACAGAGCTAGAGTGGTTCTGAGGACAAATTTGAACTTGGCCCAGCAGGCTGTCCACTGAGCCACCTAACTGCCTCAAAAATCATTTAGTAATGTTTTCAAATAGAAAAGTATGTTAGTTGAGACTTGGATAAGCAAAAATCAGAAACAAGCAAACTTAATAATCCAGTGTTCGATAAACCCAAGAACATAACCTACATCCTATTTGGTAAGAACTGCTAAGGAAAAACCTGGAAATCAGTTTGGTGACAAACAGCTTTAGACCAATAGGTTATACTGTATATACCAGGGTAAGTTCCAAATGGACATTTAAAAATATAAAAAGTTACATCATCCAGAAAAAAACTGGAGGAAAATGAAATGGAAGCATCTTTCATGACTATAGTTAATGGGAGAATTCTTAACTAAATAAGGGATAGACATCACAAAAGGTAAAATAAGTAATTTCAGTTACGTGAATCTTTTGGGAACTTTTGCATAAAGTCAATGATAGAGCTAGGACAAATAGGGAAACTGTAGATTGTGAACACATCTTTGTATAAAACATCCCTGATATCTAAGATGTGGAGAGATTTAACACAAAATATGGGACCAGGAGCCTTTCCCTTGATTACTAGTTCCTTTCTCCACTCCCTCTTATTTGTGTTTATTTTGTATTCACTTTTATGTGTACATATAGGGCAGCTAGGTGGTACAGTGAATAGAATGCTGGACCTGGAGTCAGGAAATTTCTTACAAGCTGAAATCTAACCTCAGATGCTTCCTGTGTTACCCTGGGAAAAAAAAAAAAATCCCAGTTTGCCTCAGTTTCCTCATCTGTAAAATGAGCAGGAGGAAGAAATGGCAAACCATTCTAGTATCTTTGCCAAGAAAAACCCCAAATGGAGTCACAAAGAGTCAGATACAATTGAAAATGAATGAACAACACAACTGTTGATAACTCTGTGAAACATTTCTTCAGATTACTAGTGATAAATGAAAATCAAAACATCTCAAATGAGGGACTGAAAGTTGAGAGGCTGGTTATTTTTTGTTTTTTTAGTTGGGTGATTACATGAACACTCATGTGAAGAATGTTTACCATTGTCATAATTTTCTTGTTTTCTTACATTTCCATCATAGGAGGAGTTATCAAGGCCCCTGCCTGATCTGCTCTGGCTAGAGCACACTCCTCCTGAAGGATACATGGAACTGAATTAAACCCTCCTGTCCATTTCCAAGATCCATCTGCTCCTCACTGAAGGATTTAGGCACAATATGACACCACCAGGGGGAGGGAGAATGCATCAGAGTACGGATCACCTTTACTGAGCCAGTAAAGAGCTAGGAAGGGTAGCCCATTCAGTAGACCCTGAATGAAGAGGTTCACATCCACCCTCTGACTCTCTCAATGTTTGGAGTGTGAGGACTTTACAGAAGTTCTCTCTTGGACTTACTTCCCATGAATGGGCAGGGGTCTGTCTCCCTCCCAAAATCTTTAGTGGCAGCAGGCACATGTACTGTTTAGGCTACAAATCCTGAGCTTTGGTTGCCTCTTCTGTTTTGTGTTTCTTTCTTTGAACATAAGGGATCAAACAGCAAACCACAGTAATAGAAGAATGAGACGAGTTTCTAGCTTTGAAGAGAGCCTTGGTGAGTTAGAGAGTTTGGTGATTCCTGGGTTCCTCAGTCAGAACTGACTGTCATCAGGAGAAGTTTTCCGTAGCTACATATATCCTCAAAAAAACAAACAAAAACACCCCACTATGCTAAGGGGGATGCCTGGCTGGCCCAAAGACATGGACTTGAGTGAGGTGTTCAGAAAGTACAGAGTCAAATTAAAGGTGGGATTCCTATCCCACAGTCTCACTAAGTGGTTTGTGTTTCAATGATTTTAAGTATTATTCTTCTAGAAGAATATAGAAGGAGTTATAGGTGATTATTCCATCATTTTTCTGTCATGCTTAACGCTTCCTGACCCCATTTGGGGTTTTCTCGGCAAAAATACTACAGTAGTTCGTCATTTCCTTCTCCAGTTCATTTTAGAGATGAGGGAACTGAGTTAAAGAAGGTTGTGACTTGCCCCGAGTCACACAGCTAATAAGTGTCTGAAGTCAGATTTGAACTTGAGAAGATGAATCTTCCTGATTCATGGATAGAGGTCACGCACTCTATCCATTGCTTCACAAAGCTCCTCCTATAGGGGGTTATACCATGTTCTAAGTTTTTATCAATGTGTACTTAGCAGTCTTTTGTGTTTGAAACCTTTATTTTGTAGTGGAGGAAAGAAATCTCTGATACCTGACTTACCTTCTACATTGATTATCTCTCTGATGCCTTTTGGAAAGATTCTAGACATGAGCCAAACCTAAGTTTTTAAATGATTTTTCCCAGAGCTCCTAGACAGGGGTGAGGAGTGAGGTGAAGGACCAGAGACAGCAAGAAAGAACCTCACTTCAGTCTTTACAGCCCAGGTTCCCTGTAGGTCTGAACTCCATCTGTGTCTGAGCCCAGAGCTATGACCTCTTAGTGGGAAAGGGGTCACAGCTTCTGCCAGCCTTTTGGCCAGTCTTTCTGGATCAGCCCCTGACTACATTAAATGATGTTTTTCTGATAGTTGAAAAAAAAAAACAACCAAAAACTTTGCTAACGAGAGATAGCTGTGGAGAAGTGGATAAATAGCCAGTCTCAGAGTCAGGAAGACTATTCCAGTCCCCTTTCTGGTACATAGTGCCTGTGTGACTCTGGACAAGCCATCAACTTCTCATTGCCTCATACAATTAAGATTATAAATTTCAAAAAAGGTGCCATTCTTAACTGGTAGATAGCATTTGCTTACTGGAAATTCCCCGAGTTAAATCACATGTCTACTCACCACAGACTAGCATCACTACCCCTATCCCCACCCCCCCCAAAAATAAAATTAGTATTATTAAAGAATTGGAAACAAACGTATGCCCATCAGTTGGGGAAAGACTAAAGAAAGTACAATAAATAAATATAACGGAGTATTAATTACTGTGCCCTAAGTAGGAATGACTATGCATTCAGGCATAGGTTTATGTGAACTGAATTGGAGTGAAGTAAATAGACCCAGTAAAACATACACAATAAACAAATACAGCATGTAAAGGAAAAGAACATACAAACTGAAACTAATTGCTATACAATTGTAATGACTAAACTTGGTACAGGAGAAGAGATTAAGAAAATGTCTCTCCTTCACGCCCTTCCTTGCAGAAGTGTGTGGCTGACTTATAAGAGTGTGGAACATTACATATACTCTTATAACTGGTCAGTCTTTTGGTTAATCTTACTGAATTTCCTCTCTCTCTCTCCTTCTCTCTCTCTCTCTCTCCATCTCTCTCTCTCTTCCCCCCATTCTTTCCCCCTTTGATCTGTCTCTGTCTCTCTCTTTTTAAAATCTGTCTTATAAGGGATAGTTCACTGAGGAGGGGAGGGAAGAGGAATATATTTGAGGAAAAAAGACAATGTAAAAATAAAACCAATTAAAATAAAAATTTCAAAAGTTTTGTCTCTTCAAAAATACTCCCCTCCCTCCATTAAACTGTCTCATATCAAAGTGCAGATTATTGTTACTGTTGTCATTATTTACTAATATCAGGTGACCTGATTGGTTACTCTTTTATTATTAAACTACTAAAAACTTAGTACTGAACATCAGTACAATGAACTAAACTTGATCAGTAACTTTTTACATTCAATTCAGTTAGTTTCCACATATAACAACTTCCCAGTCACTCCAAGTCTCTTGAGATTCTTTTTGTTCATTCATTCTCACTTTCTTATCATAGTTATCTATGATAAGAATTTATTTAGATGGGAAATTGAGATTTGAAGATGAAGAAGGGAAGCTTTTAAAATTTTTAACCAGAGCTAAATAGAATTTATATAGATGGGAAATTGAGATTTGAAGATGAAGAAGGGAATCTTTTAAAATTTTTAACCAGATCTTTGGGGAAAAAAATTTGAAAGCCAATATTTTGACCTCTCTGGAATTCCAATATACATTATTTTAAACAAAATATTTTAATAGCACTTTAAGGTTTATAAGGTGCTTTTGCCACAACTCTACAATTATAATCTAAGTTTTGTTATCATCCAAGTAATCCAACTACTATTATCCCTCATTTACAGATGGTGACGCCAAGACAAAGTTAAGTGACTCATTTAACCAGGATTACATAGCTGAAAAATATAAGAGCCAAGATAGGAGTCTGAGTTTTCTATTTTTCTACTTTTCTCTTTCCATTATGTCACAGTGCCTCCTAGCCAGATAGAGGCACAATGGTTCATCTTTAGGAGAAATAACATGACTATTTACAGATTGGAAATTGCTAGGTGAAAAGAGATATGATCCATGGCAGTAAATAGCTGAAACCAAAGCCAGCAATGACATTGAAAGATGCTTTCAGATGGACATTTCTGCTGCAAAGGGCAGGCTCCAGGAAGACAAGAAATAGTCATTCAGTTAATGACATTTATAGTGCTTTCCCTGTGGGTGTATCATTGTTCCAATGTTTTCTGTCTGAGAATTATAGGAGAATATATTTTGCATGAATTCGCATGTATAATGGGTATCTTATTGCCTTCTCAAAGGGTAAGAGGAGAGACTGGAGAAAGAGAATTTGCAATCCAAAATTTTAAAAATGAAAGTTAAAAATTAAATTAAATAATTTTTAAAGAAAGGGATTAAAGAAGAAACAGAAGCTTCAGTACCTGCCTTGGAACAGCCTATGGACACTATCTCCTGCTGCTTAGAAACAGTCGTCATGGAGAGGAACGTGCTAGAGACAAGAATTTCCCAGCTGAGGAAAATTCAGAGGAAGCTGAAGGGTGAGGTTGGCTGGTTCTAAAAACATGCATGTACCCACGGAATGCTGAATGCAGCAACATGGGAGAATGCTGCCAACTTTCATCCTGTTTGTCTGCCCCCATATCATTGCTCGCATTCTGTCTCATTGAAGTACTGTGGAAAGAGTAAGGTCTGAATCCAGCTCTTGTTAGCTGGGTGATCATAGGCTAGACCCTTCAGCCTGTGGGTCTCATTTTCTTCCTCCTCTGTAAATTGGAAATAATAACAATTCTCTTCTTCCAGCAATGGCATGATGGGAAGAGTCCTCTTTTTAGACCAAAAAAATTGGAGCTAAAATTGCAGATGTGGTCTTTGATACCTGTATAACCTTGGACTTTAATCACTTAAAATCTCAATTTTCTTCTTCTATTAAAAAAAAAAAGACTTAGTTGGCCTCAGAGATCTCTTTCAGCTCTAGATCTCTGCTCTGCGGTCTCTAAGATTCCTTCTAATTCTTAATTCTAGGATCCAATCAATGACCTCTTGCTAGTGCCCTTTACTTTAGCTCCCATCCCCTGCGTAGGAACTTCCCAGCCCTGACCTTTTTGGACTGTCTCCTCACCATGGAGGCTTAAATAATTACCACAGAACTCACTGGACTGCATACCATTGTAGGTCCTGACCTTGACCAGGGCACAGAGTGTAAGTTTCAGGATAAATACATGAAATACCCCTGTATGCTCTCTGTATATCTAAAATCTGTTGGAGTGCACATTCTATTGACTACAAACTCCCATTTCCCCTTGGATCTCAGCCAGCCAGAATTATACACATGAGATCATCCTGAAGCAAAAGAACGTTTTCTAAAAATAGTCTATAGAGAAGGGTCAGGCTTTTTCTTGTTGTCTTTGATTCTTTATGCCCCCACCCCACAAGTGATTCCTGATGGAAGTCACTTAAAACTCAGGTGTGGCTCATGTCTAGAGTCTCCCCAAAAGGGATCTCAATGTACAAGCTAGGTAAGGTAAAGGACAGCCATTTCTTTCCTCCACTACAAAAAGAGGGCTTAAAACACAGAAGACTGATAAATACACATTGGCAAAGAATTAAATGATACAGTAACCTATAATTAACAATCTACAAAGGGGTTACTTAAAACATTAAGATGTGGAGCACTTTGTGGTACAGTTGAATAGACATGTTACTTTGACCTTAGCTCAGCATTCACTGAGCAACTCTCTCAAGGTTCATGTATTCTAGCCATCCAGGCTGGGTGCATTTTCTCCAAGCAGGGAATACAGTTTCAGCAGATTCCTCCTGCTGCTTGTGCAGAGGAACGCAGAACTCCCAAACTCTCTAACACATGAGGTTTTCCTCAAGTCTGGAAATGTCCATCTCAGGATTACTATTTGGTCAGGTATGTTCAGGGTAAGAAATACAAAATGGAAGAGCCTTCCAGGGATTCAAAGTAGCATATAGCATATGCACAATAATGCAACCCCCAACCTCTCACATGATCCTTGGGCCAGAATAGAGACAATCCATGGGTATATAAGGACTTAGAATGTATATTCAAAGTAGATACAAGTTAACTTTAAAAGGGTTAAAAGGCACAGTGGAAAACCAAGCAAAGCCTCAATCAACAAATCAATGAGAATATATTGAGTTTCAAGCATTGTAAAAAAAAATAATGGAGATACAATGACAAAAGAGATAGTCCCTCAAAGTGTTTACATTCTAGCAGAGTACATAATTTGTTTGTAGTATTGAAGTATATACACAATATAGAAAAAATGAATTCAACATAGTTTTGAGAGGGAGTGAATAACACATGAGTTCAGAATTAAATCAAAAGCTTTGCAATAAATTAAAACAACTCTGAGGTACCACCTCACCCCTATCAGACTGGCTAATGTGACAGAAAAGGAAGAGGGGTGGAAGCCAAGATGGTGGAGTAGAAGCAGGGACCTGCTAGAGCTCTCCCCCTAAACCCCTCAAAAAACCTGTAAAAATGTCACTAAATAAATAAATTCTAGAGCAGCAGAAGCCACAAAATGACAGACTGAAGAAAATTTCCAACCCAACACAATCTGGAAGGTCAACAGGAAGGGTCTAACTGGGCTGGGAGCACAGTGGAGTTTGGCATGTGCCACAATGGTGTGGAAGGAGCTGGAGCAGGCTTTAAGGCACTGAACTGCTGGCAGCTACAGCAGTTTCGGGACTTCTCAAACCACAAATGCCAAAGACAGTTTCATAGGTCAATGGGAAGGGTTTCTCACTTGACTGAGAGTGGCCCCACCCCCAGGGCAGTGACAACCACTGCTGAAGCAGCTGCTTCTGGAGCCCTCCAATTAAGAAAGAGCTCAAAAGTCAAGTAACTGGCTAGGTGGCTGCCTCTGGAGCCCTTCATTTAATAAAGAACTCAAAAGTCAAGTAATTGGCTAAGTAAATGAGCAAATGGTGGGGGAAAAACAGACTATTAATTCTTACCTTCTCAGTGAAAAGGCATTTTCTTATATCATTGGTGTCAAGAAAGATCAAACCATACAACCAGAAGAAGATAACAAAGCCAAAGCTCCTGTATCCAAAGCTCCAAGAAAAATATGAATTGATCTTAGGCCATAGAAGGGCTCAAAAAGGATTTGGAAAATCAAGTAAGAGAAGTAGAGGAAAAATAGGAAAGAGAAATGAAAATCATGAAAGAGAATCATGAAAAACGAGGGAACAGCTTGCTAAAAGAGGCCCCCAAAAAATTGCTGAAGAAAATAACAGGTGTAAAATTAGACTAACCCAAATAGCAAAAGAGGTCCAAAAGCTCACTGAAGAAAATAATTCCTTCAAAATTAGAATGGAGCATATGGAAGCTAATGAGAAATCAAGAAATTATAAAACAAAACCAAGAGAATGAAAAAATAGAAGACAATGTGAAATATCTCACTGGAAAAACCACTGACCTGGAAAATGGATCCAGGAGAGATAATTTTAAAATTACTGAATTGCCTCAAAGCCATGATCAAAAAAAGAGTCTAGACATCATCTTTCAAGAAATTATCAAGGAAAACTGCCCTGATATTCTAGAATCAGAGGGTAAAATAGACGTGGAAAGAATCCACCAAATGCCCCCTGAAAGAGATCCCAAAAGGAAAACTCCTAGGAATATTGTAGCCAAATCCCAGAGTTCCCAGGTCAAGGAGAAAATATTGTAAGCAGCCAGAAAAAAACAATTCAAGTATTGTGGAAGCACAATCAGGATAACACAAGATTTAGCAGCTTCTACACTAAGAGATCAGAGGGCTTGGATATGATATTCCAGAGGTCAAAAGAGACAGGATTAAAGCCAAGAATCACTTGCCCAGCAAAACTGAGTATAATACTTCAGGGGACAAAATGGAACCTCAATGAAATAGAGGATTTCCAAGCATTTTTTTTGAAAAGACCAGAGCTGAATAGAAAATTTGCCTTTCAAATTCAAGAATCAAGAGAAGCATGAAAAGGTAAACAGGAAAGAAAAACCATAAGGGACTTATTAAACTTGAACTGTTTACATTCCTATGTGGAAAGATGATAGTTGTAACTCATGAGACCTTTCTCAGTATTAGAAGAGTTGGAGGGAATGTGTGTGTGTGTGTGTGTGTGTGTGAGAGAGAGAGAGAGAGAGGCGGGGGTGGTGGATGGAGAGACAGACAGATAGAGAGATTTATGATGAAAAATGTTATCTACTTCCAGAGAAAGAACTGATGGAGTTTGAAAACAGATCAAAGAATACTTTCAAAACTTTCTTTATTTTTGTTTGTTTTTTTTGGGAGTGGTGAGAGGGTTTGTTCTGTGTTTTCTTTTGCAACATAGCTAATATGGAAATATGTTTTGCACAACTGCATATGTATAATTGATATCCAATAGATTCCCTTCTCAAAGAGGGAGAAGGGAAGTAGGGAGGGAATTTGGATCTCACACATTATAAAAATGAATGTTCGAAAAAATAAATCAATGAATTAATTAATTTTAGAAATTGTTTTACATGTAATTGAGAAAAAACATCCTTTTTAGAAAAGCTTTGCAACAAAGGAAGTATATATGTGATGTTGCTTTTGGGTAATGTTGGATAATGTGATGTTGCTTTCTGTTCAGTAATTAACTGAATCAATAATTAATTGTTCTTTATATCTGGTACTTTTTAGCCTATTCTTTTTGCTTGTCAGTCAATATATTATTTTCTTGTTGGTGTATATAGATTTTTAAAATTAACATAGTCTGTGAAGACTTTGTATAAAGTATATAAGCAATAAGAGGCCTATGCTCTCATCCTTTGGTAATAGGAACATGACACCTTCTATTAAGAAAGATGGGATCAGGCTATAATCTAAGAGGAATCCAGCAAAGGATCTTGCTAATAATATATGTGCAACTCTGAGGTATTTGGGCCAATAATTATAGATCTTATCTGGTCCTATTCTTTCTCAGTTTTGGAGAAAGGCTAGAGTTTCATTTATCTCCTTTCATGTAACCTGTTTTGTCATTCATTATATTAATGATATGCAAGCTTTGTCCTCATTTAATCCAACTTCATAACTGTTATTCTTATAGAAGATCATTCTTATCTTGTTTGATGGAGTTAAGATAGATTTATATTGTCCTGGGGCAAGTTATTGTTCTTTCATATTTATAAAATACAAAATTTTAAATTTTTATATAAAATATATTATATTTTATAGTTATATTATATCTTTTATATTTATATTTATATAAATTATGTATTTAATGATCTAAATTATTGTTTTTTCCTAGTAGAGTTTCAGATAGAGTGGTCCTGAGACAAGTCACTATATGACATTATTTTTTATATTTAATGTTCTATAGAGTATTCCACATGTAGCTTGAATACCTTCTTTTTGTAACTGAATAGTGTTATTATTGTGGTATTTTAATATGATTAATTATGTTAGTTACTTTTTGGATGCGACACAATCCTTGTATATGTCTACTTTGATCATAGGGACTAATTTTTTTTGATATTGCTTTTTTTTGCCAGGATTTTACTTAACATTTTTGCATTAATGTTCATTAGCAATGTTGACTTAAAGTTTTGTTTTTGTTTTTGTTTTTGCTTTAGTTTTGCCTGGTTTATTAAGTATTAGAACTGGTTTTGATTTATAAAAGTTTTATTCCTCAATTTTTGGGAATAATTTTTGTAGCATTGATATTAATTACTTTTCAATGTTTGATAAAATTCCTTTATTAATCCATTTGTATCCTAATTTCACCTCCAACACTTGTTGGTAGTTCCTTCTAGTTGGAAGGTATTGTCATTAATAGTGGCTGTTATAATTAATCACCCTGAGAATTGGCCAAGGGGCCTCTCACCATCTTTGTTTTTTATTCTTGGAATCTCTAGACAAAGGGATTTTGCCAGATAGTCCCAAGGGGAGTGACCTGTGCCTGCTGTCTCCTGGAGGTTCTTCTCCTGAAGCCAGCATTGTATACATCCTTCCTGTTTACCAGGACAGGAGTGAGGAAGAGAAGATGAAGCAAGACCAGTCATCAGAGAAAAGGAAACACGACCAATGTGTAATCTTGCTGATGTAAGGAAATCTAGGCTTGATAATAACACCATTTGTAGCAGTATCACAAAGTCCAATAGACAGCAGAGGCAAAAAGAATTCTCAGAGAGCTTCAGAAGTTTCCAGATGCTGTTTTCTTCAATCATTCAACAAATATTTCCTGAGAATCTATTATTCATAAGGTCTTTTGTCAGTGCTAAAGGAAGGGCAAGAAAGAAATGGCTCTTTCCTCTCAGTCCTCACAAGTCTAGCTAGAATCCTTTACTAGACTTGGAAGATGCTTTTAGAGATCACCTTGTCTAGTCTCAGACCTGCCACTGACTTGCTGTGTGACCTTGGCTACTTACTTCCCCATGGATGTCACTTTCCTCTTTTGTAGAATGAGATGGCTCATAGTGATCACAGGATTTAGAGAGAGATAGCACATTTAGTACAATTCTATTTACTTTACGGGTGAAGAAACTGAACCTCAAACTATGTGATCTGGTACCATTCAGCTCGAAAAATCTAGGATTCTATGAAGAGACACACTTGTGTAATCATGGGAATGGTATTTGTTTTGAGGACAGAAGACCTGGGTTTGATGTCTCTTTTTGCTACTTATTACTTCTATGACCTCAGGGGAGTCACTTCCTTCTGGACCCTCATCTCTAAAATGGAAAAGTCATACTAAATGACCTCTAAGGTTCTTTTTAGCTTTAAATTCTTTAGTCTCTGAATCCTCTCACTTTACAGTTGGGGAGGCTGTAGCAAAGAGAGAATGAAGTGATTCCTTCAGAATAACATGACAAATCAGTGTCAGAACTCAGACTAGTATCCAAGTCTCCTGAGCCCCCAGACCCAGGGATTTCTTTACACTGCCCAGTTGAGAGATCAGGCTTACTCATAAATAATTAAGTGGGGATAATGCAGATAATTTTACAAGGTGGGGGGGGGGGTCAGTGCTCAGTGAATGTCTCCATCAGTAAAGGTTGTAGGAAGGTGTTGGAATACTGTGAGCTAGAAAGGGCAGGGAAGGGGTAGAACCAAGTAGAAAGGCAGAGTAGAAAGACACACATACTCTTGCTCTTCCCCCACAGCCCATAAAACACCTGTAAAGAATGACTCTTAACAAATTCTAGAGCAGCAGAAGCCAGAGAACGACAGAGTGGAGGAGATTTCCAGCTCAGGGTGACCTGGAAGGCTGATGGGAAAGGTTTGTCACACTGAGCGTGGAGCAAAATGCAGCCCAGCCTTGATCACATGGCCCTGGGAGGAGCAAGGCCAGAGCAGGCATTGGGGGTGGAATCCCCAGTAGCAGTGGAAGTTCCTAGACCCCTCAACCCACAGGCACCAAAGGCAGCTTCAAAGATCAGTGAGAAGGCTTTTTCAGGTAGGCGAGAAGGGAGTAGAGTCTCCCCCAGGTCTGGTCTCAGGTGGTGGTGGCTGTGGTGGCAGTGGCTGTGGCAGGCAGCAGCTAGTTTCCATTGTTGGAGCCCTCAGCTTGAAACCCCTGGGGGAACTGAGCAGCTGATCTGAACCTTAGCCCTGAGCACAGTCTTGGGGAGTGGCAGAGCTGGAGGGCCCTGAGGAGTTGATTGTGCCACCATGGAGGAACTAAGACCTTACAAGTCCCCTACTCTTGACAAAGGACCCAAAAGTCAAGTAACTGGTTGGGAAAATTCCAAAAAAAGGGAAAAAAATAAGACTATAGAAAGTTACTTTCTTGGTGAACAGGTATTTTCCTCACATCTTTTCAGATGAGGAAGAACAATGCTTACCATCAGTGAAAGACATAAAAGTTAAGACTTCTGCATCCTAAACATCTAAATAAATATGCAGTGGTCTCAGGCCATGGAAGAGCTCAAAAAGGGTTTTGAAAATCAAGTAAGAGAGGTAGAGGAAAAATTGGGAAGAGAAATGAGAGTGATGCAAGAAAATCATGAAAAGCAAGTCAACAGCTTGCTAAAGGAAACCCAAAAAATGCTGAAGAAAACAACACCTTTAAAAATGGCTAACTCAATTGGCCAAAGAGGTCTAAAATGCCAACGAGGGAAAGAATGCTTTAAAAAGTAGAATTAGCCAAATGGAAAAGGAGGTTCAAAAGCTTACCGAAGAAAATAGTTCTTTAAAAATTAGAATGGAACAGATGGAGGCTAATGACTTTATGAGATACCAAGAAATTACAAAATAAACCAAAAGAATGAAAGAATGGAAGATAATGTGAAATATCTCATTGGAAAAACAATTGAACTAGAAAATAGATCCAGGAGAGACAGTTTAAAAATTTTGGGCCTACCTGAAAGTCATGATAAAAAAAAAAGCCTAGCTATCATCTTTCATGAAATTATCAAGGAAAACTGCCCTGATATTCTAGAATCAGAAGGTAAAATAGACATGGAAAGAATCCACCAATCACCCCCTGAAAGATATCCAAAAAGAGAAACTCCTAGGAATATTGCAGCCAAATTCCAGAGTTCCCAGGTCAAGGAAAAAATATTGCAAGCAGCTAGAAAGAAATAATTCCAGTATTGTGGAAATACAATCAGCATAACACAAGATCTAGCAGAGTCTACATTAAGGGATTGAAGGGCGTGGAATATGATATTCCAGAAGTCAAAGGAACTAG
>CM053769.1:411657806-411774726 GCA_028658325.1 Potorous gilbertii
ATAGGATGGAGGGAAATATAGTTAGTCTTACACAACACGACTATTATGGAAGTCACTTGCAAAACTACACAGATATGGCCTATATTGAATTGCCTGCCTTCCCAAAGGGAATGGGTGGGGAGGGAGGGATGGGGAGAAGTTGGAACTCAAAGTTTTAGGAACAACTGTTGAGTATTGTTCTTGCTACTAGGAAATAAGAAATACAGGTAATGGGGAATAGAAAGTTATCTAGCCCTACAGGACAAAAGAGAAGCTGGGGTAAGGGAAGGGAGGGATGAAAGAAGAGAGGGCAGATTAGTGATATGGGTAATTAGAATGCTCAGTGTATTGGGAAGGGGGGAGGGGACAAATGGGGAGAAAATTTTGGAACCCAAAATCTTCTGAAAATGAATGTAAAAAGTTAAATAAATAAATTTATTTAAAAAAATTAAAAAATAAAACAAAAAATAAAAAAATAAATTTAATTCACATCCAAGTCAAGACATCAACCTATAATGTCACTGGTCCTTGTCGAAAAGAGAAGATGAGCAACATCAAGAAGGAAAACAGCACCTCATACTATACTGGGAGCAACATGTTTCCATGGAAAGAATATTACTCTGCAGACATGGCTTGTCATCCCAGCGCTACTACCTTCGATCCGAAAATGTGACTTCTTTGTGCAAAGCAGCTATCCAGCCACTGGACATGCCACCACCTCTCTGGTTCTTAGTTTTCTCCTCTGGACTAAGGGACCTTTAGAGTCCCTTCTGTTTTTAAGTTCTATGTTCTTTATTTTCTTTTTTTAAGAGAAAAATAATATTTTATTTTTTCTTAATTACATGTAAAAATAATTTTTAACATTTCTTTTTTTTTAATTTTGAGTCCCAAATTCTCTTTCCCTCCCTCCCCACTCATGCCCTCACCTGAGAGGGTAAGTAATTTGATATAGGTTATACATGTGCAATCATACAAAATATATTTCCATATTAGTAATGTGGGGGAAAAAACACAGCCAAAAAAAGCCCACAAAAATAAAGTGAAAAATTGTGTGCTTCCATCTGCATTCAGATTCCATCAGTTTTTCTCTGGAGATGGATAATGCTCTTTATTCTCACTAGATAATTGTTAAAAAGGAGATAATAACAGTGCCTACTCCCAAGGTTGTTGTGAGGATAAGATAGAGTAATATTTTTAAAGTACTTGCACAGTGCCTGGCACATTGAAGTAGGTGCGCTTTTTTTTAGAAGTTATTTTGTGAAATTTTCTTCTTTCTCTTCTTTCTTTTGTTCATTATTATATGAGATATGAGGCAGCTAGGGAGGAGAGAGATAGGAAATGGTGTTGTTCAGTCGTATTTGACTCTTTGTGACACAATGGACCACAGTACGCCAGACCTTTCTATCTTCCACTACCTCCCAAAGTCTATCCAAGTTCATGTTCATTGCTTCCATGACACTATTTATCCATCTCTCCTCTGCCATCTCCTTTTCCTTTTGCCTTCAATCTTTCCCAACATCAGGGTCTTTTCCAGTAAGTCCCATTTTATTACGTGGCCAAAGTATTTAAGCTTCTGCTTCAGTATTTGACCTTCTAGAGAACAGACTGAGTTAATTTCTTTAAGTATTGACTGATTTGATCTCCTTGCTGTCCAAAGGACTCTCAAAAGTCTTCTCCAGCATCAAGTTTGAAAGTGCTGATTCTGCAGTGCTCAACTTTCCTTATAATTGAACTCTCACAGCTATACATTGCTACTGGAAAAGTCATAACTTTGACTTATACAGACTTCCGTCAGCAAGGTGAAGTCCCTGCTTTTAGTATGCTGTATCTAGTATTTGTCATAGCTTTCTTGCCAAGGAACAAACATTTTTTAAATTTCATGACTACACTTGCTATCTGCAATGATCAAACTGAACACCTCTATCTAGTCCTTTTCTGGATTGATATTGATCTGGAATGATAAATCATTCATTGAGGGCCATTTCCTATTCTAGGTCCTGAGAGAGAAACTGTGTTAATATAAAACAATCTCTACCCTTCTGGAGCTTATAGTCTAATAAGGGGAAAAGATACACATATAATAGCATTAATACATGAAAAATAGATTTCAGAGTTGCTCCTCTAAAGGTTTCCTCCCCTGCCATCCCGATCTCCACTTAAATTTTCTTTAACCTCTGTCCTCTGCCCTCTTTTGTTGTCTTTGTATGCTCTTTCTTGGCAATTTCATACACTTTTTTATCTTTAACAGTAATTCAAAGCAGATGATACTCAAAGCTATGGGTACCTCTAGCCCTGACCTCTCTCCCTACCTAAAGTACTTCAGCATTTATTTAGTTACTTACTGAGTATCTATTCTGTTCATGACACTGTCATGACACTATATTAAATACAGGACAGATTTAATTTAAGCTGACACAAATGTAAAAAAGGACTCTTACCCAAACTCATAAATAATTTCCCCAAAACTATTTTTCCTCCTTCAGGGGACTTTCATCTTCCCTAGAGACTACCCCAGGGTTCTTCCCTCTACCCAAAGGACAAAGGTTATTAGAGAGGTGATCTATTGTCTTTCCCATTCTATTATTTTCTTCTGTTTCTTTGCATTGCTCATTTAAGAAAATCTTATCTCTCTTTGCTGTTCTCTGGAATTCTGCATTCATTTGGGGATATCGTTCCTTTCCTCTTTTTACTTTCCTTCTTTCCTCAGCTATTTGCAAAGTCTCATCAGATAGCATTTTGTTTTTCACTCTTCTTTTTCATTGGAATAGTTTTTGTTGCTGCTTCCCATCAAATATTGCAAACCTCTGTTCATAGTTCTTCAGGCATTAGATTTACCAGATTGAATTCTTTAAATCTATTCATCACTTCTATTTCATATTCATAAGGAAAGTTATTTAAATCATACCTGTTTGGTCTGATGGTTTTCCCTACTTTCTTCAATTTGAGTCTCAATTTAGTAATAAGAAGCTCATGATCTGTCAGCTTCAGGTCTTATTTTAACTAGCTGTATAGCACTTCTCCATTTTTAACTTCAAAGTATATAATCAATCAGATTTTGATATTGACCCCCCTGGTGATGTCCATGCATCACCTTCTGGCTTCAAATAGAGAAAGGATGACCTTCTGTTTTGTTGAAAAAGAGTGTTTTCTAGGACCAGCAAGTTATTCTTTAGATTTTGTTTGACTGATTCTTGATGTGTCATAGGTTCATTAGCTTCTACTTGCCCAATTCTATTTTTTATCCAATTGTTTTCTTCAGTTAACTTTTGCGTCTCCTTTTCTATCTGTCTGATTGTTCCTCTTAAGGAGTTATTTCTCCAGTTAGTTTTTGTGCTTCCTTTTCCATTTTTCCAATTGTCCTTTTAAATTCTTCTGTTATTTCTTTTTTCATATTTTAAAAGTCATTGATCTATTTTTCTTCTATTTCTCTAATTTGGCTTTTAAAATCCTTCCTGAGCTCTTCCAAGAAGGCTCTTTGTGCTTCAGACCAGTACATATTCCCTTTTGAAGTTTCAGATGGTAGTATAGTCTCAATGCTGATCTCTTTGGTATTTGTGTTTTTGTCCTTGTCCCTATAGAAAGATTCTGTGATCTTTTCTTTTCTGCTTTGCTTCTTACTCATGATAATAACCCTTTTCCTGGCTTTTAAGGTAGATCTTTGAGTCTGTGGCACAGAGAGCTCTGTCCCACCGTTCTTGTGCCTAAAACTTGAGGCTTTGTGTGTTGTGGCCTCTGGTTCTTTCAGCTAGAAGCTAAAATGCTGCAACTTACCTGGTGCTGAGCTGGCTGGTGTTGGAAAGCAGAGGCCAAGTGAGATCTTTTTGGGTTTCCCTGAAGTTACCCTAGAGCTACCTCCTTAAGTGTGGGGGAGGAGTGGTCTGTTCACAGGAGGTCTCCTCTGCTGAGCTAGAGCATAGGCAAGCTCAGCTGTCTGCGCTAGTGTCTTCCCAATTCCCCTGGGTTGCTGAGGCTCTCCTGGGGTCCTGGTGTTGGCAGTTACTGGCTTCACACCGCCCCCCCCCCCCAGGGCTCAGGATGTTCTGGTTTATTGAGGTGGGGCTATCTGGTGCACTGGTCACCTTTGGCCACAGCAAGAGGGACCCTCCTTAGAGATCTTCCTAGCCTCACAGGCTAAGACTCTGTTTACCCCTTCTGCTGCTCCCATTGTTCCAGGCTTTTTTCTGGGGAGATATTCTCTGGGCTCATCAAGGTCAACAAGGGGAGGGAGATAGTAATAACCGATAACTCTGTCATCTTGCCTCCCAGAACTGGGAAAAAAAAGACCAGCAAGTCATTTTGACAAAGACATATTAGTCTCTGTCTTGCTTCATTTTGTACTCCAAAGGCAAACTTGCCTATTATTCCAATTATCTTTTGCTTTCCTACTTTAGCATAAATGTGGCATCTTTTCTTTGGTGTTACTTCTAGAGGCTGTTAAAGATCTTCAGAGAATTCATCAACTTTGGTCTCTTCAGTATTCATTGTTGGAGCATAGAGTTGTATTATTGTGATGTTGACCTGAATTACGTTGAATTTGAACAGATATTATTTAGTCATTTTTGAGATTATATCCCAGTACTGCTTTTCTCACCCTTTTATTGACTATAAAGGCTACCCCATGTTTTCAAAGGAATTCTTAACCACAGTAATATATACAATGATCATCTGAATTCAATTCACCTATTCCCGTCCATTTAAGTTTGCTGCCATCCAAGACACTGGTGTTTAATCTTTGCATCTGTTGTTTGACTACATTCAGCTTGTTTTAGTTGAGAGATCTTCCATTCCAGGTTCCTGTGAAATATTGATCTTTACAGCACTGGATTGTCCTTTTGTCACTAGACACATCTGCAGTTGAGCTTCCTTTAGGTTTTGGCCCAGCTGCTTCATTGGTACTAGAGCTACTTCTGGTTGTCTTTCACTTTTCCTCAGTACCATGTTGGATACCTTTCAACCTGAGGGGCTCATTTTCTAATGTGATATCTTTTATCATTTTAATATTGTCTATGGGTGTTTCTTGGCAAAGATACTGGAATGGTTTACTATTTCCTTCTCTAGAAGGTTACCTTTTGTCAGAACTCATCCTCTATGACCTGTCCATCTTGGGTAACCTAGCATAGCATTGCTTATTGTTTCATTGAGTTACAAAAGTCCTTCTATTTTGACAAGGCAATGATCCAGGATGGGAGATATGTGTGTGTGTGTGTGTGTGTGTGTGTGTGTGTGTGTGTGTGTGTGCGCATACATATATATGTATATACAGACTGAGATTTCAGGTAGTTCTTACCTATGAAACTTTTGAAGATGACTTGAAAAGAGCTAAAAGGACAGAAAAAACAAAGAAAACAAAATGATACCTGCTTGGGGAGAGCCTGCTTTTCTCCTCTTTAAATTTCTAAAGGAGACTGGGATAGTGAGGCTACACCTCAGGGCACTTTAAACTGGAGGCCAAAACAGAATGTAATGTGGCTGGAGAAGAGCTGCCAGCCAGCCAGCTTGGCTAGGGGAATTATCAGTATCCTAAACCAGAAAAACTTTTGGCTGCCTTTGAGGAGGAGACAAAGGGATCAACCAAGAGGACCTTAGACTCTGTGTCCCACAAATGACGGGGCATTTGTGCTAAAAGAGGCAATGTGAGGAAAAGCTACCAGGGGACTTTTGCTGTGGGAGTGACTGATGAGTCTTGGCACTCCAACTGTGTTTCTGTAAGTCTTGGATTTATATTTGTCTATAACCTGGTAAAGGATTATCTGGGTCCGCAAGAACCTGAGAAGGCACAACTCATCCATTAGTTGTTTTTTCAGTACATTTCATTTTATTCTTTTTATCTCTATGGTCATGATTAAGGAGCTATATATATAGACAAACTGTATTTGGTTGATCGACTCCATTATTCCATGCTCATGCAATTTGAGTACTGGAAACAAGGTAAATGATTATTTATTGGGGAATGGCTAAACTCATTCTGGTACATGTATGTAATGGAATATTATTGCATAAGAAATTAATATCAGAAGTATGAAGAAGTACAGGAAGAATGTAGAGTGAAGCAAGCAGAACCAGGAAAATAATATGGATAATGACTGCAACAGTGTCATCTGGAAAGGACAAAATGTCAAAACTAAATGCTCTATAATTATGACGATCAATCTTGATCTCAAAGAAGAGTGAAGACAATATAACTTCCTTACTTTTTCTACTGATGTGGGGGGTATGAGTAAGGAACATTGTTACTGTCAGATTTAGCTGATGTGCTGCTGAGTTTTTTTTCTTTTTCTTTTTTTATTCCATAATTTATTTATTTTTAGTTTTCAACATTCATTTCCACAAGATTTTGAGGTCCAGATTTTCTCCCCTTCTTTCCCTACCTCCCACCCCATATGACATGCATTTTGATTATCCCTTCCCCCAATCTGCCCTTCCTTTTATCACCAACCCTGCTCTCATCCTCTCCCCATTTACTTTCTCCTATGGCAAGATAGATTTCTATACCACATTGCCTATATATATATTATTTCCCAGTTGCATGTAAAAACAATTTTAAACATTTGTTTTTAAAACTCTGAGTTCGAAATTCTCTTACTTCTTCCCTCTCCACTCACACTCATTGAGAAGGGAAGTCATTCAATATAGATTATATATGTGTAGTTATGCAAAACACTTTCATAATAGTCATGTTGTGAAAGACTAACTACATTTCCTCCATCCTATCCCGCCCCCACTTATTCTATTTTCAACTTTGACCTTGTTGCTTTTCAGAAGTGTTTGCTTCTGACTATCCCCTTCCCCAATCTGCCCTCCCTTCTATTATACTCCTCTTCTCCCCTTCTCCCTTACTTTCCTATAGGTAAGATACCCAATTGAGTGTGTGTGTGTTATTCCCTCCTTAAGTCAAATCCTATGAGAGTAAGGTTCACTCATTCCCTCTCACCTTCCCCTCCATTGTGAAACCTCTTTTGTGTGAGATAATTTATCCCATTCTATATCTCCCTTTCTTCTCCCTATATATTCCTCCCTAACTCCTTAATTTTATTTTTTAGATATCATTCCTTCATATTTAACTTACCCTGTGCTATCTATCTATCTATCTATCTAATTTCCTCCAACTACCCTAATACTAAGCAAGGTCTCATGACTTACAAATATTATCTTTCCGTGTAGGAATATAAAGAGTTCAACTTTAATAAGTCCCTTATGATTTCTCTTTCCTGTTTACCTTTTCATGCTTCTCTTGATTCTTATCTGAAAGTCAAATTTTCTATTCAGCTCTGATCTTTTCAGTAAGAATGCTTGAAAGTTCTCTATTTCATTGAAATTCCATTTTTCCCCTTAAGTAAAAAAAAAAACTCTAATTTTGCTGGGTAGGTGACTCTTTGTTTTATTCCCAGCTCCTCTGATCTCTGGAATATCATATTCCAAGCTTTTTGATTCCTTAATGTAGAAGTTGCTAGATCTTGTGTTATCCTGATTATATTTTCACAATATTTGAATTGTTTCTTTCTAGCTGCTTGTAATATTTTCTCCTTGATCTGGGAGCTCTGGAATTTGACTATATTATTCCTAGGAGTTTTCCTTTTGGAATTTCTTTTAAGAAGTGATCAGTGGATTCTTTCCATTTCTATTTTACCCTCAGTTCTAGAACATCAGGGCAGTTTTCCTTGATAATTTCTTGAAAGAGGATGTCTAGGCTCTTTTTTTGATCATGGCTTTCAGGTAGTCTAACAATTTTAAAATTATCTCTCCTGGATCTATTTTCCAGGTCAACCGTTTTTCCAATGAGATATTTCACATTGTTTTCTATTTTTCATTCTCTTGGTTTTGTTTATAATTCCTTAATTTCTCATAAAGTCATTAGCTTCCATCTCATTCTAACTTTGAAGGAATTATTTTCTTTAGTGATCTTTTAGGCCTCCTTTTCCATTTGGCCCATTTTGTTTTTTAAGGCATTTTTCTTCTCATTGACTTTTTGGATCTCTTTTGCCAGTTGGGTTAGTCTAATTTTTAAGATGTTGTTTTCTTCAGTATTTTTGGGGGTCTCCTTTAGCAAGCTGTTGACTTGTTTTTCATGATTTTCCTGCATCGCTCTCATTTGTCTTCCTCCACTTCTTTTACTTGATTTTCAAAATCCTTTTTGAGTTCATGGTCTGTGACCAATTCGTATTTTTCTTGGAGGCTTTTGATGAAGGATCTTTGACTTTGTTGTCTTCTTCTGTTTGTATGTTGTGATCTTCTTTGTCACCAAAGTAAGATTCTATAGTCTGAGTTGTTTTTTTTTTTTTTTTTACTGTTTGCTCATGTTCCCAGCCAGATACAGACCTCTTTGTCAAAGTAGGACTCTGCTTCCAGTGGGGGTGGAAATGGGGGTGGGTGTACTTTCCCAGGCTTCAGGGGTTTTGTATCAGCTGCTCAATCCTCCACCATCTGTGGGCCCAGAGTTCAGAAAGCAGCTACTGCCACTACAGCCACCACCACCTCTGCTACAGCTGCTGGTGCTGCCTCTTCTACCCTAGGCCTGGAGCTGGACCTCAGTCAGACCAGGTCCCACAGAGTTTTCCCATTGACCTTCTATACTGTCTTTGGCATTTGTGGGTTGAGAAGACTGGAAATTGCCATAGCTGCCAGTGATTCAGGGTCCTGAGGCCTGCTCCAATCCTGTCTGTTGTGGCATAGCCCTTGCCAGACTACACTACACTCTGCTCCCAGACCAGTGTATAGATGTATCCTGTCAACCTGCCAGGTTATCTTGGACTGAAGATTTGTTTAACTCCATCATTTTGTGAGTTCTGCAGCTCTAGAATTTGTTTAGAGTCACTTTTTTTACAGGTTTTTGGAGGGGTATTGGGGGAGAGCTCAAGGAAGTTCTTGCTTTTACTCTGACATCTTGACTCTATCCATTGTGTTGGTTAGTTTTTCTGAACTTCTTATCTCTTTTTTATTCTTTTTTTTTTCTACAAGGGTTAACTATCTTGGGAGAGGAGAAAAGACAGATATGTTTAGAAATGAAGGTGATATAAAAACAGAATATTATTTATGTTAAGGAAAAAAAAACTATGGGTACTCTAGGCCATGATTTGGGGACCAGAGCTAAGAGAGAAGGGTAATCATGTAGGGATCTTTGTGAAGGTAAAGCCTTGGACTTCTGATTGGGGCTAGATTGTGGCCCTTAATGGCTCGGTACCAACCTACCCTTCAAGGCTTATCTCACATTTCTTCCTTTGAGAAACATTGTGCTTTAGTCAAATTGGCTTCCCGTTTGTCCCCTATATATTCTTACTTCTGAGTCATTGCTCCTTGTTTTCTTTGCCTATAATGGCTCCTCTGCAATCAATAAATATTTACAAAACATCAACTAAATGCCAGGTACTGTGCTGCTTGCTGGGGATGCAAATACAGTACAAGGAATGAAACAATCCCTATTCATAAAGAGCTTACGTTTCAGTGGAGAGACAAGTACATATATAAATTGATGTAGCATAAATACAAAGCAAATATAATCAAATGTATACAAAATTGTTAAATACAAGGTAGTTTGAGAGGGAAGGTACTAATAGGGATATCAGGAAAATCTTTATGCTTAAAATAATTCATGCATTTTAAGGGAAAAAATTGACTTTACCAAGTGAATAGAGTACAAAATTGAAGTCAGGACAACCTGAGTTCAAATCCTGCCAATCCCCTCCTAGCAGTGTGATTCTGATAACCATAAAACAACAGCAAACAGTGTGATCCTGAACAACGAAACAATGAAAACCTTTCATTTTATATAATGTTTTAAAATTTATCCAGCACTTTTTCTGTACAATCCTAGAATGTTAGAATTAGAAGCATATTACTCTTATGAAATTGAGATGAGAAGATTTAAGTGATTTGCTCAGTAAATGGCTGAGCTCTGGATTCAAATCCAGATTAAAGGGCTCTAAACCCAGCCTTCTTTCCATTGTGCCATATTGTGGAAACAGAGGTCAAGATACCAGTAGGAGTTCACCCAAAGTTACACAGTAGTTAATTCAACAAACATTTATTGAATGTCTACAATGTGACAGATACTTTTGCCTGAGAATATGAAAGAAAAAATACATAATCTTGCCCTCAAGAAACTCATATTGTATTTTAAAAAATATATTTATTTATTAAATATTTCCTAATTATATATAAACATTTTACCATTCATTTTTTTAGCATTTTTGAGTTCCAAATTCACTTCATCCCTCTCCCTTCCTCAAGAAGGCAAGCAATTTGATATCCATTATACATGACACAGTGTATTATTAATAGCAAAAAACCAGATTAGAATCAGGATTCCTTGACTCCCACCCCATTTCTTTACATCTCTTTTTTTTTACCACACCCTAATGAGGTACAGGTATGATTTTCTCAATTGTTCAAGAGAATAAATTGAGGAT
This sequence comes from Potorous gilbertii, assembly GCA_028658325.1. Lineage (NCBI taxonomy): Eukaryota > Metazoa > Chordata > Mammalia > Diprotodontia > Potoroidae > Potorous > Potorous gilbertii. Next base: position 411,668,189 of record CM053769.1, read on the forward strand.
TGGGGAGGTTAATGGATTTGCCCAAGTTCTCATAATCACCGAATGGTAGAGCTTCTGATTTTTGGACTAATAGGAATGATAAATTTTGAGACAACTCCACAAATTTACCCTTAGTCACCTCTTTCTATTTTGATTAAATGCTCATAACAGGTATAGGTTGAAAAGAGTCAATTTATCACCTGTCCTATAATAAGTAAATTCCTATACCTATTAATACTTAATGGTCTGCTCCTTTAATCTCTGTTATCCCAAAGCAGTCATTCTGGGCATAAACTCTTTCCCTTGGCTTTTTCTTCCTATGCTGTCCCCCTTCTACTGTGCTTGCCAAATGAGACAATGTGAAGTACAAAGACCACTTGACTCACAGATGAAGAACTGGGTTATGGTCTTGGCTCCCATACTGCCCACTTTAGCTTGACTATGGACAAGACATTTTGCTTTTCTGGGTCACAGTTCCTTTACCTGTAAAATATACTTTCAATCCCATAGGGTTCCTATGTCCTCATCAAAGTATTATAGAAATGGGTGCTGTTATTATTATTTTTCTTAATAAATAAGTCTGATCCAGAACAAAAAATATATTGAGGAAGATTTCTTTGGTCCTGCTTGGCTATCTTCCCAGGACCAATTGATTGTTATAATTGACCCTATCTTTCAGGGTAAGATGTAGTTCCAGTGACCAAAGCATCATTTTCCCTACTGTCTCAGAATACTATTTTAAATTCAACTGTGAGGTTGATCCAGATATGTGTTCCCACTGAATGTTAGTTGGTTATAAATTTGTTCATAGGAGCCATGGTTTTTGGCAAGGAGAGTTCAGTCAAGCCAGTGCCTTCCTAGCAGACATCAACACTGCTGACTGAGTCAGCAGAAAGACTTGCTGACTCAGGCCTTTGCAGAGCAAGGGATGATGCTAGAGTACAGTGTTGCTCTCTCTGACCTATAGAACAAAGGATCTTTATATCATTTGCAGTGGGATCATTGTGTCACACTGGCTAGAGAATAGTACAACCCAGGCATGGGACAGACATTCTAGTCTCTCAAAATCAAAGAGCAATGAACTTGGAGGCAGGCGACCTGAGCTCTGGACTTTGCCACAAACTCTTATGTGACCTTGTTTCCTCATATATAAAATGAGAATATTGTTATTTATAGAATTGTAGAATAATAGGTACTCTTATTCATTGCTGATGGAATTGCAAACTTGTAAAATAACTTTAGAGAGCAATCTGGAAGCATGTGGTAAAATTTTAGAATCATAGTCTATGACTCAAATATTCCATTAATAATAAACCCTGAAATTATGACTAAAAATGGAAAAATTCTCCTGTTCAAAAATTTTCCTAGCAGTGTAATATGCAATTGTAAAACACAAAACTCAAAAAACAAACAAAAAATCCACAAACCCCTCAAATTGGAAATGACCAAACAATAGGAGAATGGTTAAATAAACTATGAGGCATGAATGTGATTGAATACTGTTATGTGGAAAAGACCAACAATTAGTTGGAAAGACTTTCATGGAATAATGTCTAGCTTTGAAAGAACTACTGCTGGGACTAACAATATTGGGGTACTTGCCCCTTCCTGTTTTGTGCTCTGCCATTGCAATTTATGGACAAGGTTAAGTCTTGAGAAGCCTGCCTCTGATGAGAGTTTTACAATATTACTAATTAACCATGTTATATTTCAACTTGGCTTGACATTTACTAGCTTACTCCCAGGACTGGTTGAAGTTGCCAGGCTTAGACCAATTGTTTGGCTAATGGCCATTCTCACTGACAGAGAATCTTCCACTGTGACCAGCCACTGCCATTCTGGAAACATGATACCCAGTGTACTCAAAGGTGTCCCAAGTCCTTCAGACCTTTTGAAATAGCATCTCTACCACTCCTAGATATGTTCACCATGTTCACCTGCCTAAGATCAGGAAAGAACATCCATCAAAGAAGCTCATGGACACATGGAAGCGTAGTGAGCAATCACCACTTCTCCCCACCCCCATTGGACTTTCCAGGTGCTGCTTGAAAATAGTCCACATGTGGCTAGAAAGAAAAAGAGAGAAGGAAAAGCAAATTGTATATCCATTTTGTGTATCCATTAAGCCATCTATTTTCCAGTTTGGCATCCAATTGAGGGACTCATCATCTCCCAGTGCAAATCCATTGAAAATTGGCCATCCTTCCTCACCCTTACATGCTTCTTTATTGTCACCTGGAACCAGGAATAGTGATTGAACAGCTCTGTGGTGGATGAGGAAAATCCCCCATTACAAATCCAATGTAAAAATAGAAATTGAATAAAAAAAATAGTGTTGTTAATGGACATTTTTGCTTTAACACTGATATTATTGGAAACGCTTTTAGTATTTCTCCATTACAGATACATTTGCTCTGTTTTGATAATATTTATCATTTTAAGAAATGGTCCATTTATTCCTATGGATTTTTATGTATTTAACAGAAATAAGTATTGTATGTTGTCAAAACCTTTTTTCTTGGCATCTATTGACACAATCATGTGATTTTTATTGCTTTTTGTTATTATTATAGTCTCTTATCTTTACAATTTTCCCAAACTTTAACCTTGCATTCCTGTCATAAATCTAATCTAGTACTAATCTTTTTAACATGCTGTTGTAGGCTTAATATTTTATTATTTTATAGCAATACTCACTAGGAATATTGATTTATGATTTTCTTCCTTTGTTTTGCCATTCCTAGTTTGGGTATCAAGATCATATTTTTCTCAAAAAAGCTGTTTGGTGACTTTTCCCCCCAATTTTCCAAAGATTATATAATATTGGAGTTAATTATTCTTTGAAATTTTGTTAGAATTCATTTTGGATTCCATTTGGTGAGCAATCACCACTTGGGAGTTATTTTATTGCTCAATTTCTTTTTCTGAGACTAGGTTATTTAAATTCTCTTTTTTGTTCCGTTAATATGCGTATCTTACATTTTTATAAAAAACCCAGTTCATTGTTATGAGTTTTGTTGCCATATAACTGGGTAAAATATTTTCTACAAATTTCCTTTATTTTCTTTTCATTTGTTTTGAAATCTCCTTTTAGTTTTTGAGACTGACAAATCTGCTTTCCTCTCTTTTACCAGGATAATCAATGACATCTTTTTTTAAATCTTTGGCATTGATCAATTCCGTTTTTTGTTTTCAATTTAGTTTATCTCTTTTTTGATTTTCTAAATTTTTATTTTTGTGTTAAGTTGGGGGTTTTTGATTTGTTGTTTTCTATTTTTTTGGTTTGTTTTTTGAATGACCATTTTATTTATATTCTTTATTTCCTTTGATGACAAAAGTGTTAGGAGTTATATATTTTTTCCTAAGGATTTCTTTGGTTGTATCCCATAAGAAGAGGAAGGAAGGAAAGGAAGAAGGAAGTAAGGAAGTGAAGCAGGAGGGAAGAAATGTTTCAAACATTTATTAAGGGCCTACTATGTGTCAGGCATTGTGCTAAGTACTTTATAAATATAATCTCATTTGATTTGTGTAACAAATCTTTAAGATAGTTGATATTATTGTTCTTATTTTACTGTTGAAGAAATTGAGGAAAATAGAGCTTAAGTGACTTGCCTAGGGTCACACAGCTAGAAAGTATCTGAGGTGGCATTTGAACTCAGCTCTTTCTGACTACAGGCTCAGTGTTCTTTGTCACCTAACTTCTTCCAAGAAAAACAGGATTCTGTAGTACTGGAGATGTGAGTTACCTTGGCCACATGTACTCCTTATCTCTCTACCAGTGTATTCCACATATGTGTGTGTTTCTGAAACAGTGCACCCAAAGAATTATGGGAGGAATGTTCTTACTTTGCCAAATCTTCAAGTGCTTTTTCTATTTAATTGCATCTGCTGACTGACTAATAAAGGCCAGCTTAATAAAGGTAAGCTGGCCAATGTACATTAAAGATATACTGTCCACCAAACTGAATATATGGGAATACTCCTATGATCCTAAGTACATTAAAGGGAAGGCTGGTGACAATTTTTATTCTACTGTTCTAGGTTTGACTGGATTGTTTTTCTATCCTAGTCACTCTCTATAGTCCCATCCACAAAAAAAGTGTAACCAAGGTGTATATGCAGGCAAGAATTATATAGGTTAAATATCGCAGGTCCCTGTTTCTTCCCCTTGGCTTGGACTCTGTTAATATTCACACACCTATATTCAGTGAGTGACAAAAAACTAAAGCAAACAAAACTACCCCCACCCAGATTGCCTTTTCATGAGAATAAGATAATACCTTTAAAATCATAAGTGATAAAAAACATAGAGGAATTCAAACTAAATACCCTATCACTTTCTGGGTCTCCCCCTTCCTTTTTTAGTGGTAAATGTTTTAACATCACTTTTTGTTTTAATGTCACTATTGCTTCCCAATGACTCCATCCTTCCACTAGAACTTCTCTCATAACAAGTACAGTCAAGCAAACAAGTCAATACATTGGCATCTCTACTCCACCCCCTTTCTGCCAAGCCCTTCCTGCCTTCCCTTTTTAATGAATATGTCAGCTTTATTTCTAAAACTCACTGCAAGACTACTATTCCAACTTTAAGTTATGGAGGAGGAAGAACATTCCAGGAACGGAGTTTTAAGGGTCAAGTTCAGGAAACAATAAACTGTAGCTTGGAGAGTTCAGATGCAGAGTACCTTGATCCTATAGTAGTAGTACTCATTCCTTTGAATGCTGAACTGAGCCAACTATCCCAGGGGGTGCTATAGTACTAAGAAGCTGAATATGGTTATAGGTTAGTACTTTTGTTTTTCTGAGTGTGAGTGAGCAGCATCTCTCAGTGATTCCCCTACAAGGGACCATCAAATACCACCATTTGGAAGTCCCTTAAAATCATAAGACTCAGAATGTCAGAGCTTGAAGGGGATCAGAATCAGATAGAATCAGAACTGTGGAAGGTTGGTCAGGGGAATTCTTCAATTCAGCTAGATGGGATTATTAATCAAGTAAAGAATCATTCATTATTTATTAATCAGGCACTGTGCTAAGGCTGGGGATGTTAAGAAAGACAAAAAGCAAGTCCTTTCAAGGAGTTCAGTTACAGGGAGGCAAACCTCCCATATGGAAGGCAGGGACTTGTGCATTGATTTACACTTCATTGAAGATGAGTGATCAAGTTTCAGTCACTGGAATGATTTAGTAGCCAACAAAATAATTTTGTTGGATTATTGTGGGTCAGAGCTACCTCTTTGTCTGATGCCTATAAAAGGCAACCCCTTTTTGGAATTGTCCAGAGGAATTTGAAGATAGATTAGAGATCTGAAAGAGGGGATGCTTGGGATGCTTATTTGTCTGCACAGCCTCCAGGGACAAAATGATAAACTGATTTAACTTTTGTCCCCCTCACAAATGTCAGCTGTAGAGAGGCAGCTACAGAGCCTCTCAGCTCAAGAAATGACAACAGTTGAAGAGATGATTGTCATAGTATGGGGGACCAAAACCCAAGAATTTTGCTCTTTGGTACTGCTGTGAGTTATTCAAATAGTGAAGGTCCAATAGTAAGGGGAATGTCTCTCTTACCCTGAATTTGTTTTTCTATTGAGAGAGGTTCAAACCAGTTAGGTTGGAGATTTGTATGAGTCTCTGGGGTTAGGAAATAAATATTGGAAGATTATTTCTTTTAATGTTGTATTTCTCTTCCTAAAAGAGTCATAGAATCATATATTTAGAGCTGTATGAGATTTTAAAGGTTATTAAATCTAAATGCCTCTTTTTACAGGTGAGGAAACTGAGGCAAAGAGTTTAAGAAGAGTCTTTGTAATTCTAATTCAAGTGCTCAATCACACCAGAATGTCTTTATGTAGTTCAAATTACAGGGTATCTCTGTGAGTTTAGAGGACTATTTAGGTCCCTGAGGGAGAAAGATGGGGCCACATTAGAGAGGAGGGACTGTTTCTGGGCTACTGTGAATCCTTGCACACTTCTCCCCTCCCCCCCCAAAATCTCTCTGCTATGCATTATTATTTTGAGTACTTATGAGATCTAGAGACCAGCTATATTCTGAAATTCCCAGAAACAGGCTCTTGGTGGGGTCAAATTAACCATAGAGGAGACTACCCCTAAGATTGAACTCAGTCCCTTGTGGACCCAAAACCTGGATTCCCATGGGGGTTACAGAACATTGAAAATTAGGGCTGGGAGAACATCAGACGATCATATTGGAAAGGGACCTTAGAGAATGTCTTCTAGTCTGAGCTCCTCAAGATCACCGTAGAGCCACAACTGGAATCCAAATTTCCTGATTAGAATAGAACAGGAGAGTCATATTTTTGGCAACGATTGAATGAATTCATTTATATTTGAAGTTAGGTGCTCATTGGTGGGTGCTTCTGGGGAACCCGACAACAAAAAAAGGACTGAAAAAAAAAAGACACTGCAAAGCATTACATACTGTCCATGTACTTAAATAAAATGGTGTCTAAACCTCATTTCCTCAGTTCTCCCTCCTCTCTGACCTCTCCAAAGGTGTTGGAAGTGCCTTCTCATCAAGCTTTCCCTCCCTCGTCTCCTTATTGAATTGCCAGCGAGAGAGAAGAGACTTTCTTTTGTTCTCTGTCCTTGTGGTCTCTGGGGCAACAGATTAGTAGTGCTAAGGAGACACAAAGACACCTACGTGGATACGGCACACAGACTCACCTACACACACAGATGCACAGGAACAAAACGGATACAGCCATAGACTAAAAGGAAGCTACACAACAGATATACAACGATATTCACACGGCCAAGCACAGGTACCTACACCGACAAATAGGAACAACGCAGTCTCAGAAAAAAAAAGAAAGAGATCTGCACACATGGTGAGAAACAAAGAGTGATGGTTCCCAGGGTCTGTATGAAACCCATGGAAACGCCACTTTATTTTGGAACTAGAAGGGGTTCTACAGTCGTGACTCAGTGCTTAGAATTCAGTTTTAATGACTAATGCCAGCCAGCTGTCTTCACCGCATGGAGAAATCTTGAGGGACAAAAGATTTGCGATAGAGAAATAAATAATACCATCCTCCGGCTACGGCCTTTGGGAGGCATTTGACACAGAATCTCAAGCCTCCTCCATTCTCTTGACTGTCACGGTGGCAAAAGTGAGCAGTGTGCCTTTCTCCATTTCCTGGGGTGCTGTTTTCTCTACTATTCAGGCAAGCAACCACTATGTCCCTTTTAGTGATGCAAACGCCCTCTAACCCAACCAGAGCGGAAGCTGGGCCTGGGAGCATCCAGCATTCCAAGGCCGCCAGCAAAGTGCGCACGTGGTGACAGCGGCAGAGGTCGGGGTGCCCCGAGCAGTGGGGAGCTAGGTCCCGGCGCGTGCGTGCGCGACACACGCTGCCTCCAGGTTGGGCTCAGTAGGTGCAAGCCCTGACAGTTCGGTCCCCTGGCACAGCCAAGGCACCTGGCTCTGCGCCGCAGGGTCACCTGGACCAGTAGATTTTAAAAACTGACAGCGAGGGAGTGGGATGACCCGGGGACTGGGAGGAGGCACCCCGCAGCCCTGCCCAGCCCAGGAAATGAGTTTTGCTAGAAGCACGCACTGGAAGTGAGAAAGGGGAAGGAGGTAGGGTGGGGGGAACAGGATTTATTCAACAAACATTTTTAAATTAATCCCTCGAACAATCTTAATTTTGTTGATATCTTTCTTTTAACATCTTTATTTCCGAATATCGAAATATATTCTGTCCTTTCCCACCCAGCGAGCCTTCCCTTTATAACAAAGATTTTAAAATCACTTCAAACAAAACCAAGCAACGCAACCACTATTTGGCTCCGTGTGTGTGCGCGCGCGCGCGTTGGTTGGTTGGTTGGTTTTGCACTTGTACAGTCAATAGTAGTTGCGTTGGTTGGTTTTGCTTGAAGTGCTTTTAAAATCTTTTGTCAGACTCATAGGACACATACATACACACACATATATTTTATGCGATAACCCACACCCGCAGTCTTCCACCATTTCAAGGAAGAGTGGGATAGATGCATTCATTAAAAAACAAAACATGAAGTACTTCGATGCACAGTGCTAGGCACTGGAAGGAGCTACAAGATTTGTTTTGGTCACAGTCCTTCCCTTTATGGAACTTCACAGAATGTCGTAAGGGGGATGACAAGAGATAACTACAATACCTAGCTGTCACATAAATACATTAAAAAGATGCAACAACACAGAGTGCTATAGGTAGGATCTGGAGACAAGGTTTGAGGGTAGAGGGAGGAATCCAAAGAGGAAGGTGGCATTAGGTTACTCTTAAAGAATGGATAAAAATTCAAAGATAACTGGGAGAGGGATGATGTACTTGGCAGAGGGAATTGCCCACTGCAGAGATGGGGGACTGGGAGATTCAGTATGTTGAAGCAGACTAGTATTCACTAACTTTTATTAAACAACTACAGAACATAAGGGTAGGGTGGTAGCTGGAATGCTTCTTTCTTCTTCCTACGCAATTAATAACGGTTTGGGAGAAAGCTGGGAAATCAGCTAGTTCATCCGTCTCACTTACGGATCGGTAAATGAACGTGCCTTGGCCAAGATCGCAGGTAGGAGATTCGAACTCGGGTCCTCTAATTCTCGGTCCACTGCTTTCACTGCCCCCTGCTGCTTCCCAAAACGTGAAGAGGGGAGCACGAGGGGACCCTTCTGGACGCCAGCTCTTTGGGGCACCCTTCCGTGGCCACTCCAGGCCTGGGGAGATTTGGACTTGGGAGTCAGAAAACCTGGGTTCGAATGCTGACTGCCTCACAGACTCACCGGGTCTCCTTCCCCTTCTCTGGCTTGCACTACGCGTCTCCGAGGCCTCGCCTGGCCGGTGGGGCAGTCTGTGGACCAGGGGCACATCTCCCCACCTCCCCGTTCCGGGGACTAAGGGCTGGCCCCCAGCCCCCAATCCCCAGTCTAACAGCTGAGGTCAGCCCCGTTCAGAGGAGATGGGGGTCCTGCTCCGCAAAGGAGTCTGCGCGCTGGAGCGGAGACTGACACGATGACATCATCGGGTAGGGCTAGGCGGGGAGGGGAGCTGTCGCGGGGCATTCTGGGGCAGGAGGGAGGGGAAGGGAGCGAGGGGAGGGGTGTTGACGCCATTTTCGGCGGCTGACGGGGGAGCCGGGGACGCGGGTTTCGGAGGTTGGGGACGGGTCGGGCTGCTCGCCGCTCGGGACCCGTTTGGCCGAGGCCGGTTGGAGCGGGGGCGAGGGGGCCCCGGACGAGGATGCGTCGTGGCGGCGGCGGCCGCACCTGCCTCCCTCGCTAGTGACTGACAGACGGACGGCCCGACAGCCCTCCCCGAGCCCCCGAGGGGCTTGACTGCGGCCCCCGAGCTCGGGGACCGGCTGCGCCGCCGGCCGGCCCTTTGTTCCTAGGCCTCCCGTCCTCGGCCCCCGTGCGAGCGGATCTGGGCGGCGGCCCCAGCCCCCTCCCTCCTTGTCAGCCCGCGGGCAGCGCGGCCACCGCAGGAGCAGGACGGTGAGTGGCGGGGCGGGCGGCGGGCGGCGGGCGGCGGGCGGGGGGCGGCGGGCGCGGAGCCCGGGGCTCGTCTGCCCTTCTGCCCCTCCTCTCCGGGGCTGTTCTCCCTACGGAAGTTTAGAGGGTGACCGAGCCTCGTCGTCCGCCGGGGGCCGCGAGGTCTGGGTGGAGCCTCGCTTATCTCCCCATCTCCATCCCTGCCCTGGCCCTCCCGGGACGTCGCATTCTCCGGGAGCCTGCGGGATGGATGGGGTGGGGCGGGGGGCACTCGGGGCCGGGGGCTCGTTGGGTGACAAGTGCTCGGGCTCCCTTCGGTAGCGCCTAGGTCGCAGGAGGAGGGGGTGGAAGGCCGAACGTCGGCGGCCACCCGGGAGCCCCTGAAAAGGAGGGGCGCGGGTAGCGGGGAGGGGGCCGCCCTGGGAGTGGAGAGAGGAGGGATGCCCGGCTGCCAGCCCCGGTTCTGCTTTGTCCGAGTTCTGGCCTCTTCCTTCCGGGTTCCTCCTCGCTGCGGTTCCGGTCCCCCCTCCCCTTCACCCGCAAGACACCGCCCAGGGAGGAGACCCGGGACCAAGGCCCTGGATGAGACATTTCTATCAGCATTCCTGGAAGAGGAAGGTCAGCTTCCTCTCCTTGGAGAGGAGGAACGGGGGCTGTAATTTCGTTTTCTTCTTGTCTTCACCGATAAAGCGCACTCTGACCAGATTTCTTCTGTTTTGTGTACCCCGGTATGTTTCCCATCAGATTGGGAACCTCTCTAAAACTGAACTTCATCTCCAACTTAGAGTACTTTTTTCAATTATAAAATCTGTTGAATTCTTGTAATAAAACCCAACATATTAGCAGCAGTACTATTAATATGTTGTAGATTACATTGTAGTAGTATCAAAATGTCTACTTTTTTCTAGTATTGTATATTAAAGCATCTTTTATTGTCTTATAAGATTGAGTTAAAAAAGAATATTAAGTATTTTCCGAGGATATCTTGCAAAAATACATTTTGGGATGTTAGTCATGAACAATTTTATAGTATTTTAGACTATCTCTATAAAATAGACCAGGTTTAATTACTTCATTCCTTGTTCTAGTTAATTGTGAATTACACTTCTTGATCTTCTTTGTGTAGGTGTAGGAATTACTCATTTCCTTTTAATGGGCATTTCACTGGATGCCAACGAAATGCCACTAGGAAAAATGAAATGGCTTTGTTATGTTTGGTAACCATAATGTTTACAGATTCAGTATTTTGAGGGATAAGAATCCTTTAATATGGTGGGAAATTTGCCTCATTGTGAAATTTATTAAGTATCTTAAAGAGCAAAGGGATTAAATGTTAATGTATTGCAGACTCCAGTATTATATTCTGTAGGATAGGTAATATAAAAACCAGTTTCTCAGAGTCACTAAAGAATGCAACATCATTTCTGCATCATGGTGCAGTTGAAGTTTGGCACCCTTGCTGTGTTACTTGTGGTATGGAGAGAACTTGATATTGAACCTCACAGTGATCATAGGATCAACTAAGGTTCATCACAATTCCCTTTGGAGATTTTCTTTACAAGAAAATTCTTTTCAGTAAAGAAATGTAGAGACAAGTTTTGAACCAATTGTAGGAATAGTTCTAACCTTTAAGCTTTGCTTTTAGGAGTTAGATGATATATCTATCTTGTGTAAGCTAGTATTTTGTGAAGCAAATAATAACTTTATACTGGTGATTTTGAAAAATATTAATATACATTTAAGTGCAGTTTCCTGAGAATATTTACTATGAGGCATTAGCAAGAGAGATCTCCATTGAACCTACAACATTTTAAAAAGGATGTTGATTATCAGTTTTGAAGTGTCCAGTGTGAATGAAAATAATTTGATCTTTTTAATGTGTTTAAAATGAACCACACAGTTGAGTATCTTGGCAATATTGCCCCTAAATGGACAGATGCTAACTCAAATGCCATCTGACATTTCCTACTCAGAAACTTTAGGATTAATAAAATAGTTCTATTGGCTCTGTAGCCATCATGTATCCTTGGATTATCAAAGGGAACAATAAAAGGTGAATTTCCACTAGTTGGCTTTTAGTTTCAGCACAAATTTAGAGACAAATTAATATATAGGAAGTTAGATTATAAAGCCCAATTTAGTATGCTTTAGAATGTTGTCTAGAACAGCATTTTCAAAGTGTGATCTCCCTGAGGTCAAGATTATTTTCATAATATTAAGATATTTCAAATTTCAATACAGTATATATTGATAAATGTAACCCACATAAACAAAAGCTCTTTGGGGAGGTCTCCAATACTTGTGAAGAATGTAAAGAGACCCTGAGACCGCAAAGTCTGAGAACAGCTGGTCTAGAGAATTACAGTAGTCATCACAAGTAGAGTTATACAGTACTTATATAAGAGAAAAAACTCCATATCATAGTTTCAGTTAATAATTTCTTTTCATTAGACTTTTATTATGTATTCTTCTACAAGTGCTGGGGAAACAAATTTAAAAAAAAACTTACTAGGGAGAAGACTCAATATGAATACTGATAAGTATAATACAGCATGGACAAAAGACATGAAACAGTTTTTTTTTACTTGAACTATTCCAACAATTGGTTTTAATTAGCTCTCTGTTTTCTACTTCATAAAGTCTAAACTACTCAGAATGTTTTCAGGGCATTTATAGTGTGGTTTTATGTTCCTGATCACATACTCAAGACTTTGGTTAGGCTTATCTCATCATTCTACCACAGTGCCATGTTTTTAGGATCCTCCTACCCTCTGTATCTTCACTCATAATTTCCCCTTTTTCAGAATGCCTTTCTCTCCTATAGAGTTACCCAATTTTTTCCTCTCAGATCAAAGCCCAACCTCTCTGGTGTCAGTCTTCACTGATCTCTGCTTTTTCTGTCAGCACTAATAGCCCATATTAAAATTTAGCATTTGATAATGGCTCTCTTGAAACTATTTGCTATTGTTATATATAGTTTTGTATTCTTCCAGCTACATTGTAAGCCTTTTAGGACATGAGCTATGTTTTATATTACTTTTATAATTTTCATCTAGCCTCAGATACTTATTAATTGATTCTCTGACTTTATAGTGGTTTTGTTTACTGCTTATATTTTAAAATTTTAACTTTCATCCTCAAGTCCAACAATAATTTTAGAGAAATTTGTACATATTAAGAAGTAGAAAAGCAATTAAAATGAAGATATTTACAGTGACTGAAATGGAAGGATTTTTCCCTCACATTTTTTGGTTTATGTATCAGAAAATGAATTTTATGTTTAAAAAAAGAAGAGAATTTGTCATAAACCTATTTTGGCTTGGTGTTTTCATTTTCAGCATGTTATGTTCTTCTCAAGGTAAAAATTATTCATAACACCTTTTTAAGTCTAGATAGGAGGTGACAACTCCTTAATTAAAAAAAAGCTATTCAATTTTAATAGAAAGATGTTGACCTTTTAAAAAGTCTATAGCAAGCTTTAGTTGTCCACAAATGCTGTTGATGAATATTTAATTATGAGTTTATCATATTAATTTGTCATTTTCCATATTGAGTGAAAGTGTTTATACCATGAAATTAATAATACTTCGATTTGACGGTTGAATTGTCCCATGACTCAGATTTTCTCATATGTACATGAATATATATTCGTTTTTCCCCCCATTTAATAGTATTTTATTTTTTCCAAGTACATGTAAAGGTAGTTCCCAACATTCACTTTTATAAGATTCTGAGTTCCAAATTTTTTTCCTCCCTCCTTCCTCTTCTTCTTTTCTCCCTCCCCAACATGGCATGCAATTTGCTGTAGACTATACATGTACAATCCTATTATACATCTTTCCACATTAGTAATGTTGTGAAGGAAGAATCAGAACAAAAGGGAAAAAACCACAAGAAAGAAAAAAAAAGAAAATAGTATGCATTGATCTGCATTTAGACTCCATAGTTGGTTCTTCAGGATGTGGATAGCATTTTGCATTGTGAGTATTTTAGACTTGTCTTAGATCATTGTATTGCTGAGAAGAGCTAAGTCTATCAAAGATGGTCATCACACAGTGTTGCTGTTACTGTGTACAGTGTTCTCTTGGTTCTGCTTACTTCACTCAGCATGTTTCTGTAAGTCTTTTCTGGTTTTTCTGAAATTGCCTGCTCATCAATTTTTCATATACCATAGCTTATTTAGCTATTCCCCAGTTGATGGGCATCTCCTCAAATTCCAATTCTTTGCCACCAAAAAAAGAGCTGCTATAAGTATTTTTGTACATGTGGGCCCTTTCCCCTTTCCTTTTTTGGGATACAGACCTAGAAGTAACTGGTATTGCTGGATCAGGGGGTTGTTGTAGTGTTTGTCCTTTGTTCTATGAGGACCATGACATCAAGATGATGACATGACTTGCACTTGACTTTGATTTGAGTCATGGAGGGATGTGCAAGGTCACCAACCTCACTTTCTTCTCCTGAGCCATCTGGGTCCAGTGTCCTGATACTCATCAGGACCGCTGGGGATTGCCCAGGATGCAGTGTGAAACCCTAGCCCTTTCAGGTTAAGGTGGTATCACATTATCACTTTGAGTGAGATACACCTATTCAATGAACAGGTTTCTTTAATTTACTCAAAGGATGGCCCCTTTAATAAAAAAAAATCAAACTGGGAGGGGAATATTCCTAGGTAAAAGAGAAACTATTATTTAGTTTATGCCAAGTGATTTCAACTTGCTCTCCAGACCAGTTCACAACTCCACCAACAACATATTGATGTTCCAATTTTCCCACATCTTCTCCAGCAATTTATCATTTTCTTTTTTTTTTTTTAGTAATATTAGTTGATCTGATAGTGTGAGGTGGTATCTTAGAGATATTTTAATTTGCACTCCTCTAATAGTGATTTAGAGCATTCTTACATGACTATAGATAGCTTTAATTTCTTCATCTGAAAACTGCCTGTTCATATCCTTTTGACTTATTTCTCTATGTATTTTAGAAGTGAGGGAGACTTTTATCAGAGACACCAGCTGTAAAAATTCTCAGCTTCTTCCTTTCTAATCTTGACTGCATTGGTTTGGTTGTGCAAAAACTTAATTTAATGTAATCAGAATTATCTATTTTGTATTTTTTAATGTTCTCTATCCCTTGTTTGGTCACAGATTCTTCCCTTCTCCATAGATATGTGACAGGCAAACTATTCCTTGTTCTCCCAATTTGCTTATGGTAGTACCCTTTATGTCTCAATCATATATCTGTTTTGACCTTATCTTGGTATGCTGTGTAAGATGTTGCTCTATGCCTAGTTACTGCCATCCTGTTTTTCTAGTTTTCCCTGCAGTTTTTGTTAGATAATGAGTTCTTATTCCAGAAGCTAGAGTCTTTGGGTTTATCGCAACAGTAGATGACTTATGGTCATTAACTACTGTATCTTGTTTACCTAACCTATTCACTGATCTACCTCTCTTATTTCTTAGCCAGTGCCAAATAATTTTGATGGTTGCTGCTTTATAATACAGTTTTAGATCTGGTACTGCTAGGCCACATTCCCTTGCATTTCTTTTCATTAATTCCTTTGATAATCACATTTTCTTTTTGTACTATTTATTCTCTGAGTGTTTTAGAAATGAATATTAGAGTTTGCTGTAGTTCCTGTTGGTGGTTTTGCAGATGTAGTCAGTGCCCTTGCATTTGGAGGTTCACTTAACTTGGTTGAGTTTATCTTACTAGATAAAGTAGCTGTTGCTTAGTCACTGAACTCTAATGTGTACTCATTCACTGAATAGTAATTAGCTGGTTTTGCCAATGTGAGCTTGATTTATTTTGAAAGAAAATAAAGGTTTCTTCAGTGACTTTTATGCTTAACAAGTGGCCTCTGATGTTTTCTCAAAGAAAAATGCTAGTTTATTGTTTTCATTTTAGAAGTCTTAAAATAAATTAATGCTATTAGAATTACAAGCAAACCTATGGAATTAGCATTTTGAGTGGCATAGCAATAGACATTAAAAAAAGAGGCTGCATTTGTCTTTTGAGTAAAGACTATTTTTAAAAAAGTCATCTTTAAGAGCTGTTTATTTGTAAATGACCTACTTTTCTAACCATCCGAGCACGTGTAAGATGGAATTGTTTGAGAGCTAATGCATCCCTCTTCTTTATGCTGTTTGGAGATCCAGAATTAAACTTTTATATGTACATATATTTGCACACACATATGTATATACACACATATACTCACATACTTTATGAGGTTATAAAATAAATTATGTTTTTGCATGGCAATTGACCTTTCATTTGACTGACTTTTCTGTGTAGAGTTTTGTGTTTTCTAGGTTAGGATAAAAAACTTGTAATTGAAAATGGAGAGATCATTGTAACCTTAATTTGAAGCTTGCTATTAGTTTTGAGCCTTTTGAATGGTATACATAATTAGTCAATGGAAGTATAAAAATAACGTAAATATGTTATGCTCAACTCTTAATTGTGTCAGTCATTTGAATATTTTTGAAAAACTAAAAATTGGAAGAAAAGGGAACAACAATATAACTTTGGAAAAGAGGGACTTTTCCCTCACAACCACAGTCCTAATCTTTTATAACAAGAGGGAAGGATATGTTATTATTTACTTATACTTACTGATTGGTTATTGATTGATTTGACTTGAGCCTTAGTTTATTCAGTGTATTATTTTTGTGGGGGGGAGAGGAAGGAAAGCAATAGGGGGGCAAATGTTCTGAAATTAACACTATTCGATAACGTAAGTTAAATACAGATTATTTTAAGATGACTAGACATGGAATAGAAAATAATACGTTTCCATTTTCCTGAGCGTCTTTCCCCCATTTCATTCTTAATCAGTCCTTGGTGAAGACCAGCAACTTCATCATATGGGCTGCAGTGGCCGGGTAAATGGTTATTAAAGTTTTCATCTGGGACTTAGATTCGCGCTGTGTCTTATTTGTCACATGCCACCTCTCTCAACTCTCCTAGTGTATCTTTTTTTATAGAGTAGTAATATTGATGAATATCTACTTTGTTTCCAGTTCTTTGTTGTTATAAAAAAGTGCTGCTATAAATATTTTGGGAACTTGCTTATCAATGACTTCCTTGTACTGGAATGTCTGGATCAAAGGGTATGGACATTTCAGTCACTTTATGCATAATTCCAAATTTGTTTTCAAAACGATTGTTGTTATTCACAGCTCCATTAACAAATGCGGTAGTGTGCTTTTCTTCCCACAACCCCTCCAACTCTATTTCTTTCATTTGTGAGATCCTTTTTTTAGCTTTTTTGCATCTCTTATTTCATAATTTTTGCTCTCTAAATTTTGCTGAGTTTTGTTGGAGAGAAAGAGAAACATAGGAGAATACATCAGGGTATATAAATTACGTACTTTGGTTTATTTTCCAATAATGACAGAATCCAAATTGGAAGGAATTTCAAGGGCTCTAGCTTTTCTTGGAGATTCTTGGTTAGGGGAAGCCTACCATATTGTGAGGCAGCCCCTTGTACTATTTTTGTATAGCTTTAATTTTAGAATTTCTTTTCCATATATTAACCTAAATCTGCCTCTGCAACTTCTACCCCATGTTCCTTTTGTGCGCCTGGTACCAAGAAGATAGCTTCCAAATTATGTCCATCTCTTCTCCTTTCATCCCTTTTTGGTCTTCTCCAAGTTAAGCAACCCTAGTTCCTTCAGCTGATTCTCATATAGCATGGTTTCTATTCCTGTCATCCTCCGGATCTACCTTCTCTGGACAGTTGATTGGTATCTTTTTAAAAATGTGGAGCTCTGAAGTGAGCAGAGTGGTTCAGGTATAGCAGGACCTTTCTAGGCTTAGACATCTTTACCTGTCAAGATCACATTAGCTTTTTTGATGGTCATATTTTTGACTTATATTGAGTTGACAGTTGACTAAAATCCACAGATCTTTTTCAGAACTATCTAGCTACACTTCTTCAATCTTGTATTTAGGAAGCTGATGTAAACATTTGAAGTAGAGATATCATGTGTCATTCTGTACTATTAAAACAGTTTAAAATTATTTAACCTGTAAAAGCTTAGTGCTTTGTGAATACACAAAATAAACTATTTTTTGACTTTTTTTTAAACTGTGTTTTGTTTCATTCTTTTTATTCAAGATGATCAATGCTATTTTTTTGGATGGCTGTGGGACAAAGTAAATAGGCTAGAAATGAGATGCAGATGAGGCAGTAGAATATCTAGAATGGTAGAGATCATGGTTAGGAGGGTACCATGTTTCTCTAAATTCATCATAGTTGCCATTTCTTAGGATATAGTAATAAATTCCATTATATTCCTGTATTTGTTTATCCATTTCCTCATGGATGGGCATCTTTTTGGTTTCTAGTTCTTTGTCACTACAAAAAGTGTTATGTTAACTCTTTTGGTATATGTGGGACCTTTTTTCCTGTCTTTGATATCTTTGGGTACATTCCTAATAGTGAGGGTCAAAGGTATGGACATTTTAACTACTGTTTAAAAAAATTCCAGAATGTTTAGATTAACTCATCTCCACCAACAGTAGTGTTAAATGCTGCTTATCTTACTATATAGTTCTTCTAACATTGACTATTTTTCTAATTTGCTGAGTGTGAGGTGAAACCTGAAAGTTCTTTTAATTTGCATTTTCTCTTATTAGTTATTTTCTACAATATTTTATTTGGTTGTTAATTGTAATTCAAATTCGAGGACTATTGATCTTTTGATCATTTATCTAATTGGGAAAGAGTTCTCATTCTTGTCTATTTGTGTTGTAATCTATTTATCTTGGCCATCAGACCCTCATCAAAGATATTTGATGCAAACATATATTTCCCAATCAGTAATTTCCATTTTTAAGCTAACTGCATTGACCTATTTATCCAAAAGCTTTTCAGTTTCATATAATCAAAATGATTTATCTTTTGAGAACTCCCTATTGTCTCCCTAGCCATGGTTGTGAAAGATACTGTCTGTTTTCCTCCATTAAAAATACAATCTTTTGTCCATTTATATCACTTGTGATTTTCTAGAAGATCTACAATCCTTAAATTATTTCTGTGCATCCTGTTTCTGAGATCATTGTGTTTTCCTTGTATGGAGAGTCATGCTTTCTTTGAATCTTATTGCTTTTTACTTCTAGATTGCTCTTCACTTTCATTATTTGCATTCCCAATCAATTACCCTAGCTTTTGTTTCTTTGGTGAGACTTGCAACGGAGGATTTAAGTTTTCTATTTTCCTATTTATTTCTGCTGTGCAGCCAATAAATTCTACTGTCACAATTCTTGTTTTTCTTCTCTTTTAACCCATTCAGGAACTTCTGTGTGGTTTCACACTTTTCTTGAGAATCCACAGGGTCCTCTGCCTCATCAGGTGTTGGTTCATTTTCCTTTGTCTTTGACTACTTATTCATAGATGGTGGAACTTTTTAAAAATCTAATCTGGGGGCCATATTTCTTCTATTGATATCTTCCTGCTGGTTTATTTGCTTATGCTCAAGACCTTTGAGTTTTCTTCTTCCTGAGATGTTGGTTAATTTTTAGTCTTTTTTTCCCCCTCTGCTTTCTCCTTTTGCTTACTTTCTGACTTCCTCCCATTTGATGGTGTGAGAGACAGCAAAGGGTTAAGTTTCCACAAAATTGTTAGTTGCTGAAATCATTGAGAATAAGAAAAAAGCTCATCCAGTTAGGAGACAAGACAGTGGCCTGAACCAGTCCGAAAAAAATTACCTAAAATAACCTGGAGAAAGCTTTCTGTACTGTGCTTGCTTAAGGAACCTCATATATAGAAACAGTCACCCCTCGCATAAAATTATCCCTCCATTTTCTGATCATGGGTCCTGTGTTAAAGCGTGTTTTGAAGGGGGGAATGACACCAACGGTGTGCCCACATAATGGGCCTTTAGAGAAGATGATGACTTAATGGAGAATGGACCAATCTGTCTCCTGATGGGAGGATCTGTCTTGAACTAACAGTATAAGGATGCTCTTGCTTCTGTATACAGTGTTCTCTCCCTTCCTAAAGAAGAATTCAACCTGCTTCTGGCCAGAGGTGTTCAGATAATATATAATAATTTTCCTTGATACCTAAAATAAATGTGCTATAATAAATTTTCCTTGATACCTATTAGTGTCAAGCATGTTTCTAACAATGGTGATTTTTCTGGGTGCTGGATGTTAAGAGTTTCAGCCTCCTATTCTGAGCAGTTCACAGTTCACTAGCCTTTGTCTCCTTTGTGACCTCTGGGGAACAGAGCTGGGCCCAGCTGGATGCTGGGCTCTTTCAGCCTCAGTGGAGTACTAGACAGCCATATACATTTTCTGCCCTCTTTCCCTGTGTTCATCAGTTCTCTGGCTGAGCTTTGTTGCAGTACCAAGAACTATCAAGTTGCTATTGACAGTCTTAGCAAATTTCTGCCATTGGAGCTTGAGATTTTGTGGTGGGGTTGAGTGCTGTTGGAAGCTCAATGGTTTAGCCCTGCTTCCCAGTTGCAAAGAGGTGTTGAGTGACATAACCCAATTTCTGGGATTAGGGATTAGTATTCCCTGTTGTTAGGTCTCATTTGGATTCTTGATGTTGTAGGCCACAGAAAGAACTGCAGTTGCTTCATCTCTTCTGCATAATTCATGTTTTGGAGAGGTTCAAGAGGTCATGAGATTTGGAGAAATATTTAGTCCTCCATTTTGTTGGTGACGAGGCCTTGTCCATCTATTTTAAACTTGTGGCACAGATAGGGTAAGTTTCAGGTCTAAATGCACAATACTTATAAAAAAAGATAGGGTACTAGAGGAGGTCTGAATTATGCTACTCCGCATAAAAACTTTATGCTACCCTGAAAATGGGAAAATTTAGTTTAAATATCTTCTCATTGAAGTGAATCAGATTGTAGGAATTTTTTTTGTACTTTGAGTAAGCATATGATAGTATATGAAAAATATTAGATTAAAGAATAAAAGTAACCCATTATAGATATTTTCTGTGTTTCTGTGGAGAAACTCACAGTTTTGTATTGGAATGTTTTGAATATTCTGGGACAACATTTTTAGTTTGAAAGCTAAAATTAATGGTGAAGTCATTCACTTTATGGCTTGGACATGGCTTTTATCTCTTCATCGTAATTGTTGGCTTTCATATTGTTGTCAGTAATCTCCTTGATAGTGGTAAAAGTTACTTTTTCACATTGACTTTTAAAAAAAATTTCTACACCTTTTGATATTGTATCATGATTTAATCCACAGCAGACTCTCTCACTTTGGCATCTATATTTGCTTAATTTTTCTTGTAACTTATTTAGGCTAGTCCTATGTTGCCTTCAATCAGAGGTTTTCATTGTCCACTTTATTTTGACTATGGGATATTTCAGTACTCTGACCTTAGTCTTCAGCATTTCTTCTGATATCAGAATTTTCAGTCATGCTGTTTTGTTCTCATGGCTTCAACTCTCATTTGCATGCAAATAATTCACAGGTCTATTTATTTAAATCAGAATTGCCTTTGTGACCAGTTCCGTATAGCGTTGGTAATTTGACTAAAACATTATTGATTAAAACAGAATTAAGTAATTTTTCCTCCATTGGGTTTTTCCTTATCTGCTTTCTTTACCATTATGGGCATTGATACTTATTTCTTAAATAAGTAGATAATTTTCAGTTTTTTTGCTACCTTAGAACATATCTACTTCTATTTTTAAAAAAAAATTATAAAATAGTCAGTGTTTCTGTTCTTGTCATCCTAGATTCCTTTGTGTTTCTTAACCTATTTTTTGGTTATGGTATAAATGTCAAACCTTTTCTATACTGACTTAGAAAGCTCCTTTTCTTGGTACTTTTAACTCTCCAGCTAGAGATGAATAATTAATTGATTAATAAGCCAAAGGTAAAAGAATAAGAAGTTATACTTGTCATCTGGGGCCTCAGTCTTCTTCAGGGTCCTTCCAGAGCCCTGTGGAATTTCATTTGCCTCCTGGTCATAATCTTAGTCCTATGGTCTTTCCAGTGCCTGTGGGGATTAATTTGCCTCTTGGTTACTTTCTTTATCTCAGAGCCTTTCCACCTCCTCTCCCAGGCCTCAGCTTTTGTCTCAGGGCCTTTCCCCAGTGCCTTACATTAGATCTTGCTCTGATACCTTGCTCTGGCCCTTATCCTATGGCCTTCTCCAGCACTTCAGATGGCTGTCTCCCAGAACATGTGTTGCTAAATCCTAACCTTAGATTATTCTTATCATTCATTCATCCTCCTCTTTTGCTCCTATTCATGTACATGAAGCTTGAGAAAATCATGGAACTGATTGGGTCCACTATAAATTTTCAAAATCTCAACTAGGTCCTTCATCTAGGCAGTTCTTTTACACCACCTTAATTTGCTAATTACTCATCATAGCAACTATTTCAGTCCCTTCTCTATCTTCTCATGGCACTACTTCCATCCATCTTCTCAGCTAAGGACTTTGCTTTATACTTTACTGAAAAAATTAGGCCATTCCCTCAGAATTGTTTCTTCCCCTTCCTTTTCTCACATCACTCAGACATTTCCCACACCATCTTCTCCTTCACCGCTGCCTTGAGTGTAACAGGGGGCTCTCCTCTTTGCCAAGGCAAACCCATCTGTATACACCCTTAATCCTATTCCTTCCCTGTCTTTTTCATCAGGCTGACACCACTGTCTTTCTAATCTTCTATCTCTCCTGTTACTGGCTCCTTTTTTGCTGCCTATGACCTTGCTCTTGTTTTTTTCTCACCTTAAAAAAAAACAACAAAAAAAACTCTTCACTTGATTTTACCATCCCCTCTAGTGATTTTATATCCCTTTTCCTTTCTTAACCTCCTTGAAAAAGCTATCCAAACTAGGCGCCTCTACTCTTCTTCTCAGTCACTTTTCTACCCTCTACAGTCTTATCTTCCAACCTTATTAAAATGAAACTGCTCTCTAAAGTTAGAAATGGGCTCATAATTGCCACATCTAATGACCTTTTTTGAATCTTGACTCTCAGTAGCTTTTGGACACTGTTGATCATCTTATCCTCTTCGATACTCTCCTGGGTTTTTGTGAAACTGCTTCTTCTAAATCTCCTTTATTGGATCTTTATACAGATAGTAGTCACTAAACATGGGACGGATCCCAAAGTTCTCTTCCTTGGCCCTCTTTTTCCTTTATGCTATCTTGGTAGTTTCATCAACTTCTATTTATTTAACTCTTGTCTTACATAGATGATTTCTAGATTTGTATTTCTAGGCCTAATTTCCCTTTTGAGCTCCAGTCTCAAATCACCTGTTGTCACTTGGACATCTTTATCTATTTAGTTTTCAATA
This sequence comes from Potorous gilbertii, assembly GCA_028658325.1. Taxonomy (NCBI): domain Eukaryota; kingdom Metazoa; phylum Chordata; class Mammalia; order Diprotodontia; family Potoroidae; genus Potorous; species Potorous gilbertii. The sequence goes on from CM053769.1 coordinate 411,690,953, forward strand.
TTCATTTCCACAAGATTTTGAGTTTCAGATTTTCTTTCCATCTCTCCCCTCCCCCCACCCTGATATAGCATGCATTCTGATTATCCCTTCTCCCAGTCTACCCTCCCTTTTATCAACCCCTTCCCATTTATCCCCTTCCCCTTTATTTTCTTGAAGGGCAAGATAGATTTCTACACCCCATTGCCTGTGTATTTTATTTCCCAGTTGCATGTAAAAACGATTTTTTAACATTTGTTTTTAAAACTTTGAGTTCCATATTCTCTCCCTTCTTTCCTCCACACCCAACCTCATTGAGAAGGCAAGCAATCCAATATAGGTTATATATGTGTGGGTATGCAAAACACCTCCATAATAGTCATGTTGTGAAAGACTAACTATATTTCTCTTGATCCTATCCCGCCCTCAAATTATTCTACTTTCTCCTTTGACCCTATCCCTTTTCAAAAGTGTTTGTTTCTGACTACCCCCTCCCCCAATCTGCCCCCCCTTTTATCATCCTCCCTTCTGATCCCCTTCTCTCCAACTTTTCTGTAGATTAAGATACCTAATTGAGTGTATATGTCCTTAAGCCAAATCCTAGGAAGGTAAGATTCATTCATTCCCTCTCGCCTTCCACCTCTTCCCTTCCATTGTGAAATCTTTTTCTTGCCTCTTTTATGTGAGATAATTTACTCTCCCCTTCTACTTCTCCTAATATATTCCTCTCATCCCTTAATTTTATTTTTTACATAACAATTCCTTCATATTCAACTCACCCTATGCCATCTATATCTACCTATCCATCTCCATCTATCTATCTGTCTATCTATCTCCTACAATTACCTTAATATTGAAAAAGGTCTTATGAATTACAAATGCCATCTTTCCATGTAGTAATGTAAACAGTTCAACTTTAATGAGTCTGTCATGATTTCTCTTTCCTGTTTACCTTTTCATGCTTCTCTTGATTCTTCTATCTGAAAGTCAGATTTTCTATTTAGCTGTGATCTTTTCATCAGGAATGCTTGAAAGTCATCTATTTCACTGAAATTCCAGTTTTTTCCCCCTTAAGTTATTATATTATACATATAATAAATATATATTATATATATATAATAAATATTATTATAATCAGTTTTGCTGGGCAGGTGATTTCTTGGTTTTAATCCTAGCTCTTTTGATCTCTGGAATATCATATTCCAAGCTCTCTGATCCCATGGTGTAGAAGCTGCTAAATCTCATGTTATCCTGACTGTATTTCCAGAATACTTGAATTGTTTCTCTCTGACTGCTTGCAATATTTTCTTCTTGACCTGGAAATTCTGAAATTTAGCTATAGTATCCCCAGGAGTTTTCCTTTTGGGATCTCTTTCAAGAGATGATTGATGGATTCTTTCCACTTGTCTTTTATCCTCTAGTTCTAGAATACCAGGGTAGTTTTCCTTGATAATTTCTTGAAAGATGATGTCTAGGCACTTTTTTTGAACATGGCTTTCAGATAGTCCAATAATTTCTCAATGATCTCTCCTGGATCCATATTTCAGGTCAGTGGTTTTTCCAATGAGCTATTTCACATTGTCCTCTATTTTTTCATTCTTTTGGTTCTATCTTATAATTTATTGATTTCTCATAAAGTCATTAGCTTCCATTTGTTCCATTCTAATTTTGAAGGAATTATTATCTTCAGTAAGTTTTTGGACTTCCTTTTCCATTTGGCCCATTTTACTTTAGAAGGCATTCTTTTCCTCATTAGCTTTTTGGACTTCTTTTGCCATTTGGGTTAGTCTATTCTCTAAGGTGTTATTTTCTTCAGCCCTCTACTCATTTAGCCATCACCTTTGTAAAATAGGACAGACACTATGCCTGGACTAATGCCAATAGTCTTCTGGTTGGTATCTCTGGCCCAAGTCTTTTTTTCCCCAACTCACCCTGAATCTTCTGTCTATATATTCCCTCCAACTACCCTAATACTGAGAAAAATCTCAAGAGTTACAAATATTATCTTTTCCATGTAGGAATGTAAACAGTTCAACTATAGTAAGTCCCTTATGATTTCTCTTTCCTGTTTAACCTTTGCATGCTTCTCTTGGTTCTAGTATTTGAAAGTCAGATTTTTCTATTCAACCTCTGCTCTTTTCATCAAGAATGCTTGAAAGGCCCTTATTTAATTGAATATCCATTTTTTTCCCCCTGAAGTATTATACTCAGTTTTGCTGGGTAGGTGATTCTTTGTTTTAATCCTATCTCTTTTGTTCTCTGGAATATCATATTCCAGAATCTTTGGTCCCTTAATGTAGAAGCTGCTCATCATTCCCATTTTTCTTTCCAATTTTTCTTCTACTACTTTTACTTGATTTTCAAAGTCCTTTTTGAGCTCTTCCGTGACCTACCAATTCATATTTTCTCTTGGAGGCTTTGAATGTAGGAACTTTAACTTTGTTCTCTTCTTCTAGTTGTATGTTTTAAATCTTCCTTGTCACCAAAGTAAGATTCCATAGTCTGATTTTTTTATGCTGTTTGCTCATTTTATTGGCCAATTACTTGAGTTTTAAAAAGCTCTTTGTCAAGGTCAGTCTCTGCTTCCAGTGGGGCATGGTGTGGTATACTGTCCCAAGCTTCAAGGGTTTTGTACAACTGTTTGCAGAGATACTTCTAGGTATCTCCAAATTTTCAGCTCTTCTAAGATTGTATGATCAAAGGAAAGTGTTTAATGCTCTTATGGTCAGTGTTCTCGTCTCTGAGTGACCTCAAGCACCCCTTTCTGCCTTGGAACTGTGAGGAGGATTCTCTTTCCATTGCTGCTACAAACTCTGCTATGCCAGCACTTTCCCTAGCCCCAGGACAGCCATCCAGGACTATGACCCAGATCCAAGCAGGGCAAAGCAAGAGAATCCTGCTTCAGCACCAGCAAAGAGATCCCAGTAATCGCCCTCTGATCAGCTGTTCAATCCCCCCACAATGTGTACACCTAGAGCTCCAGAAACAGCCACTACTGCTGCTGCCACTGCTGCCAGTTCCACCATCCTAGGGCTGGACTGTGCTCCTCTGTTACATAGGTCTGACCAGCTTTTCCCACTGACCTTCCAGTTTGTCCTTGGTGTTTTGGGGTTGAGAAGTTTGGAAAGTGCTGCAGCTGCTAGGGATTCAGTGTCCTGAGGACTGCTCAGGGTCCATCTATGCCAGTGTGGCCCATGCTAGATTGCTCTCTGCTCCCAACCCTCCACAACACCTTTTCTGTTACCCTTCCAGGTCGTCTTAGGCCAGAAATCTGCTTCACTCTATCATTTTGTGGTTTTTGCTGCTCTAGAATTTATCCAGAGTCATTTGGAGGGGTTTGGAGGAGAGTTCAAGCGAGTCCCAGCTTCTACACTGCCATCTTGGTTCCATCTCCTTCTGGCCCAAGTTTTTCCCCACTCAAGGCTATCCTCCACTCAGCTATCAAAGTGATCTTCCTAAAGTGCAGTCTTTACCACATTTACCCCCTTCTCCTCTATGTGCTTAATAAACTCCAGTGGTTCCTTGTTACTTTGAGGATCAAATATAAATCCTTTGGCATTTAAATCCTTTCACAATCTAACCCTTTTCTACCTTTCCAGTCTCTTTACACTTTGCTCCTTTCTACTAGCTTTGTGATCTGTCGACTCTGGCCTACTTGACATTCCTCACGTAGGACTCTGCATGCATTTTACTGACCACCCACCATATCTAAGATGTTGTGCCTTATCACCTGTTGCCTCTGACTTTTCCTTGCTTCCTTTAAGACTCAAGTGCTATTGCCTTTTCTGGCCCCACCAGCTGTTAGTGTCTTCTCCTTATAGGTTACCTTTGAGTTATACTGTATATGTCTTAAGTGTATATAATTTATCAGTATGTTATCTCCATCGTTATTAATGTGAACTTTTTCAGAGCATGGTGTATATTTTTGCCTTCCTTTGTAACATCAGAGCACAGTACTTGGAACCCACTTTCTTAATATGACTGTTGACTTAAGAGTAGGTTTTTTTTTTTAGAGGAAAGAAGTGAGGCAAGTGACTTGCCTGAGGTCACACAGCTAGTAAGTGTCAAGTGTCTGAGGTCAAATTTGAATTCAGGTCTCTTGACTCCAGGGCCATCTTGCCTTCATTGCATCACCTAGCTGCCTCTTAGAGTAGAGTTTTGAAGAAAAATAGATTTTTTTTTTCTGGCTCTACCTGTAAATTAGTTGTGTAACCTTGGATATGATGGGAAGAATAGAGGGGTAGGTCACAGCTCCACTCTTTGCAATGGTGATAGAGAAGAGGAAAGCAGCACAATCTGAGGTATGTCCTAGATTTGGGGAAGTTCAGAGTTTATAGGGTTCAGGGATAGAATAGGTAAGATAGGTGAGATCTGAAATGTTACAGGGTAAGTTGGCCCAGGAGACATGGGAAGCTCTCAAAACTGGACTCCAGAAAACACCATGAAGCAATTGCCATAAGAAATAAAAGAAGGACTATCTTAAAGAGAATTGTGTATGCATACAGAGCTATCAACTTGAATTTGAAAATAAATAATACAGAGGATACAAGCAAGGAGGAGATAATTGAGGATACTTATATCTCAGTCCTCTAAGAATAGTGTCAAGATTGCTAAAACTTAACTTGAGCTGAGGCTGGGGAAGGACAACAAATAAAGGGTGGAGCAAGAGGAAGCTCAGAGAAGGGAAAGAACTACTGTTGAGAATGACTAGAATAATGATAGTGGATGAAGTATTAAACTTTTATTTTCCTCTTTTTCTCCCCAAAAGAATTGTCTTTGGAATAGGAAGGACAGATCAGAAATAGTTAAAAGGAAATTGAAGTCCAAGTTAAGAAAAGAAATAGCCCTGGATACTACAGAGTAAGTTCAGATCATCAGGTCCAGATGAACTATATTCCAGGATACTGAAAGAACTGGCAGATGTGATTACTCAGCTATTGTTAGTGATTTTTGAAAGATCATGGAAAACCAGAGATACCTATGGATTTCAGACAGGCAGACACAGGTGTGTGTATACACACACACACACATATACATATATACATACACATATTTTATATTTTATTGTTGTTGTATTATAGTAGGTACTTAATAAATGCTTGTTGATTGATACTTTTTAAAATGTGCCTTTCATTTCTCAGTATTTCTCCTATCCCTCCATATAATTCTCCCCAGTAACAAAACAGTTTAATTATATCAAATAATATATTCCTTGCCTGTGTTTTACAGTATTTAGTTCATACTTTCCCTATAGTAGTCACCATCCTCTCTGATGAGAGGGAGGTACATTTCATGATCAGTCCTCTACATTCAAGAATGGTCATTGCCTTAATCTGAATTTTATTATATTTTAGTGTTGTTTTCCTTTAAGTCAGAAGTTCTTAAACTGGGGAATGTGAACCTAAAAAAATTTTTTTTATAACTTTATTCCAATATAATTGATTTCTTTTGTAATCTTATGTATTTTATTTTATTTTAAGTAAGTTTTACACTGTGACTCAAAAAGTTAAGAAATCCCTGTTTTGTGTTGTGAGTATTCTCTTAATTTTGCTTACTTGGCTCTGTATCAGTTCATACAAGTCTCAAATTAGAATTCTTTGTATGATTTATTCAAACTTTTCTTAGTTGATGGGCACTCATTTTCCTTTTTTGGTTTGTGGTTGCAGATCTGTCCATTTACGTTTTTTATAATCCTATATGTGTTTTCTTGCTTATTTCATCGTAAATCAGTTCTTACTAGTCCAGCCTTCTCTGTTCTTCATATTCGTTATTTCTTATGATGATAATATTCTATTACATTGATATACCTGATTTATTTAGCCATTCCTCAGTGATAGATTTCATAGCTGACCAGAAGTCTAGACTGTTTTAAGATTTATTTGATCATAGAGCTAAACTAACTTTTTATTTCTGTAATAGTGGAAATGGAAACCGACCTGCTATTTAGAACTAGCATGCCTACTTTAACATTATTAAAAATACTTGGAAAAACCATGAACTTCAATTAATCTGTGATTTAGTACATGTTTTTCCTGGGTTTTGTAATTGATATTTTCTCCATTTTAAGTTGAAATTTCACCTTTTAATTTGGTGAGGCGTGTATTCTCTCAGGACTCCCTTCCATCTTTCCATTTTATATAATGGTACACTTACAGATAGACTTTTCTGAATTTGGAAAAACATGGACAAAAATAAGTTAATGGTAATTTAAATGCACCGAATATCAACAAATTACAGAGGAATGAATGTCAGTTCCTTTGGAGAAAGATGTCTGTAATTATTTTGTAACTTCCCAAGTGTCTATTAGTGCTGGATACATAGTAAATCACTCCTTTTTTTTTTTTTGCCAAGAAAACCCCATGGACAAAGTCTATGTGTGGGGTCACTTAGAGTCAGAATAACTGAATAACAGCAATTTGATTGGATCTTTACACTGCCAAAAAAAACTTTTTTCTTTTCTTGATTTATTGTTTTACATCCTTCCATGGCTATTCTGAAATCTTTTCTTGTCAAGCTCCTATTGCTTCCTTATATTCCTCTGAATCAGCAGATATTTTTCCTATCTATTTTACTAAAATGGAAGCCATTAGGAACGAAGTTCCTCTTCTTTTTTATACCTCAAAAATCATAGAGCAATGTCAATTCATTTGGAGAAAGGTATCTATTTATAATTATCTCAATCTTTACCTGTCACTTTCTTTCTCTAATGAAGAGGGAATTTTCTTTGTCAAGTCCAGCCCCTTGTGACCTTGATCTCATCCTCTCCTGTTTCCCCAGAGACCTAAACTCTTCCTCTTTTGGTCTCATCCTTTGAGTCTCTCAGGTTCCTGAACTTGTCTCTTGACTATGCCTCACTCTGTAACCAGACAGTTGCCAAATATTGTTTATTCCACCTGTACATTTCTTTCATCTTTTTCTTTTTCTCTACTCATACAACTACCACCTCAGGTTGAGGTCCTCATCACCTTTCACCTGAACTTCTACAGTAGATTCCTAATATGGCTCCTTATTTCCAGTCTGTCTCCTCTTATCCATTTCCATACAGCTGCCAGACTTTTCTAAAGCAAAAATCTGACCCATGTCATTCCCTGGCTCAAAAATCTTTAGAGACTATCTATCCATTATCCCTAGGAGAAAATATCAATTGGTTGATAGGTAGGTTGGTATATAAGACTCTTTACAATCTGGCCTCAACCTACATTTTCAGACTTATTTCATGTTTTTTTCCCTTCATGTACATTCTAGCCAAAAAACCTATTTACTCCTTCCTGTACTCAGCAGTTTATCTTTAACCCTCATGCCTTTGTTGGTCTATTCCTTATGCCTGCGATGCACTCCTCTTATGCCTCTAGAAACTTTAGTTTTGTTCGAGGCTAAGGTCAGGTGCCACCTTCTACATCCATTCCTCTCTTAGTAGTTGGAGTTCTTGCCTTCAAATTATATATTTACTATCTTTTACATGTTCTGTCCCCTAGTATAATCTAAGCTTCTTGAAGGCTGATATTATTTCCTTTTTTTTATGTATCTTCAGTGATATAGTGCCTTGAACATATAAGGCCTTTAATGTTTGTTATATAATACAATATATATTATATATAATAGTATATTTAATATATAATACTATTATATATAACTTGATACTATATATAACTTGATTATATATTATATATAACTTGATAGTATATATAATAATTATAATACATAATATATTATATAATAATATAATATTTGGGATACCTGTAGTCAACAGAAGACATGAAAGGATTAAGGAACAGTAAGTTGAGGCTGGATTATGTATTACAGATGTAATTGTAAAAGGATGTAGAGGAGGAAGAAATCCACCAGGGTTGTTGGGGCCAAAATATAGAGTCTACATTTATAAAGGATCCATGAAAACACTTTTGGCTGTGCCTTGGAAAATAATTTGCATGATGAAAAGTGTCAAAATGTAGTGTGTTATGTTTGGAGAGAGACTGAGAAAACAAAGTTGTTATGCTATTCAACAGAGGCTGTTATGTCAATATCAATTTAAAAGAAATAAAAGAAGCTAATAGCAAAGATCAACCTGTGAGATTTTTAAAAACTGAAATCAGCTACACTTGTAGAAATGTACTCAACAGAGCATTTATGCCTGGGGCCAGCAGAAATCTGAATCTAGTCTTGACTGGTATCTTCAGGAATTGCTTGAGTAAGATGAAGCATTTGAGTTGATTTTCAGCTTATTAAGTTCCAGTTGTGTGCAGAACACTGCTAGGGACTGGGGGATACACACAATTTAGATGACAAATTTATTGCACTCATGGCTCTTATACCTTAATATGGCGATAAGACAGCTATATCATGTACTAGTGTATTTAACAGTTAAATGTGCTAGAGCTAAGAAGAAAATTGAATTTCTTAGTTTGGGAAGAAGGGATGTGTTGCAGGGTTTGGGGCATAGGAATAGATAATAAGTTTTATACATGTTTTAAATTTATAAGGTCCCCCGTAAAGTTGTGCCCTAGTGTTTTGTTAATGTTACGGGTTCTTGAGCTATGTCAGTAGACAGCTCTGACAACTTTTATCAAGCTCTTTGAGTCTAAATTGTAGCTACAGATTGTGTTTTGTCAAAGGACTATTCTACTTTAAGTACTGAAAATCTGAATACCAGGGGGTGATCCTCTGGGGAATGAATATTTTTGGCTATAGCAAGCATTTCATAAGCATGAAGGGATTGTATGAAGCATGGAGGGCATTGTGATCTGGATTGGTGGACAAAACTAACCCATTAATAGTCACATAACTTCACAGGATTAAAGTAAGTTTTGAGGTGAGGTGGTATATCCAGTATGGAAGTAGAATAGAAATTTGGGGGTGTTTAACATGAAAGAGTGTTCATATAACATGAAAGAAGATTATTTCACTTAAATAGTAAAGATTGTGACAAAATGAATGGAACATTAAGGAATGATCCTTGGGGTATAAATCTGTATGTTGGAGTTAAGAGGTAGAAGAGAGCTAGCAAAGAAGAAAAACAGAATGATAACAGAGGTAGAAGAGCTATTACAGAGTAAGGGAAGCCAAAAGAAGAATAAGTTTCTAGAAAGGAGATAAACATTAGTGTCAGATGATTCCAAGAGTGCAACAAGTACATTGATTTTGGAATCAGAATACCTGACTGGTCTCCAGTTTTCTCATTTGTAAAATGATCAGTATTTCTGCCAGATAGTTCTCAAAGTATAGTCTGGAGACTACTGGGAATCCTCAAATTCTTTCAGGGGGTCTGCAAGGTCAGGACTTTTCATAATGATACCAAAAATGTTTTAATTTTTAGCATGATAAATATCAACAGATATTAATATAAACTAGGACCAAAAAATTTGAGAACCACTAGATTAGATAATGATTCAGGTATTTTGTAAATGCCATAATGATATAATAAGAACAGAGGACAGAGAGCAGAAATTAAATCAAAATGTACTTCATAGATTGGACATACATGGGACAGTTTTTTTTTTGTCATAAGGATGTAGAAGGATAAGAATTGTCAAGTTATTTTTAAAAAACTGAAGTTGTGAAATGTTTGTGCTTTTAGTAGCTTTTTTCTCCCTTAAGATATTTCACTCTGTTTACCTCATAGATGCTTTGATGAATTGGATAGCTGTTGAGCTTGCTAGCAACCATTCTACACTAGAATGTTGAGGTCCTTGCCGGCAGATTTAGTTATAATTGAAGTACAGCAGCATTATAGAAGGAGAGACACCTGGAGGCAACCATTTTATAATCTGATTGTCAGCAAACATAGATTCTTTTTCTTCTATCTTGTACCATAGATAACTTGTAAACTTTACTCCCCTCATACTTCATTAGGGAATCAACTCCTTGAACGCTGGGCCAGTTTTTGGCTTTCTATTTCCAGCATAGAACACAGAGAAGATACTCTTGTTGTCCGTGCTTAATATTTGTTAAATTGAATTGCCATGTGATTGAACTCTTGATCCTGTCCCTGTGAAGAAGAATCTGGTCAATATTGAGTTTTGCACTGTAGTGATGCTTTGAATATAGATTCTTTCAGAGTTTCAGATTCTTTATCTTCTTCCCTCACGGGACCTATCAGAACTATCCATTTTAATTTTTTTTTTTGCAGTTTATATGTATACTACTCTTCTAGCAAAGGAAAATTACTGTTAGTGACACACAAACAATAAGATCTTTTTCTCTTTTCTCCTCTCCACTGTAAGACTAATCAGCAACTTTTTAATTATTTTCTGAACTATTTGCCTTGTGCAAAAACAAATTCATTTGGTTTCTTTGTCATTTTTGTTTTGTTGGATCCAATTAACTTAACCGCATTTGGTAAAACATGAAGTTGGCAATTCTATCCTATTTATTTCCTTTCCTTCATTTTTCTATGAGAGGACACTAATAAAAAAAACTTCCTTCCTTGAGTACCTTTGCAGTTTCCTCTGAAAAGTTTCAAACCTTTTTGCTTTACAAATCACTTTCCTCTTTCAAAGAGAAGACAAGTATTAATATTTTATGGACACTGCCTATCTTAATTTCATGTAAATAATGAATGCTTTCTTTTAGGTTGCACATTTTTTTAATGGGGCATGGATTGATAAAACAGAGAATCTAATCCTTTTTGGTAAATGGAGAAGAAAAAGAACCATAGTAGGGACCATTGTTTGAAACAAAATAATAGTATTCTTAAACACTACTAAAAACTTAGCTGAATTTTTTTTCTTCTGGGCTTCAAATAATCATTTAATCATAGATAGTGCTGGAAGAAACTTTAGAGACCATCGAGTCTAAGGCTCTTTTTATAGATGAGGAAAATAAAGGGTGAGACTCTTACAGCAACAGGGCAAATGCTAGGGTTGTTTCAAAGAATGGATATGAAATATATAGTGTCTGTAGTTATCTGTATAGTGCTCATGCATGTTTACACTCATACAACATTCCAGGGCTCCAGCAGGAATTCCAAAGTTGAATGGATTGACTCTCTCAGGAACAGAGGAGGTTCTGGAAGTCCAGGTGAAGGAGTAGGATAGCAGTAGAAGAGTAGATAGCAGTATGGTCTGAAATAGATGTTTTGTACTAAGATTAAAAATATGAATTCCTTTGGGGCATCTAGGTGGTAGAGTAAATAGAGAATCTACATCTGGAGTCAGGAAGACTCATCTTCTTGAGTTCAAATCTGACCTCAGACCCTTACTAGCTGTGTGACCTGGGGCAAGTTACTTAACTCTTTCCCTCAGTTCCCTCATCTGTAAAATAAGCTGGAGAAGGAAATGGCAAAACCATTCCAATGTCTTTGCCAAGAAAACCTCAGATGGTGTTAGGAAGAGTCAGATAGAACTGAACAACAATATCAAAATGAATTCTCTAGTCTGCTTTCACAGCCCTCTATTCCGAATTAATCTCCCTTTACAATCTTTTTTCACAGTATTCTCCATTAAGCCCTTCTGTGGTCTAACCAAACAGTCTTTCCTGTCCCTGATCTTGTTCTGCCTTAGCCTGTCTCTGTGACTGCTCATTCCATTCTTCCGTACTTGGACTGAACTGGGCTTCCTTTTTTCACCACTTCTCAGATCTCTACCTATTGAAATCTCCCCCTTTACAAGACCAAACTCATGTGCTACTTTGTGATGTGATTAGGAAAACCAGAAGATTATAGTGTTTTAGTAGTGAAAGGAAGCTGGTATGTCCAGAAGAAAGGGGGATTTGCTAGAGAGAATCAAGGAAAATGAGAAATGAGAAAGAATTCTGGGAGTAGAAACCAAATTTCAAGTGATAAAGAAGTAGGGGCATCACATTTAGACTACATTTTTAGAAATTCAGTGAAAAGGAAAGAAATGAGATAGTAGTTTGATGGAAGACTTGAGGGAAATTTTTTCTTATTTGTGAGCTGGAAAAACCGGAGAATGTTTGTAGACATGACAAAGAGCCAAGAAGGGGAGAAATTGAAGATGCATGAGAGAAGAGAATAAGAACTGAATAACTGAAGTAAAATCCTGACAAAGTTAGGGTGCAATCAAATGTTCAAATAGGAATTAGGACTTGCAAATCTGAAGAAGTTGAAGGCATATTTGACAAACTTACAGGTAACGGAGCATTAGGTAGTATGTAGAAATTGCAAACTCTGTAGGATAATTTTTTGGAGAATAATTTTTTGGAATAACTTACATAGTAAAAATTTACAAAAATAGTCATACCTTTGATGCCAGAAAGATGTGAGATGAGAGAGTTCATGGGAAATAGCATCTATTTCTTGAAAAAAGTGTAAGTTGAGGTGCTCAACTGAAAGGATGAGGAGAGTGAGCACAGTAGAAAGCTTCTAGAGAGAAGACAAGATTTGAAATAGCCTCTGTGATAAGTGGGATATAGATTAAATTAGGAATAAATTGATTGGGTAGCTACAGTGAAGGGTGTATTTGAGAATAGAGAACACAAATTTGTAGCAAACCCAGTCATCATGTTTATTTGTTCCACTGCATGTGAGTAGGAACAAAAGGGGCAGAAGGTGGGTGTAATTCAGGGTGTAGTGAAGCATGAGCCAAATGATAGGGCAAGGGAGCAAGAGATTCCTGTGCAGAGGATAGTATAGAGTTAAACTGGTTCATTAAAGATTCACAAAATTTCACTAAGGAAAGACTTGGTAAGAGTTGCATAGCTGAGGCTAAAAGGAAGCTAGGGATTCTAAGAGATGGAAGTGAAAAGGGTATGCATTCCAGGAATGAGGGGATGTAGCCTGTGCAAAGGTAGGAGATGAAATGCTGATTTTGGGAAACAGTAAAGTAAGTAGACCAGTGTTCTGTAATATAGAATGTGTAATGGAGGACAGTGTGTAATAAGCCTGGGAAGATAGGCTGTAGCTAGATTGTGGAAAGGTTTTAAATGTCAAACTGAGTGACAAATTAAAGAGCCACAGAATATTCTGGAGTAGTCTGATAGCAACGACATAGCCAGACTTAAGCTTTTGAAAGATTATTGTTTGGCAGTTTTATTAGGAGAGAAGGAAATGGGGAGAGACTAGAAACTTGTAGTTCATTTAGGTTACTGCAATGGTTCAGGTGAGAGATGAGAAGGTCCTGAATTAGGATTGGGTGGTAGCTTTATGAATGGGGAGAAAAGGAAAGGAAAAGGATGCCTCAGATGATATGTAGGTAGAATTAGTAAGACTTGACAAGGTATCAAAAAGGGCCAGTGTATAGGAGAGGGAATAGTTGAGAATGACTGAGGTTGTGAATATGGACATCCGGGAAGCATGGTAGTATCCCCAACAGGAAGGGTGAATTTAGAGGGATGGAGTATCAAGTTCCATTTTCTTAACCAAATAAAGAATTCCATCTACAATTTCCCCATTATTCGTCACCTAGCCAATTGTTTGAAGTCTTCTAGTGATTAGGGAACTTATTTACTTCCCTGAATAGAACCCGTTTGATTTTTGGATAATTCTGATTATTTGGATGTTTTTTATTATCAGCTCATTCCTTTTTTGGCCAACTTTAATTGTTAGGTGTTTTTCTTTATGTTCAGCCACGATCTCTCTCTTTTTAACTTCTATACATTGGTTCTATTTTTTTTTCCTCTGTGGCTCAGTAGAAAAATTTCTTCCCTCTTCTGTATTTTCATAAGGTGATGACGGTTCTCATACTGGCTCATAATCAATAGGCTATAATCTTTCCATGTTGTAATGTTGAATTTTTATTAATAAAGTTTAATAATTACTCTTGATAATTTAATTATATATTATACATATTTAAGATGATTTAATTCAGGTAACAGGTACCATTTATGCTAGTCCTTTTGTTCTAAATGTTTGTTTTTTGTGGTGCCTAACACATACTACTTAATAAATGTCTGTTGATTGTTATTTGATTGAAAGGGTCAAAAGGCCTGATGGATTCAAGTGACACTAGGCCTGTAATCTTGGCAATAGATCATAGGGTCATAGATTTAGTGGAAAAAGGGATTTCAGAGATCTAGTCTAATTCTTTGATGTAATAGATGAAATTGACCCCAAGAGAGATTGTGACTTAGTTGTCACTAAACATCTCTTAATCCTTAGTTTCCCCATTTGTAAAATAGGGATAATGTTTATATAGCATATCTCATACTATATCTTCCTAGTTACAAACATGCATAATCAAGCAAAACAAATTCTTGCATTAGTCATGACCCCCAAATATGTGTGTGTGCGTGTGCGTGTGTGCGTGCGTGCGTGCGTGCGCCTCACTCTGCACTCTTGAGTTTTCTCTGTGGATATGGGTAGCATATATATATATATCATCATGAGTCTCCTGGAATTATGGTTGTTCATTGTGTTGATCAGAGTTACTAATAAGTCTTTTAAAGTTGTTTGTCTTTACAATACTGTTATTGTATAAATTGTTGTCCTGGTAGTGCTCGCTTCACTTTGTGTTAATTCATACAGACTTTGCCCAGTTTCTCTTAAACTATCCCCTTCATCATTTCTTACAGAACAATAATATTCCATCACATTCATATACTATAACTTGTTCAGCTATCAGTTGATATGTCTTCCCTCAGTTTCCAGTTCTTGGCCATCATGAAAAAAGCTGCTGTAAATATACATGTGTGTATGTAGGTCTTCTTCTTTCTTTGATTTGTTTGAGGGTATAGATCAAATGAACTGTATTGCTGGGTCACAAGGTTTGCATAGTTTAGAGAAATTAGTTATTAATTAAATAGTGTTAATAACTATTGACTAAAATTTAGTTTGATGGCTAATTGTGATTTTTAAAATTCTAGAATGTATGACAACATGTCCACAATGGTGTACCTAAAGGAAGACAAGTTGGAGAAGCTTACCCAAGATGAAATCATTTCTAAGACAAAGCAAGTAATTCAGGGACTGGAAGCTCTGAAGAATGAACATAATTCTATCTTGCAAAGTTTACTTGAGACGCTTAAGTGTTTGAAGAAAGATGATGAAAGCAATCTGGTGGAAGAGAAATCTAACATGATTCGCAAGTCACTCGAAATGTTGGAGCTTGGACTGAGTGAGGCACAGGTAGATTGGGAAATGACCTCGAGCTTTATCTAGATGGAAAAATGGAGAAGTAATAATATATTTGAAGTTGTAAGGGGAAATATGACACTTGATATCAGTGCTAAAAAAAAGGAAGACCATTATTAGAATTGACATTGATATAAAAAAGGGAAGATGATTCTAAGAACTTCACATTAAATGAATTATAGAAATTGAGAGATAGATTTGAGAAAGCTTTTTGGATTAAAATCAAGAAGCTCATCCTTGAATTGGTGCCTTTATGTATATATTAGTTTAGATCTACAGTAAAAAGATGGGTTTTAGAGTTATTGACTTCCCTTTTTTTGAATTTGAATTCTTCTAAAAAATAGATAAAATTGAACAAAATAGATATTAAAATGCTTTGGCTTTCTTTTGGCCATTTTTTTATTTTGTTTATTTACTAGTTGGCATAAAAGAGAGCTGTAACCAATATATGTTCAGAGAAGATTTTATTTACCATCAGAAGTGATGTGCCTACTCTGATTTTAGATTTTTTTTCTATTCATGTTATGAATTTTTAATGTAGAGTTTTGAGTGATCACTTTGCTAGCCTTTCTTTTCTTTCCATATTTTATTGAAAGGTTTAGAGAAAGTTTAAAACTTGGTATAATTTTGGAATACATTATTATGAACCATAATCTCTGGTCACACATACTTCATTTATATATCAGGAGGATGGAATTTATATCTGCTCAACAAAATATAGTATACTTGCTCTGGAGACAATAACAACATACATATTAGAGGAATTAAAAATAAAAGAAGTATTCAAACAGCAAATTTTCTGAATTCTTAGCATATGTATTCAGTAGAAAATTAGGAAGGTGATGAATATTATAAGGCAAGGTTAAGTTTTTATTATGTGTCCTAGGTAATGATGGCCTTGTCAAACCATCTAAATGCAGTTGAATCAGAGAAACAGAAATTGCGTGCCCAAGTACGCCGTCTGTGCCAGGAAAATCAGTGGCTGCGGGATGAGTTAGCTAACACGCAGCAGAAGTTACAAAAAAGTGAGCAATCTGTGGCTCAGCTGGAGGAAGAAAAGAAACATCTGGAATTCATGAATCAGTTAAAAAAATATGATGATGACATTTCTCCATCAGTAAGTAGCTGTTTATTAATATCAGTTCATCTTTATCAGATACTTAGAAGCTTTTAATTCTAAAGTATTATGAAACTGTATATTTCCTTTTGTGTAAATATTCTTTTCAGGGTGATGTTAAAGGAAAGGCTGTTACTGTCTGTGCTTTTGGAAAAATCTGTGACTTTCTGTGCCTTAATTACATTCTCTATTAAATGTATATAATTGTTCTTATGTTTCACAAGGCATTATTTTATTTGTTGTTTCTACAAATAATACATATTAGATAGGAACTTAGAACTACTAGAGATTTCTGGTTCAGAAGGGATTATGTAACCTGGAACTTCAGAATATTCATTTAAATAAATATTTATTAAATGCCTTCATTGTATTAGGGATACAAAGATGATAAACTTTATAGACTCTGCCCTCAAAGAGCTTATTTTACTTTAATAAAGATCAGACTCATATATATACCTGAACATGATAAAAAACTATAATGTAATAAGGTCAAAGGAGAGATCAAAACGGAGAACTATAAGATTTGAGGAGCTAGAGATCACTTTTACCTACGGAGATAAAGAAAAGCCTTCCTGGATGAGATGGCACCTGACCTGGGCTTTGAAGGAAGAAAAGTGATCAAAAATATAGAGAGAGTGTAGTCTGGGTAGAGATAATAGACTTTTTGATTGTAGAAAAAAAGGAAGAGAGCAGGATGTGATCAGACTATAATAGCATATATGCAGTTTGGCCAGAATGTAGACTACCTGAAGTGGAGTAGAATGAATTAAAGCTGGAAAGATAGGTTGGATCCCAGATTATTGAAGGACTTAAAAGCCAGCTTAAGGGGCTTGTATTTTCTTACTGCAGGTAACGAAAAACCATTGATGATTTTTTTCTTTAGAAGCAAGGCAGTGATAAGATCATGTCTTTGTATTAAATCAGTTAGGTTACTTTATCAACCTTGTTAATAACCCTGTCTTATAATATTTTATAACTGCTATTTAGAAAACCAGGTGTTTTCTCCTTTGTGTGTAGTTAAAAAGAGGTTACAGGTAAAACAATTTGGCTATCACTTATGAAAGTTGTAAGATTGTTAACTAAATTATTTTGAGTTACTGTTTTAATGCTGAAACCTAAAATTATTAATTGATTACGGTGTATGGAAAGAAGGGAATTGGGTGAAAACTTTATTCAGATTGGTTCTACCAGTTCAGAACAGTCTTCCTCTATGTTGGCAGGCAGGGGCAGTAGCATCAGCCCCTCTCCCTGGGATCTGTGCCAGTTCCCCTTATTTTGTAAAATTGCCAAGGCCCCTGGAAACCATCTGTGTGGGCAAGGTCATCAGCCCTAGGAAAGAACTTGTTTAGGTTTTATAGTTCCTAAACAATGAATATAACTTGCTCAGAAGTTGTAATAGATAGAAAGAATTTTTAACCATTGACTTTTATGTCTGGACAAGTTTTAAATTTGAGAAAGAAAGATAATAAATGGAATCTCTTATATATGTGAGTCCTAGTAAATCTTCATTGCTTATTGCAACTCCATGACAGTGGAAATAATTGTATCTGATTCTAAGCCGTGATTAGTGAAACTTGCTGTTTAAGGTAAAAGGCATTTGAGACCATAACTATTTTTGTTTTGAATTTGAGTATAGTTGTCTGCATTAAATCAGTATCTAAGAGAAATGTCACTAGCTACTCAGAGGGAATGTGATCCTGTATTTGGAAAGGAAACACTGAGGGGACAATTCTAGCCTCAATCCAGTATAGGATCCTCCTGGCTCAGTTTCCTCATTGTGTGCCTTTAAAAAGGAATATTTCCCTCCTGACTATTCCTGAGTCTGGCTATGAAACAGATACTGTGTGATTGAAGAATTTCACTCTTATCTGAATTCAAACAGTCAAGGATGTTTTATTCTGTCATAGTTGGCATGTCACAGGTCCCTGCTTTTTCCTTCTATAGAACATTTCTGTGATCAGAGCAAATAGTAAAATACATGACCCTTTTTGTGTAATCTTACTGGGAAATCTAATATTTTTTTTCTAGAATTAAAATGTGCAGAAATTTATGTAAACTACATAAGACTCACCTTAAGATGTTCTCATTGTTTAAAAGGATTTTAAAAGCAGTAGTGTTTCCTGTGATCAGTCTTTTACTGTTACCAACGTGAGATTCCATTACAACACCTTTTACTAAAGCATTTTGTGATATTTAGGAATTCTGCAATAACTAGGAATTGAAGTTTGTTATACCTTGAGAGTTCATGTTACTTAAGGACATTTTATACCAACTAAACTTTAATGAATTTCAATTTTAAAGGTTTATTTTTGCTTTAAGGTGAAAAGAGAACTATCATTTAAAAGTTTTCAACTAATTTTCTTTATAAAAGTTTAGTGATTCTGTTAACATCAGCATAAGTTTTAAACTTTTAAAAGAAAAGGAAGTACTTTTAGAAGATATGTTTTAAAAAATCTCTCTTGTAAGGCCTACTAAATTTTCATTTTCAAGATAATGTATTACTGAATTAATATGTAATGATCTTGCTATTTTAATCCAAAGTCATTTCATAGCCTAAGCAAAAGTTA
Source organism: Potorous gilbertii (assembly GCA_028658325.1). NCBI lineage: Eukaryota > Metazoa > Chordata > Mammalia > Diprotodontia > Potoroidae > Potorous > Potorous gilbertii. Next base: position 411,709,638 of record CM053769.1, read on the forward strand.
AAATTAGTGTTTGAATTTATATGTAAAAAAAAAACAAACTTAATTTCTAAAGTTTCTCTTCCAGAGTGAATATAATTAGAGAAGGATAAACAAGCTTATGAAACAAGGATGTACATCTATTCAGTTATGAGGTTCAAGTTACAAACCTCTTTTGTTTAAGGCAATACAGGTATGCTAGTGAAGAGTAATAATTTGTGAGCTATTTTGTCTGTGATAGAAATATAAAGTAAAGTGAACCAGTCTGGATAATGGGTTCAAAAGATTTGGAAAAATGATTAAAAGTTTGATCAAAATATGGAAAGCAGATAAGACGGTTTGGGACAAATGGAGGTCATCCAAACCCCTCCTATTTCTGAATAGTTACTAAGAATGTTGAGAGGGTGTGAGGAAGTTTGATAGTATTCTCATACCCACCCTACTTCTAGACATTTTCTCCCTATTCCTTTTTGGTTCCCGTTTCTTTAATCTCTTTGCCAGATATGTGTCTTCTACATTGTAAGAACCTTCCACTTGCAGATGACAGCTGAGGCTAGGTACCATCCTCTCTGTCCAAGACTCATCATCCCTGGCCCCTGCATCACACTGGCTACAGACCCAACGCCTCCAATGGAGGGACTTTGTGAGGCAGGGACAGCTCTATGTCCTCCCTCAGCATGAAGCAGTTTCAGAAGCTGAGACCTTTGTCCATTGCCCCAAACGATTTTTGTGTCCCATCTGTTTAAGGGGGGAATGATGGAGTGGTTGGGTACATGTGCTTGGGCCACAATTCTAAAATCACATTTCTCTTTAAAAATCATATATCTCCCTAACCTCAAAACTCTACCCCAGGCAGTTTCTCACTAGCCCAAGGATACAGCCTGCCCCAGCATCAACTGTTATCTCCCTTCTTGATACAGCAGCCTGCTGTACCTACATAACTTACTAGTATGAATCAGCTGTATACTGGCTGATCTGGCTGTGCACTGGGACTTAATGACATTTACTACTCACTGACCAATCATAGATTTAGACATACATATACTCCCTTACATTTCTCTTGTCTAACAAGACATTGATGAGAGCAACCTGGTATTTCTGAGCCAGCCCTGACCATCAGTTGATTTAGCGACATTTCAGGCCTAAAACTACACCTCCACATAGTCCCCCGCAGGGCTATTTCCTGATGAACTCTGGGTAAAATACCTGTGCAGTAGATACCAAAAATGCATGTTCCTTTAAGAACTGATTACTCCCTAACTACTCCTTAATCCCACCCCAAACCACTTAGTTAGCATATTTGGCACTTGTTTTACTACTGAACATCCTATATAAACTCTACCTGTGTACCTCTCCATGGTTGCATGTTCCCTAAGAACTCCTGCCCGCTGAAAAGCATAATAAATCTTTACCTTGACCTCAACAATGCTTGAGTTTGCAAATTCCTTCCAGGCTGCCTGTCCCTGTTACCTCAGTCTTTGTCGGGGGTCTCAAGCCCTCCACCCCTCTTCCAGCCCTCATCAGCTGCTCTTGGTGCCAGCATTTAAAGCTGCAGTTCTAAGAACATCAGCATTAATATCCATGATGTCATCAGAACTTGTAGTGAGTTTCCCAGTGAACTTATTTGGGCTGCTAGCTTTTCATGTGAGTCTCCCTTAGAGCTTTATCCTCTTTGAAGTACAACTTCCATACTCCCTTTTAATAGGTCACTCCTTTGAAATTTAGTCTCCCCCCTCCCCCACTTATTTTTTTCTCAATTTCCCATGTCATTCTGGTGATTGATATTACTTTCAGACTCAAGGACAGATTTTATGTCCCTTCTAAATATTTTGATTCCAAAGGTGTCTTGTGGCAAATGATGTCAGCAAGAAGTTGAAAGGAGATTTCACAAAATCATAGCATTTTAAGCTGAAAGGAACTTAGAAATAATCTAATTTTGTTTACAGATGAGAGGACTAAGGGTGAAAGAGTTAAGAGATGAGATAGCACAGCTAGAATCATAGTTGGAAGGGACTTCATGTGTTATCTGGTCTAATCCTAGCATGAACTAGAGTTCTATCTGCAATTTCTCTGACAAGTGATCAGTGTTTGCCTGGGCAGACTTGTATTTTTTAGCGATTCTGATTGTTAACTTTTGCCTTTGATTTTGAGGGAAAGTCTTTTTCTTTTTTAACTTCAACTTGTTGCTTCTAGTTCTGCCCTCTAGATTGAAGCATAACAAGTCTAATTCTTCTTTCTTTGAAGAGAGAATGTTTTGGGTATTTGAGGTTTGCTGTAAAGTCCTACCTAGTCTTTCCTTTAGCTGAAGATTGCTTGTATGGTATACTTTCAAGTTACCTTACCACTGGTCTCTTGAATTTGTGTCAGTAACCTTTCTATAACGTGGCACCTAGAACTGATTTGGTATAACAAAGTCAGGATGCAGTTCTGGACAATATCGTTTCAGTGATGCAGCCTTAGCTTTTTGGTTTCTCTGTTGTACATTTGGGTCATAGGACCTCAGTATCTTTTCCCACATGTCCTGCTGCCTATCCAACTTAGCCTCATTCTGATCTTGTGTAATTTAAGAAAAAATCTAAATGAAGGACTTAATATTTATCTCTATTAAGTTTAATTTTAGTAGATTTTGCCTATTTTTCTAGCTTTTTAAAGATCTTTAATAACATGTTGTAGAATCAGTTTATACATATGTGGCACCTTTCACTAGAGAACTTCCTCCAGGTTGTCATGGATCCATGTATTATCACCCTTTAAGTTCACTTGTTCAACTAGCTAGTTAGTGGTGGAGCTGAGATTAGAACCTGTGTCTCCTTGGTGTCTATCTGGTACACTGTGCATCTGAAGAAACCTCATCATGGTCATGGATTAATTGATAATTTAGTCTTTCACAAAACCTTTTATTAAAATGTGTTATACTAAATGCCTTATATAAGAAAAAAAATATATATATATATATAACTTACAATCTTAAGGTCTATGTTTTGGGAATTTTTTTGTAGGAGGACAAAGACAATGATTCTACCAAAGAACCTCTGGATGATCTTTTCCCCAATGATGAAGATGATCCAGGTCAAGGAAGTAAGTGAAGAGCTGTAATGTCCTGTAATAAAATGAGATGCATATTTGTCCTGTGTGGTATATAATTGTAATTTCTAGTTTCTCATTCATTTATAATGTTTCTTGTGTTATGATGAAGCCTCATTAATTTAGACCCTGGTAAAATAGAACTTGTAGTAACAATTGTCATAGTAGTATAAGTAATTGTTATTGAATAAAAAGTTCAACCGCTTTTTTCTCTCAGGGACTTTTTGGAGTCATACAAGTAGAGTTTATTATTATTAGTGGATTTTTTTCAAATTAGAGGCTCAAGATTAAGGTTTTCTTTGATTGGCTTGAACTTTTCAGTTCATTTGTCTTTATGTTAAACTGCTTGTTTTGTTTATTGATGTAATAACATCATGCAATGCTGGATTGTTGTAAATTATGATTTTAAAATTAACTTAATCTTCATATTGTAGGTTTTTTTTACTTTATAAAATATTTGATGCTTGAAAGTTAACAAATTGACTTTTTAAAAAAGTTACATAACCATGCATTGTTAGATTGACTTGCTTTATTGTTACAAAAAATGTAAGGTCTGTTGTATTCTGAAAGAATGTATCAGTTTTTTGTTTTTTGTTTTTTTAGTTTTGACTTTGGCTTTAAGCAGGACTTAGCACATATAAATGAGAGAATGTGGCTTTTAATTTTAAGATAATCAAGGAAATTTTGTTGCTAGTATTTGTAGGGTTATAGGATATAAGTGATCTTGGAGGTCATATAGTCTAACCCCCTCATGTTAGATATTATTGGTAAAGCAAATTTCTTCATCATAAATTTGTGGGAAAAACAGCTAGTAAGTTTTGTTGGAGAAACATCAGGGAATCATTACTTAAGATGACTGTGTTGCATCATTTAAACAAAGTATTATTTACTTAAATTTTTAACCTCACATGGATATAGTCTATTTTAGAATTGTATCTGTATGTGTGAATAGATAGCATTCTGTTCAGGGCTATTTCAGTATTTATTAATTTACCTTTCTTGTCTTGGTTTTGTATATGGAAAACTAGCTTTTTTTTAACCACAATGTGCAACATTTTGGTTTGTTAGATTGATATCATAAGTAAGTGCTACTTCTACCTTACCTTTTGTAAAATCAACTTGATTTTCCATACTAAAGGTATAATTATTTATTGATATTAAAATACACTACTGATTAGGCATGCCTTGAACCTGTTGTTGCATTTCCTGTGTCAGGGGACCCTGCAGGTCTGAGGCCTTAATGAAGCAGCTCTATTGCAAGGATCCCTGTGGTCTCCATAACTAAGCACCTTTGTTACCCAGTTTCTGTGATGCTTTGTGGGGGATATGACCTCAAAACCACTGTTCTATAAAGTTCTTTGGAAGAGAAATTGCGATAAAGGACTATCCTACTTACTTAGATATATTGGGAGCACAGGCCGTGTTCTCAAAGGCAAATTTCCTAGTTTTATGAAGCAGGGCCATATTTTTGTGCTATGGTAGCTCCTAAAATAAGTACCTAAAATCTAATCCTTAGGGTAGATGTTTGGGAGTTGACTATATTTCTGTTTTGTCCCTGTTTTTAAAAATTATTTTGATACAACCATGTAATTACAGGTTCTATATACATACATACATAGACATATATAAGCATAAAAATATATGCATATTTTAGTTTAGACCTATGATTTCTTTAATGCAGGGAACTCATTATATGGAAACTTCCACTAATGTAGTTTATGAGCTTACCTTTCCACTTAGTTGTCTGGGGCACTAAGAGGTTATATATGACTTGCCTGTGGTCACATAGCCATAAGTATGTGTCAGAGGCAGGACTTGGACTTGATCTTCCTGACTTACATTCTACCCTCTTACATTTACTGCAAAGTAGCAAACAGAAGAATTATAAATACAAGAAGGAAATACTGATTTTTAAAGCCTTAATTGGATTTGCAGTAGGTACTTAAATTATGTTTATAAATGGTAATAGGGTTCTATTTTATTTTGTATGACAACTTTAGGTTAGTATAGAGTGCTTTTAGGGTACTGACTGTTTAAAAATCAAATTAACTAAATTTTGGGATAAGATTATATAGTATAAATCAAATATTCTTAACAGAACTACCTTTATTATGTTCATCGTGATTGTTTTCTTGATTAGATTATGAGTTTTTATTTTATAATAAATCATAACTAAAATCATCTCTTGTATAGTTCAACAGCAGCACAGCAGCGCAGCAGCTGCCGCCCAACAAGGGGGCTATGAAATTCCAGCCCGGCTTAGAACTCTTCATAACCTCGTTATTCAGTATGCTTCCCAAGGTAGATATGAGGTTGCTGTACCATTGTGCAAACAAGCACTAGAAGATCTTGAAAAGACTTCTGGTCATGATCACCCTGATGTTGCCACTATGCTAAATATCTTGGCTCTGGTATACAGGTGAGTATTTCTGTAGTCATCTGTACCTTTGTTAAAAAAAAAAAATTAAAGGAAAAAAAATCTCTGAAGATGTATTTTTTAAAAAAAATAAGCTACAGATTTATGTTTTGAATAATCTTTGTGCCTTGGAAACTGACCTTGATTCAGAAAGAGTCTTGATTGAGAAGAGCAACTAGTGTCTTGCTCTCCATCTGAGTTAACTTATGGAAAAAACCAAAGCAAAATAAACCCAAAATTAAGACCTGCCCTGAGGTTAAGTAGAGAGGGATTATAAATTATTCATATCAGAATTTCTTATCTTAGTTCATTTTAGTGAATTTATGTATTTCTATTACGTACTCTGATATTTTTCTTTATTTGTCTGGAATATTGAATGTTTCATAGAAACATTTAATCAGTTAGGTTTTTAAAATCAGTGGTAGATTTTTGACTTGTTTTATCTTTTAATTGTAAAAACTGTTTACTTTCTTAAAAGATAAAACAAAACTAAAATCTACCATTGTTTTAAAAACCTAACTTACCAGGTATTTATTTCTATGAAATAAGTTTTTCACACAAATATGAGAAATGTCAGTGCAGTTAAGTCTGTTGTGAAGAGTGGCAGAGCAATCCATTAGGGTGTATTTTTTGAGTCGATTTTCTTTTAATTATGTAGGTAGACTCAGAAATATTCACTGTGTTCCCCTATGACAAATAGAAATAAGTCATATTGGGGCATGTACGCCATTTACTGGTCATATTTCCTATTATCTTTCGTTAGTGATCTTTGATAAAGGAATTTAATTAAAGTTGGGAATCAGTTCTAATCTTTGCTGGTGAAACTGAAGCCATTGCAGTAAAAATTCTGGGAACTTGAGTAGTTTCACTAGGAGTGAAGTCTGTATTACCCAAGAAAACTTATCACCTTCAACTAACATGAAAGATTGAGCTGCTCATGCCTTATCTTCTGTGTTAGGACTTGGTTTTGTTGTTTATTATTATTCTTGAAATCACCCCAGCTTGCAAAATAATTTGAGAAAATCTCAATGAGTTATAGAACTTAACATCTGTTTTTAAATTTAGAGATCAGAATAAATACAAAGATGCAGCTAATCTACTAAATGATGCACTGGCTATTCGTGAAAAAACCTTGGGCAAAGATCATCCAGCGGTTTGTATAATTTTTTTCACCCTTTTGATGTATTATTTTCCATATTGTGTTTTTTACTCAACTCATTTTAATATTAAACTCAACAGGAAAGGGTTAAGACCTGTGTATTCAATAGGTGGTAAAGGTAGGAGCCCTCCCTTTACTGATTACCAATTACAAATTCTAAGTATTCTTCATTTTAATATCCAAGTGCACATGTAATCTATTTAAGGCATTGTGTCACACAAAATGGGCTAAGTACCACATTTTTGATTCTAAATCAAATTGCATGTACTTGTGAAAAAAATTTCTAAAGCTTTATTTTTATTCCCCCTTACCCCACAATGAGCACTAAATGCCCATAAATTTTTACTTTTTTGGTTTGCTTTATTTCTTCTAGCAAAACATAATGTTGAGATCATGCCATTCTTTATGATTTGTTTAATTGTGCTCAATGTACTTTACATAATTTACAGTGAGGCACTCTTATTGTACCTGGACTTATATGTAATATTTGTTACATATTGGATACATTCCTTTGGTATATATAAAGCAGAAAATACCTTTACAATTTGATTAAATGTTTAAAGTAAAATTCTTTTATCCAATTAAGAGTCCTCCACTGTATATTTAGGATATAATTGAATTTTATCTGTTATGTAGTGTTGGCTCTTCACATATTAATTTTATTCAGTTTTATTGTATTTAATGTTTGTACTTTGACAGGTGGCAGCAACTCTGAACAATCTTGCTGTGCTTTATGGTAAAAGAGGGAAGTACAAAGAAGCTGAGCCTTTGTGTAAGAGAGCCCTGGAGATCAGAGAGAAGGTAGAAAAGACCAGAGCACATTGTGATGTCCTGAGATTTGTATTCTTTTCTTGCATTTTATTTACAAATCTTTACAAATCCCCAGGATTGTAATTGTATTTTATTACTGATTCTTCCCCGGGAGTAAATTGTGAAATTGTCCTCAAAGCCTCAGGAGTGTATATGTCAAATACTGGGTATGGGAGTGTGAGAATGGGGAGCAGTTTAGGATAAGACATATTTAGGAAGTGTGAAGATTTTCTTTCTTTATAAGTCTTCAGGAGCTGGCTTTATTTCAGAAAGTGTTTTAAAGAAGTCAATCCTCAGAAGGGTTTAGGAGGTGGAGAGTGATGCCATCTCTTTAAGAGAGAAAAAAGCATGACTATCAGTAATAATATTATGTTTAAAAATGTATTTATACAATGTTGCAATCTTTTATTAAGAAATTTGAAAGCAAAATAATTATTTGCTCAAAGAGACTAATAAACTGGTAATGTAACTTTAAAAAGTATATTCCTAAAGGAGTTGTAAACAGTTTATGGGACAGGGAATTCCAGAGGGTGAAAAATGTAAGTTTCTATATCATTTTTTTCTTTTTATTTATCTCGATTTTATGTGTAGTTGATATTGACCTACGTATTAAAATGATTAGTGATGCTATAAGGAGAATTAGGTATGGGGAATAAAAAAGGGCCCACTGTGATAGAAAATTAGATAGGCATATCTTTATCTTGATGTCATTCAGTAGAATTACATATAGTCAAGTATTGAGCGCTTTGGTGTTGAAAAAATGCAGATTGGGGAGAAATAAATGTATAAAAATACTCAAATTGAGACTGATGAAATTTAAATGACTACCTAGCATGAATAAATTTTTTCCTAATATGTGTTTTTATTCTTAGGTTTTGGGAAAAGATCACCCAGATGTTGCCAAACAGTTAAATAATTTGGCTTTACTCTGCCAGAACCAGGGCAAGTATGAGGAGGTAGAATATTATTATCAAAGAGCTCTTGAGATCTACCAGACAAAACTGGGACCAGATGACCCTAATGTGGCCAAAACAAAAAATAATTTGGTATGTAGGTGGAAATTAACTTAGAGCATATTAGAGTTCCATTCAGTAATTTAACTTTTAGTTATATACATTAAGATATATTTCTGTTTTGCCTAAGGGATGCCCATTATGTTTTGTTTTAAATAAAGGCATCCTGCTACCTGAAGCAAGGGAAATTCAAGCAGGCTGAAACACTATACAAGGAGATTCTTACTCGTGCACATGAGAGAGAGTTTGGCTCTGTAGATGGTAAGAAATTTAGTTACATTTATAATGAAATACATTAGAGTTCATTATTTAAATAATTGTTTTAAAAATGAGTGACAATTTCCACAAGTGATTTTTGTGACATTCAAAAATATCACTAATGACCTTGGGGGGAGTAAATAATTCTTAAATTTAACTGGGATTAGCTTTGATTTAATTTATATCTATATCTACATAGATATATCTATCATATACTACATTGCCTCTAGTCTTTTCCTCTCATCTAGTCTCTGCATCAGTGATGTTAAACTCAAATAGAAATGGAGTCCACTAAAGTGTACATAAGAATTCCTATAGATCACATTTTGATGTTGAAACCACATCTTAACATTATGTATATTTGTTCTATTGTATATTTATTTTGTTAAATATTTTCCAATTACATTTAATTGGGTTCAACTGGAATGCCAGTAGAGTTGACACCTCTACACAGACAGCATCAAAGGGATTTTTCTAAAGGACACTTCTGTCTGTGTCACTCTTATGCTGAGTAGCTCCATTGGCTCCCACTGACTGCAGGATCAAATATTATTTCATCTTTATCTTATCCTTTTTAAACTTCTATTTTTGTGTACGTTATATGGTATGCATAATTATTAGTGTACTAATTATCTATACATAATTTATAAGTAAGTACATAAATGCTCAAAAATATTCTGGTACAGGTAATACACATACATATTGGAAGTACGTATGTTGATTTTTTTTTACTGATAGAAAGATATGATTAGAAAGTTTGGAGAGTCTAGGTTATTCTTTCTCCTATGTCAGTGACAAAGGTCAAAGTCTTTGTTTGCATCTCAACCTCTGACCTTATTTTGATTATTTTGGCTTTCCCATTCATTACTTTTCTTTTTTTGGCCTACATCTATTTTTTTATTCATTTTGAATTTAAATACAAAAAGACAAAAAAAAAAAAGAACATTTCCATGTAACACAGCACAAGAAGAAGAATCAATGTATGATCATTAACTTCTGTTTCACGGCTTACTTTTTTTGAAAAACTGTAATAAATACTATGCATCATTTTCAAAGTTGCTTTCTGTTCCTCATTCTAAGTTTTCTTTTGTTCTTTTCTGTGTACTTTTTACTCGCATCAGCCACAAAGGACCTACGAAGGAAGATACTGTCCACATCCAGTGAAAGAACTATTAAGAGATGTTGTAGAGGGAAAAGTGACATATAGGCATCAGGTGTGATATTGGGGGTGATGGAAAGGGATGAGTCTAAGATAATGCTTAAGTGACTGATGACTGAAAGTATAGTGACAATATTGAAAGAAATGTAGCAGTTTTAAAGAGGGGTAGGTAGATGGGAAGGAACCTGTAGACATAATGAATTTGAGAAGTCAGCAGAATATATCTAGGATGAGATGTTCATAAGGAACTTAGAGATTTGGAACTGAAATTCAAGAAAGAAAAGTAGAATGGATATAAAGATTTATCATGTAAAGGTTGTATCTAAGCTGTTCTTTGAAGGAATCCAGAGTTGATCCAGAGATGAGGAGGGAGCAAATTGCATATATATGGAAGACCCCCCCTGTGTAAATGCAGTGGTGGGAGATAGAATATTATGATATTTGAAGAACAGCCAGCAGGTGCATTTAACTGGAATGCAGAGAACAGGAAGGGGTGTAATATAAAATAAGATAGGAAGGATAAGTGGGTGCCAGGTTGTGAAAGGCCTAAATGCCAGACTTAGAATTTTGTATTTTATCCTAAAAGCAGCAGTGGGAAACCTTTAGAAATTTTTAGGCAAGTATTTGGGACCCCATGGACTAGAATGAGCTTTTATATAGTACTAGCTTAGTGGTTACATGCAAAGATGATGGAAGATGAAGCACATACAAAAGATATCCCACACATGATACATTTAGCTGTACTTTAAAGCTGTTAACTATAGTATCTAACAATATCCACATGGGGAAGTACCAAGCCTCTGACTGAGTTCATAGATTTTTGTGAGTTTTAATTTTTTTGTTGTTGAATCTCTTTAATTTACTCTTTAATTTAATTTACTTTTATAGTAAACTTGGAAAGTTTACTATATTATACTCAAATGGATAAAAACAAATGGAGAAAAAAACTCAATTCCAGACTTGACTCAATGATGGAGAAACTCTATTGGATAGATATATTGAGAGAACTAAACTGGAAAATAGAGAATATGGTTTTTATTCATTTGTATACGTAAAATTCACAATAACTTATCGTGTTCTAGGACATGAAGAAGCCATAGATATATTTAGAAAGACTCACTTCCTCTCTATAGGAATCCATTATTTTCTTTGTTTTTTGATATTCTTTTTTAAAAATGGGTGTTTTTGTTTTTCGTCATCTTAATATTTCACTGTATTAATATCTCACTCCACCCTCTTCCAGTGAACCAATAAATAATTGATTTATTTATTTTATTTTTTAAATTATTTTTTATTTGTTTTCAGTGTTCTTCAATCACCCATAAAGAATTTTTAAAAAGAGGAAGTGGGGGGAAAGCCATTCAGAGCTAACCAACACATTGAAGAAGTCTAACATCACATGCATTGTTTTACACTTGTAGTCTTCTACTTTTGCAAAGTGAGCAGAAATGCCTTCTTATCTCGCTTTCTTGAGTGGGCCTCCCATTTTTGAATCTATAAAAAGATTTAGAATTGGATCTGAGATCCCTTGCAGTTCTAAATCCTTAAGTGTTTCTGGGTGGAATTGGTGATCTCTATATTTCCTTTACTAAAATTTTTCTCAGCATAAGTGAGTACACTAATGAATATGATTAAAATTTTCTGTGATAATTTAGGGTCATACAGATACTCAGGTTCATCATTCTGAATATCAAATTCAAGTACCTTACGTACTTATTGAGTTCATAGTCCTGTGCTCTAGGTGGAGATACATAGATGAAAAGTGTCAGTCTCTGTCTTGAAGGGACTGTTTAATAGGAAGAATAAACCATGTATGCAAAGATAAGTGTAATATGAAGTAGAATGTGATAAGGGCAGATTTTAGGAGGTAGAGATGTGAAGGATGCATTTTAGGGTTTGGAATAGCTTGTGTGAATGAACAAAGTGGGAATAATGCCATATAAAACTGGGTAATAGCTGGCATACTGGTTGTCTGTAATGTATATGGCACAAAGAGGGAAATATAGTAAATTAAAAATAAGTTCAGGGTTGCTTAAGTACATATATATATATATATATATATATATATATGTACACATACAAGGTACTTAGGGCAGCTAGATGGTGCAGTGGAGAAGGAATGCCAGGGCTAGAGTCAAGAAGATTGATTTTCCTGATTTCAGATCTGGCCTCAGACAGGTACTAGCTGTGTGATCCTGAGCAGGTCACTTAATCCGATTTGCCTCAGTTTCCTCATCTGTAAAATGAGCTAGAGAAGGAAATGGCAAACCCCTCCAGTATCTTTCTTTGCCAGGAAAGCCCAAGATGGGGTCATGAAGAGGTGAACACAATTGCAAAACAGCCCAGGGTCCTTAAAATATATCCTACTAAAAGCAATGGAGAGCCATCTGAAGGTTTTTGAGGAGAATTTATTAAAGTTATTTTGGTGGTTAATGTGAAGGATGAATCGGGGAATGGAGAGTAGATTCAGGTTAATTAGACTATTTTAATAATTAATTTTTAAAAGAATTTTTTACCTCATTTATTCCTCACAACAAACACTGAGATAAGTTCTATAGCTGTTTTATTATTCTCATTTTATGGATGAGGAAATTGAGGCACTGAGAAATCAAATGATTTACCTGTGATCACATTTTGTATGTATTAAGGTAGAATTTGAAAACCAGCTCTCCCCTTAATCTGTCATCTTTTCACCATATTGCCATGCCTCTATAAATGAGAGCCTAAATTACCAGTAATGTGAGTACAGAGGAAGTGCCTGGTGTGAGAGCTATTTTCACCCATTTAGATGTAGAAAATGAAGGCAAGGGAAGAGTCAGAGAACTCTGGGCATGGTTGACTAGGAGGATGGTGGGGAGAAGGGCAGGTTTCTGTAGGAGACAGTGGTGAGTGCAACTTAGGGCACATGGAGTGTGAGATAGTGCTGGAATGTCCAGATGGAAATATCTAGTAGGCAGTTGAAAATATAGAACTGGAGTTCAGGGAAGAGATTGATACTAGAAATAGTCAGGTATATAGATTGATGGGTCATCACCATAAAGGTGATTGAAGACATGGCAAGTAGATGTAACTGCCAGGGAAGAAAGGTGGATGAGAGTCAAACACAGGGATTGAGGGGGAGTATCAGGGGTCAGTGCCTCCTTTGGTACTGGGGAAAGATGAATTACTGCAGGAGACTGCTGTGTTTTGCAGTATTGTAAATGTGGAAGATTTTTAAGCCAGTGGGATGATTTTATGGAAGGCTAAGGATGTATGTTTTCATTTGTTTTCTTTTGGTTGTCTCCTGAAAATAGTTAGAATATAACCAGAAATTCTATTTCATTGAGCATCTTGGTTATTTGGGTTTTGGTTTTTATTATACATGCATTTAAATGTATTACTTGCATTTGTCTCCCTAAGATTTAGTGTTGGAAGGAAAATCAACAATTGGGCTTTTTGCGTTTGTTTTTGGGTTTAACAGAATGTAAATATGAGCATAATGATGTCCTTAAATTAAAACATTTAGTTATACATCCTGACTGATGTTATAATGTAATATCAGAACTGGTGAAGATTACTTGTTTAATATACAAAATAAATATCCCAAGGCTTGTTAGCTCTATTGTTTTGCTGTGTTTTCTTGCAGCCAAATGATTCTTAAATCATGTTGTCTGCCTCAGGTATTAGATGTACTTTCAAGGTACAATTCTTTCTTAAAACGTGTGTGTGTGTGTGTGTGTGTGTGTGTGTGTGTGTGTGTGTGTGTGTGTGTGTATAAATAATAAAATAGGAATAACATAGAAGGAGCATATTTTAGTGGAGGAGTTCTTAAACTTTTTGTGTCATCGACCTCTTCTAGCACACTAGTGAAACCTATGGACCTCTTTTCAGAGGAATGTTGGTTGCTATATTTGTAACTGAAGGAAATACTAAATTTCAGTTAGAAGTTAGTGAAAATAAAAATATTATTTTCCCTCCTCCAAGTTCCTGGACTCCTTGAAGTCTACACATAGATCTTTATCCGTGGTCCCCACATTAAGTACCCTTGGCTTAGTGGTAAAATTAGTGGATATGGAGTCTCAAAAGACTGGTGTTTCAATGTTAGCTCTGCCATTTACTAACAGGGTAAACTGATCTCTCTGTGTTTTAGTTTTTCCCTCCCTCCCTCCCTCCACTAAATAAGGGAATTTGATTAGATATCATTTGAGGTATATTTCTTTAAATATGTATTATATGATATGATACTCTCATTTTGAATTCTGATTAAAAGCTAGCAGACTTTAAAATACCAACTATATACAATAGTAAGAGTCATATAGACCACGGAATCAATCAACAAGAATTTATTAAGCACTTACTGTGTGCAGGTTCTGAGGCTACATTGACAAGTGAAACCATCAGCGCTCTGAGTCTAATTCAATACGTATAATGTAAATAAGGATATGCAAAATGTGTTCAAAATAAATATGAGATAAATTTTGGTGTAGGAGGATCCTAGCTGCTGGGGGGGATCAGAGAAAGCTTCATTTAGAAGTTGCTGCTTGTACAGAGTTTGGAAGGAAATAAAGAATTTCATCAAAGGCAGAAGTGAGTAAGGAAAATACTCCAGAATAATTATGATTCTGATTCTTGTTTTACCTTTGTATGTTTAGCTGCAAAACTTTTTACTGACATCTGTGTCAGTTTTTGCTTAATGACCTTTCCAGAATAGAATTGATCCTCCCACCAGTTTCCATTTTTCTTTTTTCTCACTACTTCATAGGGGTGTTGTGAGAAAAGTGCTTTGTAATAAACCTTAAAATACTATATAAATCTGAGTAGCTATTTATGCCTTGCCATATGTTCCCTCATAAAAAAGAATCTTTTGAGAATATTCTCTGTTGTGTTTAGTTAATGTCTAATTTTCTTCTCCCCTAGATGAAAATAAACCCATTTGGATGCATGCTGAGGAGAGAGAAGAATGCAAAGTAAGACTGTAACATTTTTAGAGATTGTTCAAGATTTTCTTTGTGTGAGTTCAAGATTAATTGTTATATCATTTCTAATTTAGGGAAAACAAAAGGATGGGACATCTTTTGGGGAATATGGTGGCTGGTACAAAGCTTGCAAAGTTGATAGGTATGTATGCGTGTTTTACATTGGCATACAATTGAAGTTGTTGGAGATATTTCAGATATTTTACTTTCATCATTTCAGAGTTTTCCTCAGCATTAAACTGGTGATTTGAAAGTCAAACAAACATTGATTGCCCAGTATATATGAAGCATTAGGGATGCCAAAAAATTTTTTTCAAATGACTGAGTCCCTGCCTTTAAGAAGCTTTTCATGTTACTGGAGGAATAAGAAATATATAAATTTGTAGCATATAGAGTGCCTCTAAAAATCTATTCAAGATACTCTGTTTCCACTCAAAACTGTAGCCCATTCCTTCCTCCAATGAGTTTATTCTTAATTGTCATCCAGAGTTCGTAGTTCAAAGGAAAGACATTTTATGAAATAGCCTTGTAAACATTGTAGCAATGGTCATTCCAGCCCCAGCACTGTTGTGTAGGGACTTTAAAGCCTCTCCCTAATAAGGGGAAGCGCATGCTGACAACTCTGTAGCGAGAGCTAGTTTTGAATCATTATGCCTAACTTACCTTACCAGAGCGCCCCCACCCAAGCTTGTCTTTCCTTTTAACCAACAAGGTTTTTGAAACTGTTTTTGTGTCGTGAAGACTGTTGGCTGTCTGATGTTTGTAAATGTATATAATAAAACATATAGTAGTATCAGACTGTTTATACAGAGATACATTTATCAAAATATATTTTTAAAAAATTAGTTTCACAGATCGCAGGTTAAAAACCTATTTTAACTCCTTGGGCACTGAGATCATACTTGTTTATCTCAGATTATTGATTTAGAATTAGAAATTTCCAAAGTCCATGACTTGGCATGCAAATTAATTTAATTCAGAACAAAAGGTAAGCAAAAGAGTCAAGGTCATTATTTTCCATCCTCTTGACTTTTTGATGTATGCCAGTAAAAAAACCTTTTAACTTTGGTGCTGTATTTTGGATATATCCTTCTCAGTCACCCACAGGAATAATAAATACAAGGTAGAAAATGAAAAGGAATCAAGAATAGACAGTATAAAGAATTCTTAGGAAATTTGAAGAGGGAGAGAACACTCTCAGCTGAGGGGAGATTTGCGTAGGGGAATTGACACCTGAGCTGAGCTTTGCAGGTAGATTATAGTACCATGGGCTTATAGTTTCATTAGTCTAATCCTTTAATTTTACAGATAAGGAAACTGAGTCCTAGGGAGATTGAGTGACTTGTTCTAGGTAGTAAAGGGCAAAGCCAGAATTTCAAACTAGTTTCTGTGTCTCCAAAGCCAGCCTTTTGTTTCACTGTACCATGCTGCATCCTAACAATCAAAATGTCAAGAGTGGGGAGGGTGTGCATTTCAGACATGGATATGGAAAAGAGTATTTGAGGGTTTGGGGAACAGCAGATAGCATAACTTGACTGGGAAGAAGAGTCTGTGAGATGTTATAACGTGAAGTAGTGCTAGAAAAGGTCTAGTGAAGCAGACTTGCGGAAGGACTTAACCAGTGGTTAAAGAGTTTTTATTTTTATCTTAGAGGCATTAGTACGTAAAGACTTTTGAACAGGGGAATAACATAGGATTAAATTTATGCCTCAGGAAGATTATTTTGGCAGCTGTAGAAAAGGTGGATTAGAGAGATGAGAGACTGGAGGCAGGGAGAGGAGTTACTGGGTGAGGAACCTGCAACCTCAAGGCCCCATGTGGCTCTACTAGATCCTCAGGTGCAGAACAAATCATTTTATTAAAGGGATGTGTTGTGTGAAGTGTGGATTCAGAGGGTCTCACTTGAGGACCTAGAAGCCACATGTGGCCTTGAGGTTGCAGGTTCCCCATTCCTGATGAGGCTATTGCAAGTAGTGCCCAGGTGAAGGCTGTTGAGACCTGAAATAGGTTAGTGGAAATGTGAATAGAGAAAGGGAGATGGATGTGAGTAATGTGGAGGTACAATGTACAGGCCTTGACGATTGATTGAATGTGAATAGATGAGTGGAGAAAAAAGAATCAAAGATGACACTTAGGCTTTAGGTTTTAGGGACCAAGAGGATGATGGTGGTGCCATCATCAGAAATAGGGAAATTTGTCAGAGCAAAATTTAGGAAGGAGGTGAAAAATTGGTTGTAGACATTGAATTTGAAATGCTAGAGAGGTATCCATGTGGAGATGTTCATTGGGCAGTTGGAGGTTCTGTGATATTGGAGTTGAGGAGAGATTAGAGATAGATATAAAGCTTTTGCAGTCAGTCTTCATAGCTGTGACTTCTGACGCAGTGGGTGAAAAAGAAGAAAAAAGATCCTGATACAGTGTCTTGGGGGATACACTCAGTCTTAGGGGCAGGAGATGAGCCTAAGGGGACACTAAGAAAGGCATGTAGTCAGATAGGGAAGAGCAGAGCTAAATGAGATCACTGTTGCAGTGTATCGTGTTAAAGGCTTTAGAAATATCATGGAAGGGTGAAAACTGATAAAATGTCTTTGAATTTAGCAATTAAGACATACTTGGCAACCTTCAAGAGTAGTTTCAGGACTCTGTTGCAGTTGAAGCCAGATTTCAGGGGATAGAGGAATGAAAGGGTAATGAAGAGGCAGCAGTGAGTGTTAATATATTCTTCATAGGAGTGTAGCAATGAAAGGAAGGAGGAGATGCATGGAATTGGTGTGGTGATATAGTCAAAGGAAATTTGGTATTGGTGATTGTTTTAATAAATCATAAATTCTGTAAACCTCAGCAGAAAAGTATGATTAAGTTCAATAATTTTCTTAATCATGGTAGATTTCAAATAAATATGCAGAATAAGGAATAAAACCATTAGGAAAACTCTAAATTTGTTATACTGTCTATACTGACAAATTTATGAGCAAAGAAAAACAAAAAATCCATTTGTTCTTCCATTTTTCTGAAGTTTTGTTATCTTTATACTTATTCTTTCTTACATAATTGTAGTCAGCATTTGTCTAGTGTTGATTCTGTTTCTTGCTTTTCATCCTTTTATATAGTTTTCCTTATTTCCTTGTATTTATGTTTATAGTTTTTATGATGTTATATTTTGTTACACACATCATTATTCAGCAATTATTGAACATAGAAGCTTTTGCCCAAATTTTGCTATTATCAACAAAGTGATTATAATATTTTTATGTAGATAAGTGTTATTTTTTTTCTTTTTCCACGATATCGTTAAAGACTTTGGAGTAGATTAAAGGGTACAATTAATTTCTTGACTTGCTGTAGTTGTCTTAGTGCTTTCTCAGAAGTTTGCACCAAGTACAGATCTAGCAATAGTGTAAGCAATACTGTAAGCAGATTTATCTGCTGATCTTTTAGTATTGGATTTTATTATTTTCTTCTGTTTTTGTCCATTTATTGGGTGTAAAGTGGTAGCATCTTAACTTTCTCTCGATTTGTCATTTTTGAATCCTAGCTGCCTCCTGTGCATCTCCAATGAATGTTCTCTTACCAATCAAAACTTACCATATCTAAAATGAAACTTACCATTCCTTCTAAACTCACTCCTAATTACCCTTTCTTTTAAGAGAACTTTAATTCATATTAAGAGAACCTTAATTCATAATCTCCTTGATGCTGTATTCAGTTGCCAAGTCTTAGTGGTATCATCTCTTATAGCTTTTAGTTGAGACCCTTATCATAGATGATTATTATGGTTTTCTGAACTCCCAAAATAGCATTCACAAAATACAGCCCTGACTATGTGAATACCCTTGCTTTTTACCATTAAATACAAACTTCTCAGCTTGACATTTAAAGCACTCATCTGTCATTCCAGACATTTCTTTTATGCCTCTGTTACATCTACCTTCCAGCTAAACTGTATTACTCTCCCAAATTCAACACTCCAGCTTCCGTCACTGCTTTTATATAATCTGTCCATAGTACCTGCAGCATGTTCCTTTTTCACTTTTGCCTCTTGGAATGCCTAATTTCCTTCATGGCTCAGCCACGTTTCTATTTCTTAAACAAAAATTTTTCTGGCTCTCAAGTTGTTGCTAGTGTACTCTCCTTTAGATTTTCCCGTGTTCATATTGTATCGCCTGCAGTAGAATGTAAGCTTCTTGTAGGCAAATACTATTTTGTTTTTGAATACTTTTTTGAGCCCCCCATGGTGCTTCCAGACATGTTTACTACCATGATTCAGCAGCCTTTCCTTTGAGCTTTGCTATTTCCACATTTTTCATTCAATCTAGATCCTGTAAGCAGTATCTACCAGTCTCTAGGTCATTCTCTTTCCTTTCTTAAGAGTTTAATACCTAGGTCATAATCTTCCTATCTCCCCCAATTCCTTCCCTATGGGGGGACTTAAACATACATCTTGATGTCCCCTTTGACACCCAAATATACCAATTCCTTGTTCTCTTTAAATCATGTGACCTAGCTAAATAAAGATATAGTCATGCCCTTGGTCTCGCCATTACCCACAACTGTTATGCTTCCACCGTTAAAACACTGAAATATTTTTAAACTAATAACCCCTAATATTCTTTGTCTTCCTGTACATTCCCCATCTAAAACTATTTTTTATCTTCACCATGACCCCCAATTTCATCATCATCCTTACTCTAATTTACCCTTCTTAATCTCCACCTGTTTATTAACCACTTTATTTTCAAATCTCTGGCCCACGTATCCTATTGATGCTAAATAAAAGAGTTTCTGTTTTATCCTCCAGCAACTGACACAGTAGATAAAGTACTGGACCTGGAGTCAGGAAGACTTTATCATCCTGAGTTCAAATCTGGCCTACAGGCACTTACTAGCTATGTGAACCTGGACATGTCACTTCACCCTTTTTGCCTCAGTTTCCTCATCATCAGTGAAATGAGCTGGAGAAGAAAATGGTAAACCACTCCAATATCTTTGCCAAGAAAACCCTGAATGGGGTCACAAAGAATAAAGATATGATGGAAAATGACTGAACAACAACTCTAAACATATTCTATTCTAGACACAATAGGGAACTACTAGAGTTTTTTGAGTTGGGGAGTGACATGGTCAGATTTAACTTAAGGAAAATTACTTTGGCAGCAGTATAATTTAGAATGTGAATAGATACAGGCCTAGCCTTTTTCTAAGCTCCAGTCCTATGTTATAAACTGTCTGTTGAGTATTTCAAGTTGATATCTAAGTATCTTTTTCAAAACTGAACTCATTTACCTTTCCTCCAAACTCATCCTTCTTCTCTTCTGAATTTCCCTATTTCTGCCAAGGGCACCACCATCCTGCCCCCATTGTCATCCATGATAACTCACTTTCACTCACTCTATACATCCAATTATTTCCAAATCCTATAATTTTTTTCCCCTTTCCACAATATGTCTTTAATGTGCCCCTTTGTACTCATAAAGTTATTACCCTGGCTTAGACCCTAATCATTTGTCACATTATAAGAGATGAAATAGCACAGCTAAAGTCATAGTTGGAAGGGATTTCATGTATTATCTAGTCTAATCCATACATGAACCAGAGTTCTATCTGAAATTTCTCTGACAAGTGATCAGTGTTTGCCTGGGCAGACTATTATATTTTTTAGTGATTCTGATTGTTAACTTTTGCTTTTGATTTTGAGGGAAAGTCTTTTTCTTTTTTAATTTCAACTTGTTGCTTCTAGCTCTGCCCTTTGGATTGAAGCACAACAAGTCTAATTCTTCTTTTGCTGAGAGAATGTTTGGACTGTAGCTCCTAATTATTCTTTATGTTGATTCTCATTTGTGCCTTATAACCCCGTAAGATAAGTAGAAGTTTAAATAATATTCCATTGCTAAGGGAAATATAGGCTCAGAGAGATTAAGGGACTTGTCCCGGGTTACACACCCCTAGTGAGAGAATAAGGTATCCTAATCCAAGTATGTTACTCAGAGTTGTGTGTTCTTTTTTTGCATTAATTTTGCATTTTTTTGCATAAAGAAATTCAGTTTGAATAAATAAAGTATTAAAATAAGCACAATAGCTAAGGTTTTTTTCTTGTCTTTGTAGGTTTAATGTTTAGTTAGCTATAGCACATGTGGACCAAATGATTTTTCTTGTGATTGAATAAAGAAGTTGCATCACCTGCCCTTGATTTCTCAGTCATGCTTTTATTTGGGGTTTAATGGTAGAATACAGAGTAAGTTACTTTGTGTTATAAAAACATATTGATGTTTTATTGGTGGGGTGGGGAAGAAGTCTAGATCTTGGAAATTTTCCAGTCTCCTTACCTATTCCTCTCTAGTTTCCTAAAAGATTCAGTTCAAGAGCCATTTTCCACATAAGGCCTTTCTTGGTCTTCCCGAAACCCTGCTCCTTGTACCCCTAGCTACTAATGGCTTACCTCTGAAATGATGTGGTACTTATTTCATATTTATTTCACACATGCATGTGTATATGTATACATGTACACCGTGGGCAACATATATAACATATGCACACGTGTGTATGTATAGACGTGCGTGTTGTCTTCCCTGATGTAAACTCCTTGCGTGGAAAGGCTATTTCATTTTTATCTTTGTGTCCCTTGTGCTTTGTACATTCCTGACATATTGTAGGCACTTAATAAATGCTTCCTATGTGATGGTCTGCTTTGCATATTCTAATTGTATATTAGCTGACTCTATTTTATTTGACTTTTATGATGTTGTACATAATTCTTTTCAAGAACCATTTTATGTCCAAAGCACTAGGTTATTCAAACATTAAATAATAGTGTTTGCAATCATTAATTTTATAGTCAGTAGTACAAGAGATCAGAAATTGAATATATCTTAAGGAATGATTTTGATTGTTTTGCCAGTCATTAATTAGTTATATACAATGCTGAGAAAAATATTAAGAAAAAATTTAAATCTATTTAAGAATTTATTAAATATAGCTTTAAGTATGAAGGTTATGTCCCACAACTTAGATCACAGATAGGCTTAAGTTTCTAGAGAAAGAAGAAATTTCCAAAGAAATTTAAAATTTTGAAATAATCCAGGATTATAATTTTAGTGACTTCCAAGTTAAATTTCTGCCTACTCTTTAGAACTATATTTGTGGCAGTAGTAACCTGATACTCTTGTTTTCTACTGTATTAGTTATAAATCTGTTTAACACCTTTCTACAGTCCAACTGTGACAACTACTTTAAAGAACCTTGGAGCACTTTATAGACGTCAAGGCAAGTTTGAAGCTGCTGAAACATTAGAGGAAGCAGCCATGAGGTCTCGAAAACAGGTAAATTTTAAATCTCTCTTGTTTTTAGTTTTTCTATTTATGAAGACTTTTAATTTAGATGGGACACTGGATAGAGCACTGGACCTGGAGCAGGAAGGCCAAAGTTCAAATCCAGGCTCAGACCAGCCAGGACATTTCTTAACCTTTTTCTACCCAAGTTTCTTGCTCTGCAAAATTGGGCTAATAATAGCACGTACCTCACAGGGGCACTGTGAGGATCAGATGAAGTAGTATTTCTAAGTGCTTGGCACCCCTCAATGTGTGTTATTACAGGTTACATTCTGAAAGTCTTATTTGGGAAAATTTATAGGAGTCAGATGTCAAATATTTGACTTACTTTAATTTTTATAATTAAATCATAGCATCATAGAGTACTAGAACCCAAAAGGAATTTAGAGAACACCTGGTTCAATGCCTTCATGATACAATTGAAGAAACCAAGGCCCATGGAGATAGAGTGATTTTGCTGAAGTCAGGAAATCCTGCAATGTCACCAATGTCTTTTCCCACATAGCATGTGTTCTCTGTAATGTTATCTTGTCTCTGTTTAAGTTGGAAGAATCAGTAACTAAAATTTGCGACTAAGTTCTGACTTCTTAATTATCTATGAAAATCCTAATTTAATATCAAGGCTCATTCTGGATTTTTTTCTGACATTCAGTTACTCTTTCAAACATACTTTTCTTGGGAGGAAAAAAGTTATTCATTGAATTGAGTACCATGAGACATTTGGTCATCATTTGAATCCTGATTTTCCATTTTTCCTGTTAAATTGCCAAAGTTCTCCAGAATTTTCAAATTCCTTATAAAGTAACGTAAGATAAAATTGCCTATAAGCAAGTGGGATGACTTACACTACAAATAATATGAGATGTCAAAACAGTGCATTGGACCTGTGTTTTTACAACTATGTGAGTGACCTTGACAAGTCATCCTAAAATTTGTTTTTTCATTCAATGAAATAGGGAGGTTGAATTGTACGACTCATAAGATCCCTTCTACCTTTCATATTCAGTTATGTGATTTCATAATTTATGAATTGTATTATGTTTATTAGTAACATCAACTATTAAACCTAGCATTCAATAAACATTTGTTATTAAGTGCCAACTTACTATAAACAACAACCATTCCTGTGTTATGTGTAAGATGAATCAACAAAAGTTATACAGTAGGTTGTGCCATGTAATTTTTTTTATTGAGATCTTTTGTTTTTATGTTACCTTTGATTCCTAATATATTCCTTTTTCTTTAGTACGATATCTTGGGAAATAAGCAATCATGTTTGTCCTTTATGACAAAGAAAAGCAAAAGTCTTATTAAAATGATAAATGTCATCTTTTATGTAAACTACTTGGAATTAAATTCCATTTTTAAACCTACAGAGATGCAGAAACCATGCAGATACTAACTAATAACTAAAATTCCGTTAAAAAATCATCACATGCAAAATGAACATTGTTTAGCATAATACATTGCTTATGAAAATCAAAAAAAATTGTAAAGTTGCTATTAACTGAAATGTAGATATGCTTTTGTTTTAGCTTTATTTTACTAATATAGTTTCTTTTAGGAGAATTAATTATATTATTTTAACATAAATTGAGCTAGCTAGGCATAAATGGCACACAAATGAAAATTGATACATGACATTTCTCAGGCCCTCAGTAGTTAAAAATGCTTTATATTCATTCTCAGTTGAGCCTCAGAACTCTGTAAAGTAAGTAGAAGTACAAGTAATATCCTCGGATAATGAAATAGGAGTTCAGAGAAGTGAAGGGTCTTGTCCAAGGTTATAGATCCCTAGTTACAGAATAAGTATCTTCCTCCAGGTATGTTACTCAGTTAAATGTTGTTTTCAGTACTCCACCTGCCCTTGATTTCTCTGTCATGCTTTAATGTGGGGTTGATGGTGGAAAACTGAGTCATTTACTATGTTATAAAAATATATTGATTTTTTTTTTCAGTAGAAGTTCTAGATCTTGGAAATTTTCCAGTACAGTTTTAGTGCTGAAATGTAAATCCTTTTTCCCCTTGCCTGGCTCATAGGGTCTTGACAATGTTCACAAACAGAGAGTAGCTGAAGTGCTAAATGACCCTGAGAGCATAGAAAAAAGAAGAAGCCGAGAAAGTCTCAATGTTGATGTGGTAAAGTACGAGAGTGGTCCTGATGGAGGGGAGGAAGTGAGTATGAGCGTAGAATGGAATGGGGTAAGTACAGTACACAGTTTACAAGTATAATATAGGCAGTTCACTGCTGTAACAAAATCTGCTTTCTTTTATAGCCCTCTTTCCATTAGCATTTTTTCATTAGATTTTCTAGCTCATTTATTTTGGACTTTGTCATTGTTAAAATCAAGTGAGAATTAAGAAAACATAAGATCCTGCCTTTTGCTAATTAACTTTTGTTATTATTTCACTTTTCACTCATTTAAACCAGTTTGAAATGATAATTTTGTTTTTAGGAATTGAAAGGTTGGGCTTAACTGTGAGCATTTAAATGCTGATTGAGTGTCCTGGTTATTTAAAGCATGATACATGAAGTGTAGGTTCATTTTAGTATTAGGATTAGTTTGACAGTTGGCTAATTTGCTTTTATTTACTCATTTTTATCACTAATTTCAGTGTTTTTATTTCACTGCTTAGACTGCTATATAATTTTGTTCAATTGAATCCCTTTACATTAAAGAAAAATCAATTTATAAATTAAAATTGTATAAATGACTGCTTTTTCTTTATATGTGTTCTCAATATAAAAATACTGTTCATCTGTTTCCATTTGAGAGAGGAGGATATCCAGAGTGGTGCATTTATATCTTATGAAGAGTTTTATTCAGATTAACTCATTTAACCCATATGCCAGTTCCTATAGGAAAAGTGTTGTGGTTCCATTTTAATCCTCTTAATAAAGTTAGTTTTAGTTTTTGACTGTTTTTAGAAGATTTATTAAAAACTCAAACTTAAATGTCAGAGATGAATCTTAGATACTAAATATGAAGAAACTGTTGCCATATTTGGAACCTTTAATATCTGTGAAAAGCATTGTATTACTTGAAATTCATTTTACCTTTTGAAATCACAGGTCCGTATTCTAAAAGAAGTCAAATGTGGCTTTTTATATGCTTATTATTTATTGAATGTTTATGGTATGAGCAGTTTTAAGTTATATTGTCTAGCTGTTTTTGACTTTTAGTTGCATCAGGTAGTTTTTTATTGCAGGATTTGCTAGAATGTGTTCAGTTGTTTTCTTGAAGAAAAGCTGTATTGTAATGCCAGGAACTTTGCACATTCAAGAAAAGGGATGCAGTTTAGTTAATTACAGTTCCATAAAGAAGTTTTTGCCATATTTGTTTAGTGATAGGTTGTCATTATCTAACCATTTTTTCCTTTTGATTAGTATGTTAGCTTGTTTACTACATGAATCCATTTCTTTATCAGGATCTTATACATCTATGGTAGTTTGAGAGAAATTATTGTAAGGGACATTTTTGTAAAAATGAGTAATGCTGCAGAAATTGGAGGGTGAATCTTCTTACCATTTTCTAAAGCTGGCATTTCCTTGGCATTGGTTTTCTCAGTGCCAAGACAATCAATCAGCATCCATTTTGATATCCTTACATCTGTCTGTATAGTGGCCCCAAAAGAAAACATTTGAATAGTTTTTAATATTGTCCACTTGATATTGGAACTGTGTACTGTACTCTTCCCTATAATATGCTGTTTTATTTGCATGCTTTTATATGCTAGGAGTAAATAAAATTATTTTTACTTATTAAAAGTAAGTGTGTAGTTTTTGATATTCTTAATAGAAGTTCTTAAAGAACTCTTGAGACAGTATTTCTAGGTCAATATATTTGTCTGAAAATGAGCTAATTAAGTCATTGATAACTTTAAGACTGGAAATTACTTAACTTAGGAGAGTTGGTTTCATTATTTCTGTCGATAGTTATCATCATCACTGTTTTGCCTTATTATGGAATCTTTCCTGTCTTGGAGGAGTGGACTACAACATCCTGCCTGTTGGGATTTCAGCCTAGAATTATACATAATATACTTAAAATTTTCAAATGAGTAAAGAGTAGTTATTTTCTTAAATAGATTCCTATTTTCTTCCTATTATTCTCAAACTTTTTCATTCTACAACTTAGGACCACTGGCAGTACAATATTTGGGTGTTATTTTCTCCTCTTCACAAACTCCTCTTATCAGAAACTAACATAGTGTTTTTCTTTTCAGAGGCAATATTCTTGACCCCTTAATCTCTAAGTGGACCAACAGCTTTGATAAAATACATTCCAGGTGCATTGTACTGGGTTAATTCACTTTAAGCTGTAGTAAAATACTACCTTGTTACTTTAAGATTTCACAATATAAACTTGATATTGTCCATTTGGTCAATCGTATTTTGGCAGCAAGGCTCCTCCACCAATAAAGGTGATGAGTGATGGGATGTGAGACCAGAGGGAAAGCTCTATGGTAGGAAATAATGGGATATTTTAAGTTGTAATAATATGTGCAAATTTTTGAGCCCACATATGCTGTTATTCAGACAGATTGAAAACATATGACTTATGTATGTTCGAATGGAAACTACAACATAAAGTTAATATAGTATGTGAATACTCTTTGATTCCACCTATTTACAGAGAGATGAATTATATATTCTTCAAAAATATGAGGAATATCGAGCAAATTTTGAGACTTAAACCCTAATTTTTAACAATATAATAATAGTTCCTTTGTTTAAGAAGGTACATTATCACATTCTTTGAGATTTTAAGTTTTAAGTAAATTTCATTGAGTTGAAAGAAAACATTTTTGAACTTGAGATTATAATTGCTTATTTAAAATTTAACTTGCCTGAAAGAAGTCCTGAAAAGCAGTCACTTAAAAAGACAGGTTTTATTTTGCTTTTTCAGTGCCCCATGTTTCTGAACCTGCTAGAGTAGTATATAAATAAATACTCTTGATTAGAGTTACTTTTAAACTTTGAATGTAAAGTTAGACATATTTCTTGAAAGGGTAGTCTTGTGTTTCACATAAAATGTGTATGTGCATGCCTGTCTCAGGCCCTTATGTGTACTAGTGATATGGAGCAGTCCTTTCTGGGGGTTTATGAATAAAATTTAGTGACCATGTTTAAAACTTAACTTTTTCAGATTAGCCTTACCGTGAACATCAGATATATAATTACAATTGAACATGTTGAATTCTATGTAAAATATTCTATATGAATTAAAAGTGTTATCTTTCAACTAGTTATCAGAATTGGAAATTAAGGACCCGTGATTTCCTATGTTCATTTACTTATGTAATTATCTCCTTTGGGAAGAGGGGGGAGGGTGGAACACCTAGAAATAAAATTTAGTACCGTATATATTCTTCTACTCAATATGAACTGGAGCTTGTTTCTGACTAAAGTATTCTGGTTAATAGAGTTTCCTTGTTTTATTAATTTTTTGGATGGATGAAAGACAACATTTCTAGAGTTTTTATTTAGAATTTGAGGTATTTTGTTGTAATTATTTATCTAGTGTTCATTGACAATGACCTACTTAACATTAAACACATGGGACATAACTTTATAAATATTTATGTATATAGAACATTTTTATATAGGTTTTATACACAAATATTTGTGTCATAATAATTGTTCTCATTCCTGTAGTGTTTTCAGTTTGTAAAGTACTTCCTGAAGGTTCTTCAGGGACATCAGTTATAAGTATGTTGTAAATAAAGTGCCAATAAACAGGCAATAAAATGCTAGATAAACTGACATAGATCCCTTATCATTAGCTTTAGGTGTAAGGCTCCAGATATAAATAACAACAGCTTCATTAAAGGATAGGACTTGTCAGTTTGTGAGAAAACAACAGAGTAATACACGGACACTTGAACCAAGACTTCTGAGAGCCTTTCAGGTTACTACTTTTTAAACACCAAGTTCTTTTCTCCCAAATGGAGTGCTTTTTCAGATGAGGAAAACTCACTTGACGTACTCTGTTGAACATCTAGTTCTGAAATGTTAGAAATAGAATCTCTTCAAGATTCAGCTCTTTTAAAAAGGTGACTGAACTAGAACGAATGTTGTTTATATAATACTTTTAAATTATAGTAGAACTTTTTTCCTGAAGAACAGCAAGAGCTTTACTTATGTTTCTTGTCCTCCCAACATCCTTGGGGAGTTGGTAACAAGTTTTATTTTTCCATTTTAAAGATGAGGAAAATGAAGCTCGGGCTGGTTAAATGACTTGCTCAACGTTCCATGGTGAGTCAGAGATAGCAAATGAAATCAGGTCTCTTGACTCTGTCTAGGGCTTTTTGCACTAGACTGTCTTGCTTCTATTATAGAGACCAGTAACAAATTTCATCCTTTGGAAATTTTAATTTCATAGCTCATTTTATCAGTTGTATGTTCATCTTTTAAAATGTGCCATAGATATTCAGATCAGTGGAACTTTGGTTCCTAGAGATGTCAGTTGCCTATTAATTTCTTAAAGAATATAAATGCTTTTTGCTTACAAAAGAAAAAAATGTCTCCTTTGTTGTAATGAATAGGCTAAGAAAACTTCTGACAAAAGTTAAAACTTAAATGAATGTACCTTTCATATTTTTAGATTTTTATTTTTTTAAATTGTAGGTTTTTTCCAGAGTTACTCTTAAGTATGATCATTTGCAGAATTTTATTTTAAGAAAATTTTCTAACATACACCAAAATGTTTTATTTTTATTTTGATGTTAGAAGTTAACTCAATCTGTAAAACAATAGCATGCCTAGAATAGCCATTTAATTTTAAAACATCAGTAACAGATGGAAGTAATTCCAATTACCTTTTTTTCCCAAAAAGAATGAAAGATTTTTATGACCTAGAAATACTGTAAACAAAGCTGTTTTAAGTAGAAAACTATTGAAAACAATTTTTAAACAGTTTCATTCAGATTTTCTTTCTTCATTTCTGTCTAACAGGCCTAGATGCCTTTTGTGATTCTTATACTGTCTCCTGCATGACGGGCGTGCTCCATCGTCAAGCTTTAACTTCTCTCTCCAGTACTGACTGCTGTGCTTTTAGCAAACCTCTATGATTCTTGTCAGAGCTACACTTCTGTGTATACTGGCCCTTCCTTTCAGTGCTGTTGTTCTCTTTGGAGGTTTATTTCTGTTGATGTGTAGCTTTGCCAGATAGGTATTTAGTACTACAAAATGTGTTAATAAAACCATTTACTGTGTAACATGAGTTAAAAAAAAAGTAAGAACGACTAGCTGTTCACTATGAAAAAAAGGTAGTTAAAAGTATCACACAAAGTATTATTCAAATGGCATGATGGTGACCTTTTGAGAATTACTAAACTGTAAAAGTAAGGCATGTGCTCCAAGTGCTTTAAATTGTATTTAGAGACCTATAACTTGGTTAACATCAATATGGAACTCTGGATGTCTTCACTTATGATTATTCTAAAGTAGCATTGCTGTTTAGTCTTTGTGTGAAATTTTGGCAAATATGCTTTTCTCTACTAATCTTTAAGTGTTCAGTGATTTGTGTATCTTTGTCTTTCTAACTTCTAATAAACTCACTCTAACTGACCTGCGTCTTGGTGTCTGTCTGCTTCATAGTACTCTTTCTTCCTTTCATGCAAAACTGTATGGCTTCTAGAAGTAGCAGATAGTTACTGCTAAAACGTACTAAATGATTGATTTTGTGAATAAAAATCAAGTCTTCACTATGTGGTTTTGATTTCATACCCAAAAGGTAGAAGATAATGCAAGTTTAATTATGCAAAAATGTCTAAATTGTGATTTCTAAAGCCGAATTCAGATTTGATCTTTCTATTTATGTGAAAGCTAATTTACTGTTCATATCCAGAATGAGTTTATTTGGGGACAACAGCATTTATAATCTATATTTAACAAAATCATCCTGTAAGGTTCATTAAATGAATAGTACATAGATGAGTATTGTATTTGGATTAAAGTATTAGAAGTAAATTTGATTATACCAGGTCTAAATGTCTTAGGTGTTACATCGTTTACTGGACCTAGTGACTACATTTTAATTAAAGTGGAATTTTGTTTTCATGGTATTCCTAGAAGCTTCCTTATTTCTTTGATAATTTTTATGTATTGTCTTTTCTGTCTTACTATAGAAATGTCCTTAATTTTTCTCTTTAGATGTCATTATTTTGGTGTGAACAAGCTTTTTTTATGTTACAGTCTTTTCAGGATAATGGATTACCTTTAATCATTTAAATAGCTAGATTTGCCAGTTGCTACAAGTCTGTTAGCAAATGAAGTAAATCATTTAGAAAACTGATAGGAAAATAGTGACTATTACTAGCAACAACTGAGAACAACTCAATAAGTGGAGGGAAATATTTTCATTCAGCTTTAGCTGTGAGAGACTTGGAAGGGTGGACCCCTTGGCAGCTTCACATTTGTTCACATCTTTTTCAGGATGGCACTGGATCTTTAAAACGCAGTGGTTCCTTTAGCAAACTTCGGGCTTCAATTAGACGCAGCAGTGAGAAGCTGGTTAGAAAGCTGAAGGGAGGAAGTTCACGAGACAGTGAACCAAAGAATCCTGGGTAATTATATTTTCCTAGCTATGTTGATACTTGCCCCGTTTTGTCCCTCTTGTAAACTAAACAGTGGCCAGCGTCATTTTTTGGGGTAGCTTTCTTACAAACTTCTCACACACAAACCTCCGAAAAATATCCCATTTTAATTGCTTATTAATTGAAAGGTTTTAACATCACCTGTCCCTGTGTAGATTGAGAAATATTAAATTGATATCCTACATTGCCCATTTAGGAGATTAGCAAGAACAAGTTTTGGGAAAAGGATGTTGTAGCAAAATAATTTTTGGCTATGTAAGTTAAATATTTAAAGTAATACTGAGGCCCTTTACCTCTAAGCAGTGAAATGTCAATTTCATATTAGGCCTTTAGGCTTTATCTTTTTTATCCTTAGCCTAATTTTGATGCTAGTGTATCTTCCCATATATGTTGTGATTTAATTAAAGCTATTATGTAGCTTAATATTGCCACATAGTAGATAATTGAACTTTTCACTTTAAAAAACAATCACTCACACAAAATGGATTCAGAAAGGAAGAGGGGTAGTTGTAGAAAGGGTTTAAGCTTTGATTGCAGGGTGACATGCTGGAAAATTTTTCTCAGGAATTCTAAAACCCACAGATATTTGTTTCAAATGCATAACTAGTGTCAATCCTGAGAAACATGCATTTCAGAGGTTACAACTCAGTTTGGAGGACAAAGGCATCAAATGTTTTTGAGTGACAAAATTAAGTTTCATCTACTAGTAGTCTTATTTGTCTTTGTTGTTTCCCCAAACTGGCATCTTTTTACTTACCCACTTTGTAATTGGTGAATTCCCACAAGACTAGTGTAACTTACATTTTTTCCAGAGAATTTTTCATGGAAGTTCTATTTCCATATTGTTCTACTGTTAGTAATTTATAGTTTCAGCATATGATGATTGACTTAATATCTTTATATTATTTTCTATGGAGATGTATTTAGAAAGTTCTTTTTATCTCCAGCTAAGAGGCTATTTGGATAAGCAGAAATCAATAAAGACCATTATTACAACTCACTGGATTAATTTGCTGCTTAGCCAATTAAAAAAATAATTTTCAACCTGATGTCTCTTATTGGCATGTAATAATAAACTTTTCGGAAGTGAACTTAAAGTGAATATATAGCTAATCTGCTAGTTGCTATTCTGTTAGTATGGAAAACTCAGTGTAAATTTAGCCTGCTTTTTAGGTTCCATTTCTGAGGATGCATTTAACTAGTAATTAGACATTCACGTGATAGTTTTTGAGACATCTAGAATATTAAAGAAGTGTGATAGCTGCCTTTTATGTGCCATAATTGATTTGGGAGCACTCTTATCTGGTTGGTTGGTGAGGTACTCTGGGAGTGACGTTGTCTGGGAAATTTGTTTGTGAGCCCGGTTTGTCTTTAGAATACTTTCTTACTTAGGGGTTCAAACTTCAGGAGGCTCATAAAATCTGTGTTTGGCATATTTTCTTTCTTGCTCTCTTCCCTTAATGGAAAAAATGTATATATGGGCCAGTGGTTAAGTGCTTTAATTCTAAATAGCTGTTCATTCTGCTTTGCAGAGATATCCAAAGCATTCTTTAAACATCATGATATGAGTTCTCTATAAATATCTTAAGGTAGAAAGAGAAGAAATGAAAAGAATCTGTTTTCAAAATTTTCTACTTTTTGGTGAAGGCCACATCTGGATTTGTGACTCTTTTCTCTCCAATTTTGCATGTATTCTCTCCAATTTGCATGAATTTGGTATCTGTGCCATAGGTTATAAGCTAAAGAAACTAATGTTTAAAATCAAATTGACTTCCTTTATTTCTAAATGCCTACAAACATTTTAGGACGCAAGTGATAGTTTAACATCAACCTTTTTGTAAATGATAATTATCCTGATACTGATGAAGATGTTTCCTAGTGAATTTGTGAAGAGTGTAAAGGTTTTTGTAAAGTTAAAAAAAACATTTTATCTTCAAGTGGTCAGAGAACATAAATCCTTCTTTTTGTGCCCTGTTCTTATAATCACCTGATCAAATTATTTCAGTTTTATACATGTTTTGAAGTTTAAAAAAATCAAATCGCCAAATCTGGCACTAAATGCTCACCATACAGTTTTTGTGTTACTCTTCAAGAATCTCTTATTTCCTAGATGTGGTCATACCCTTCATGAATAGTAGACTATTAGATAGTATTTGATAACAGTTGTAGCTAAAAAAATCATCACTCTCATATGTTGATGAGCTTTTCAGAATTTAACTGGACTGGTCCTGAGTTGTTCATCACAGTTTGTATGTCTTTCTAGCTTGAGGTTATCTGCTAAAATTTGTGCTACTACCTTCTACAACATGATGAGGTATCAGAGTAGTTAATTAATGGAAATTTTTATGTTAAATGGCTTTAACAAATTTCATATTTAGAAGCCAGTTTTGCATATTATATATTCTTCCTATGTTTATTGCATCCATAATTAACAGAAATATAAGTGTGTGATACCTGTAGGTTAATTCACCTACCTATACACCATTGCAGTTTGGTGTGCAGTGTAGAAAATTTGTAAAACTTTTGTATACGCAATCTACAGATAAAATTTTAGATGCTAACGTTATTATAAAAATGGCCTTGAAATTTTTAAAAATTGCTTTAATGGCTTCATGTAGAAATCACTGAAGGAATAACATACTGTTTTAAAAAAAAAAACTTTTATTTTTGATTTGTAAGCATTTTAGGTTTTGAGCCATTAAATCTAAATAGTGTTTACTGGTATACCCAATTCACAAAATGCTATCAGAAAAGGCATCAGTCCCCAAGAATGTAATTTTTCTCATTTTAAAATTATTTGATAGATCTGTATATTCTCCACTATTTTTCCAATTTTTGACCTTTGTGCTTCCTGATTGTTTAAAAGGATGGCTTCAATTTGATTACAAAGAGTTATAAACAACCATAGAAGAGAATGTATGAACTTTAAGTCACATACAGTTAGACCTGGAAGGCATTTTAGAGATTATTGAGTCTAGTCTCTGATTCATTTTATAGAGACAGCTGAGCTCCAGATTGAGGAGGGAACTTGTTCATTACACAGATTTTTTTTATACCACTACATTCTTAAGAACTTTTTGACTGACATAGCATTGAGGTAAATTGAGGTCATCTACTTGTCATATGGGCTTATTTGCAACTTCTGCTTCAAAACATTAGGAAGTAAAGACTGTAACTTTAAATACCTTGTGCTGAGTCTTTCTTTTACCTTTTTTTTTCTTTGTTTTTGTTGGGGGGTATTATCTTTTGTTTATGTCGGGGGAGGGGATAGAGCAAGGATTTTGTAGTTTGGGGATATTTATTCTCTTTATATTAATGAACTTTCTCATGACTTTTGAATGTATACTTTTAAAAAGTAACACTGAGGGCCTTGTCATTGTGCTTGCTGTTTTGGTTGTTGCTAACCTTCCAAGATGTGTGTCCCTGTTTAAAGCTACTGACTTAAACTAATTAATTTAAAATAATATTACTGATAGCTTATATTATTATACCCCATATTTGATATTTAAGGCCCTACTTTCACACATTTAAGATCCTTAATATCAACTATTTTAGACTTTAAATAGATGGTGGATTTGGGTTCTTAGACGTTAATAAACTAAATACAAGATATTGCTTTAAAAATATTAAAAATGTCCCTCAAAACACTGTGTTTAAATAGATAATTGTTTATAACAATAATCTGACTATAAAATCATAGAATTATTTTATGCTGGGGGGAATGTTAACGTAGATAATATAATTTCAGAGTGTCTTCTGATATATGTAACACATCATGTAATTTGACTAAAAGTATTTTGAATAATGAGCTTTGAATTTCTAGCTAGAAAAATTTGGAAGTGTTTATTTTTCATAACCACTATATGAACTCTTCCAGTTTTCCTAAAACATGTATAATTTATATAAAAATAGAATTGTTTATCCCACAAGTCAGAATGAAATGAAGCACTAAAGCAGACATTTCATGAAAATCTTTTCAGAAACATCGAAAAGACTTAGGTGAATTTGGAAAAAGAAAGGTAATTTATAATCATTATACAAGATAATATGGCATGAAACATTTGCTAGACCTGATCAGTAAATATATTTTTGCAAAGTTGTTACCAGAAAATAAATGTTGATCAGATATGGCCTACTTTTTAAGCTAACCCTATTTTGAAGGATGAATAAAACAACTAGTAAACAAATTTTATTAGGCCATAATACTAAATGTAGATTCACCATCTGACTTAATGTAAATCCCAGTCTTCATCAATTTTCAATGAATCATTAAGTAATTGTGCCCTATATATTTTTTCCAAGACGTCTTTTTTATTTTCTGTATTGCCAGTGACACGTAAAACCCTGTGCTGTAACCATGTTTTGCTTGTGTTTGGAGAGCTTAGATTTTTGTATTGTTCTGATTGCTTTATCCTTGCATGTTTGGTGTCCTGGTTGCAGCATGAAGCGTGCCAGTTCTCTGAGTGTTCTTAATATGGGTGGCAAGGCTGCTGAAGATCACTTTCAAGTAAGGAGCCCTAAAATAATATTCTTAACTGTGTAAATACCATCAGCAAGATCTGGCCCCCAAATAATTAACTAGAGCAGATTATCATACCTTTTAAATAATTTTTATGTTAGAATGTTTTAGAAATTTAAAAAACCCTTTAATTCTTAGGCAGATTAGCAAAATAGCTAATAAGGTGTGTTACATTTTTATTGTCTTTAAAAATCCTCACTATATTAATGAGAAAAATGTTAAAATTTTAATATAACTACACTACCTTCCCTGTTCATTATTTTGTGTGTAACTATGTGCATCTAAAAAGATTATTAATGTATGTATTGTCCAGATAAGGTCTTAAAATGTCCAACATTTTACTAACATGGTAACCTTTGACTAACATTAGACTAATAATTGTTTTAAGACTTAACACTTTGTTGAATTGCCTGAATCTTCCACAAATAACTTTGCATTGCATTTTTTAGTTTCCTGTCTTAATGTATGCACCATGTATCTTTTCTTGTACTCCCATTTCTTTGAAATATTTATTTTGTAGTCTGAATTTTTATCATGTCATCAAAGCAATAACATTGCTTTTAAAACATTCTGTAGAACTGATACAAGCCTCTAGTTTCTGGTTTCCTGTGAGTGACTTGGAGTCTTTGAATTAGAAATTATAGCCAAGTATTTTAAGTTAAAGCCAATTATGGTCCAAAAAAAATAGTTTGAATTTGCCCTTATTGTGATCTGGCAGTATAGCTCATTTGATCACTGTCCTCACCAAATCACTGACTCTTCCTGGGAAAATAGGCTACCCACACAAGAACCAAATGATAGAAATAATAAGTCCAATTTTTGTCTTACTATTAAGGGCAGTAAGCCTTGTAAATACATTGATGCATTGGTTTTTCTGTTCACCATAGGAGTGACAGTATCCATTAATTTTAAAATGTGAACAAGTAAGTACCTAGTGAGAGGCACATTTCTTAACTGCAGGTCTTCACATTCAATTAAAATCATAATTTTTGGATTTAGATCTTATGAGTTTCTTAGAGCACATTAAAGGCCTGCTTTAATAGAAATAAATTAAAACAACCAGTTTTTATTTTTCTAATAGTTATTGATGCCTCTTAATATGACATTAAGTCTATATATAGATTGGAGCATAAGGGCTATCAATTTTAGATTTATATTATTACTAGTAGTATTTTAAGATCACTTGAAGCATTTTATTTACTTGAATCATTTGAAATTCTACATAAAATATAACTCTTTCCCATTTTATTTTCATGCAGGAACGAAATAATTGTCTGACAGACTCAAGAGTTCTGAGTGCCAGTCACACTGACTTAGCCCATTGAGGCGCTGGAACTGACGCTAGTTATTAACGAAGCACTGAGACTCTCAAAGCTTTGGTTCCTCGTCACTTTTGTTAGGAACATGTAGATTAGAGGTTTCCTTGCAAAGGACTCTGACTTTTTATATTTCTAAAAAAATGATTTTTAAAATGTAGTGACTTTCTCCTTTTAAAGAGACTTTAGGTCACTGCTGTCTTCTGTGCTTGAGCTTTATTACTAATAATAACTTTGCTATCACAGCAGCCATGAGCTGCAGAAACACTGATATTTCAAATTACCAACGTGAGAAAGAACAGAATGGTTTCTAGATTTCCAGGACTGAAACACAGCCAATCAAGTAACCCATTAGCTCTTCACTGTGACATAGTGTAGTCAGTTTCAGCTTGTTCCACTGCTACTGGCAGTCCATTTAATGCTGTCACTTTTATACATGGCTCCCAGAATAGATATTGAAAGTGTAATGTTTTAATTAGGCTTTTTGGGTACATATGTAAGAAGCCTGTTATCTTACCATATTATACCATTGCAGGTATTCCAGAAGTCTTGGCCATGTTTAAAGCCATGCTTAAAAAACTGTGCTTCTGGGACACTTATATAACTAAGATTGAATTGCTCATGGCAGTAGAGTGAAGGAGCCCACAAGCAGGGAAGATGGTCTTTCACATTAATTGCACTAAATTATGTTGATTTTATTTTTGTTCTGTTTTTGGCCCAGTTCTTACTAGGGCCTGTACAACTTGTTGTAAGAGGAAATGAAACAGTTGATTCTGGGACAGGCCATGAGGCTTCGCTGAGCTACAAGAGACATAGCTCTAGCCCCTAAATTGCCCTTTCCTGTGTCACAGTCTTGATTGGTGCTTTTGGGGACATGTTAACTTAAGACAGGTTCTGGCTAGATGACAAGTGGTGTTCTATAGTCTCCCTCTAGGCTTCACTGTAAACTAAAAAGCTATACTTGGTAGAGAAGACTCACCTGGGTCACCTTATGAAATGAGAGGGCTAATTTCAGGTGACTCTTGAGAAGTTCAGTTAAGACTTAGAAAGTGTAATAATAAGCTTAAAAGCTATCATCAGTGATTGAGCATTGTGAAACAAAAAGGAAAGAATTTACTTATTGATAAGATTACAAAGATTATAACATACACACACACACACACACACACACACACACACACACACACACACACACATATATAGTTAGAGAAAAACAAATCTGCAACTTTTTGCTTGTGAACAGGCTAAGAAGAAAAGATTGTGACCTTCCTTATTGTGAAATATAGATGAGCAAACATTTTGAATTTATTTTAATGCAATAATGAAGCCATCTGTGTATGAAATGCACTTAAATGTTTCCTATAAAATATTTGCCTAGTAGTATCTCTATAGAGAACTTGTTTGAAGTTGGATATATAGTTAATGTCTAATGTAGACATTTTACACATAGTGATAATGCTGCTAATTTTAATTTCTCATAGTGTACTTTTTTGGGGAATTTAAGAGAACGAACTCTTTGGGATTATTTTATAGCAATTTTATTTTTAAAGTTTATTTGTTAAAAAGTATATAGTTACTAATATATTGTAATAGATTACAAAGATTGCGTATCTGTATGCAGTGTATATGCACATTTTTTCAGTTATATGCATAGACTTTTGATATCAAAATGTCCATTGTACCTTCCCTTCTATGGAATATTTCATATTCCACGACAATGAGCATAATTATGTGATCCCTATTTTTTCAGCATGCTATCCAGTCTTCTCTTACCTTCTTTCTTTGATGATGTGACCATGCTGCTTCATAGAGCTAGAGACACAGCCTCTAGATTGCCTCTCTTGATAGCTTTTAAGCTTGCAGGTTCTTATAGAACTACAACATATACTTCGTGTTCATTTTGCCTTTAAAATTTTATAGACACAGATGTACTTAGAAAATTTCCATCAAGTTGTAAGAGAATAGCAGAAACAAGCAGGGACAGCTATTTTGGTTTCATGGCTGTATAAATCTCATTTTTAGTGGACTAGCACTAGGTGTGCTGTTATCTAAATTTGATATACAAAATACATGATTCATTACACATGAGAAAGTGGTAGGTAGCATGGCACGGTGGATAGAGAACTTGTTTTGGAGTTAGGAAGAACTACGTTCAAGTCTTGCCTCTGATATATAATTGACTGTGTGACCCTGGGCATATTATTTATACTCTAAGTGCCCCAGGCATAAAGTGCAGTGAGAGAGGGGCAGTTTGTATTGGTAGAATAAGTTCCGGAGTTCTTTTCTGTGAGTTTCCTAAACTGACAAATCACAGGTATAGTTAAAAAAAAAAAAGGGAAAATAGGCATATTACTTACTCCTTCCTTACTTAGTTCTCTCTAGTCACATCTTAAAATGCTTTCCTTTCCCTAATCAAAACTGATTTCATTATACATGAAATACAAACAATAACCTAATGACCGATGGTCCATTTCACTCCAGGGTAACAAAACCAGGGCACAGTCAGAGTGGGTGGAAACAAAGATTTGAAAGTAGGAATTGCATGTCAAATTTCCAAAATTTTAGGCCTGCTTTTACATCTTTGTTAAAGAATCTAATTTAAGTTAGTCCCAGTTTTCTGCAGCTATATAGTTACAAATTTCATCTTTCAATAATTTAATGATTTGAAGTTGGACTGAAAACTGTTTTCCCTTTTGAGAACTGTGATTGCATTCTTCTTGGTTGCACTTTAGGATGAGTTTAACATGGAAAACTCTGCTTGAAATCCTGACCCTCAGGTTTTCATAACAATGCAAAGAAAGCTACCAGCATGTTGCAATTTTTATTGGGTTTCTAAAATGAAATTGCCTTTTTAAAAAAACAAATCCAAGTAGATGTCTTTTTATATTCACATTCTTATATTCGCGACCATTTGTTTCTTGCTAATGTTTGGCCAAGAAAGATTTTACCACCAGCACTGGAGACAAAGGAATCCTGCACACATTTATATATGTCTTTGTATTTAAATCTCTTAATTTGTGCATGACTAGTGAGCACCAAAATTCAATGAAAAACACAAAGGAGAAGTTACTGTGGACCAGTACCATGCTCTCATACCTTAAACTGGCCTCTAGTGAATTCTTCAGGAAAGAATTCACTTGCTCCCTGGGAATATATTACTGTTTTTAATGAGATAATGAATGGGGCTTTAGGTAGGCCATTTTCCTATTGTGTGAGGGTTTTTTTTTTTATCATTCTCTTCCTTATT
The DNA here is from genome assembly GCA_028658325.1 of Potorous gilbertii. Taxonomy (NCBI): domain Eukaryota; kingdom Metazoa; phylum Chordata; class Mammalia; order Diprotodontia; family Potoroidae; genus Potorous; species Potorous gilbertii. The sequence continues at coordinate 411,749,476 of CM053769.1, forward strand.
TTGAAAAGTCAGTGAAAAATCACAAAGTTATTTAAAGTTTATATATAGGTTGATAAATAAGGTGAATGTTAATGGTTTTACATAACCTACTAAACAGTGGGTTTTTAACATTTGGTTATCTGAGTTTCTGTGGTTGAAAATGCGTGTTAGCACTTGTTCTTATGTATGTTTACAATATATGATAGGGTCACATGTTCAGCTTGGGTATGTTTTTGGTAACTGGTCACAGAGTGCTGCTAAAAATATATTTTAAATGTAATTGTTAGGTTTATTCATGAAAGGGAGTACAGATACTGCTAAAAACTCATGATTGACTATCTGAAATTTATGCAGAATAGAGTTTTGAAGGTTTAGAACTCCTTTAGAAATTGGTTTGTTAGACATGTCTACTTAGGAAATTAATTTTTGCAATGATTGTTAAGTGTCTTCTTAATACTTTCAAGAAGTTTACACTGATTAGATTAAAAAAAATCATGTAGGACTCTCCTTTATGGTCATTTTTAAAGTGAAACACGCATCAGTCTCTTGGACTTGAGTTGTATCACAAAGGTCATTTGGTCAAAGGAGAGTCTAGCTGATATACACAAACATTTTAATTGTTTAATTCCTCAGAATTTTGAGGAGTTATTTAAGTATTTGATAAAGAAACATGAAGATAAGCTAGAAATCACAAATCTTATCTGGCACATAGACTTAAAAGGTCAGAATGACTGATGCTCTTGAATAGGATAAGAATTTTAGCATAGTTCTTGCTTTTGAGGTCTGGAGTATGTCTGATGCCTTTCTAGGGTGACAGTGTTTTAAATCAGGCTACCAAAGCTGAGGATTGTATTTGGAGAGGTCAGAAGTTGTTTTTGTAGCACTTTGGAATTTGATGCTCATCACTTTTGTACATTTTCCCTTTTAAAGATACTAGCTTTGCCCAAAGAATAGTTTGACAAAATAACATTTTACAAAATATTTACTGTGTATTTCCTAAGTTTGAGAAATATCTCTGCTGATGAAAATGATGGCATAAAGTACATATTGTTCAGTGTACCTTTTGAGGGGAAATTGCACATCTACTACTTGCTCACTGAAAGACTGGTTGTTAGGACCAAACCTTTAGAAACACATTTATAGGCAGTGTAGGGAGAGAGAGCAGAGGAAGCATTGGGCTCTGGAGTCAGGAGAGTTGAGCTTGGCTTCTCTCTTCAGGTGCTTTTTAATTGTTGACCCCTGGGCAGGTCATCCTTATGGGTAAAATGAGGACAATATTGCTACCACCTCACATGGCTGTTGTGAAAAAAGTTCTTGCAAACCTTAAAGTACCGTAGAGATGTGAGTTGTTACAGATACTAGAGGAAGTCAGGCCTAATGGCTTCTACTGTAGCCCATAATGCTTGCTAGACTAGGACATGGCGTAGAAGTAACAAGGATATTTAAGCTTGGTATAATGGTATTCACTTGATGTGTATTTTATAACCACATTTTCTGTATTGACGGTGGTGTCAAAGCTGAGTGTTTACATTGATTCTGGGATTTATTGCATGTTTTCAGAAGTGTGTGTCATTTTTATTAAATTTATGTGCTGCATCTCTCAGTGCGTTGGTCTTATTTTCAAATGTGCTATTTATCTTACATAGAAGACCCATTGGCATTTTCTCAAAAATTACAACAATAAACGTATTTGTTATAAGTTAATTTAAATTCATTGTGCTTTTGCATGAGTCCTCATAAAACATCAAAAACATTGACTTTATTTTCCCTAACTTTGCAGGCTGATATTTCTTTGTGTCACAAGTTGTGAACTAGAGGAATGCCTAACAGGGAATCCTGTAATTTTAATACTAAAAATTTTAGTGATTTGTCAGAATTGTTTTAAACTTAGGTTCTTGTAGAAAAAATGAGGGGTTCAAAGGCCAATAGTATTTGAAGGCTTTCCCAAGTATTCACTTTTTAAAAGTCGTTTTCACACACACACACACACACACACACACACACACACACACACACGCACGCACGCACGTGCACACACACATCCACCCAACAAAAGTTGTTGTTCCCTTACATAGTAGTACTCTTTTCATTTATTTCAATATGTAGATATTATATCATCAGTTGTTTTCACATAGACAGGTGATTAATTTTTTCTGTCTGAATCTCATTTCATAATTAGTAAACTATACCAGAATTAGCATGCTAAGTGTTCTGTTACCAAGAGGCAGTGTGGCAGAGTAAGAGTGCCTCACTTCATTGGAGTAAGCAAAAGACTAAGGTTCAGATTTTGTCTCCAACTACTTGGACTGCAGCTATTAATATACAAATGGGGGGAAGAGGACTGTTAGGTGAGGTGTATGATTTTACCCCACAGTCACATCTGTTAGTGTCGCTTCTTATGGGAGCACAATACACACAATTTTTAATTCCTTACTAAAAGATGTCTGCCAAATTGTTGACATTATATTTTATAAAAGTTTTTTTGACACGAAGACACTCTGTTGATCCTTCAGTTCTAAGGTGAACTAACTGGTCTTATTTCCTTTAAATTGTTGGCTTATACCATGTTTTCAAATCATAAAATGGATTACTATGGTATTTCCAGCTAATGTAATTTTTTTTAGTAAAAGTCTCAGAGACCAGTTTGCCCTAGTGATTTGGCATCTTGGGGCTAGGAAAGCTATAGGACAAGAAAGACATTAAAAAAAAAATTAATAAAAACCTCCAAAACTGAATCTGGTTTTTTATTTTTGTTTAATCTCCTTTCTAGTCCTCTTCAGTGTTTCACTGTTTCATTTGGCAGACTGATTCATTTCATTTAAAAATCCTAGGCAAAAAGATCAGTCCTGTAGGAGCTTGATGTAGATGAGAAGACAAGATGGAATGATCCTTCCAGATAAAATTAGGATAAATGTGTTTATGGAAAGTCATTTGCTTATTGGTAGCTCACTTTAATTAGAGTTAGGAATGGCATAGCTTTGTCTTATGTGATGTCTAAGAATGGAAAGACTAGAAAATTTCCCCAGTATACTTGTATTCTTAGTCTTGGCTCATACACTTGGCTTTAAGCAAGAGAAAAAGGTTGAGCAATGTATTTAGCGCATAGGCTAGTTCAGACTTTCCTAATCAGTTATTTTTTTGTGCATGATACTAAAAAGGAGCTGATTGCAACCTTAGATTAGATTAAGGTGAGTGTAGTATCTAAATATAAACAAGATATGAATATCTTTGAAGTGATTTGTTGCTGTAATGGAATTTTTTGTAGCACTCTCACCTAACTTTTCTGGAGAGTAAAATGCTCTTATTCACCATTTTAAATACTGAACTCCTAGGGAAATTCTCTGAAATCTCTTAGAGCCAGAGTTTCATAATGATGTTCAGCTGTTTTCAGTAATCTTGGCCAGAAAATGTGTCAATTAGAATGGTAATTTTTCCAGGTGATAAAACTTGATAGAACCTAAAACATCAGTTGCTGACTATTTTTTTTTTTACTTTTTCTTTTAATATTTTTAAAATTGACATTTTTTGATCTCACTGCTGAGTATATTCTTTTTTGCTTTTCTACCTAGCAAGCTATCCCTTGCAAGAATGAATGAAGAGTTAAGCAAAACTAGCCGGTGTGATGTTCCACATCCATATGCATGCCCTCATGCCCCAGGGAGTTATTTTCTCATCTCTTCCCTGAGCCAAGCTTGGTCATTTATAATATACGATATTTTTATTTTCAGTGTTATTGTCATATATTGTTTTCCTGGTTAAGCTTACTTCACTCTTCATTAGTTCATATCTTCTTAGGGTCACTGAAGCAGAAAGGGCAAGGGTTTTGAGACATTGATTGGACAATTTTCATTTCCCATCAGAGGTAAGGGCTAATGTAGATATTAAGATACTAATTAAGATATTAATGTAGATATTAAGAGTCTTTAGAGCACACCTCAATTTAACAAACATTTATTAAGCACCTTCAAGTTCAAGTTAGATCAGCAAGTGATACAAAGATAGAACTAAACAGTGCCTGTCCTCAAGAAGCTTACATTTTATGAGAAGGGGAAGGAGAGAGGGATGGAATTTTAACATGTACAGGTAAATATAGGGGACTGAGGGAAAAAACTCATCATGGAGGTTGGAGGGGAGGGTCAGGCAAAGTTTTGCTAACAATGGCCCCTAACTGGAGCCTTGAAAGGAGTCAGGAATTCAGTATGGAGGAAGGAGAACCTGGGGAGGAGAGCCTGAGTCAAGGCACCAAAGGAGAAGAAATATCGTTTACAGGGAGGTCAGAGGGATTGCAGTTGGACCATTTTGGCTATGGATCTGGAAAGCTAAATGCTTTAAATGCCAAGTAAATATTTTATCCTTAGATGCCATTCAGAGCCACTAGAAAATTCTTTACCATTTAAGGATTAGTTTAAAGCTATGGGTGCTAAAAGTCATAATTCTTCTTATGGGCATCTGACAGATCTCTTTCCTCAAATACAGATAGCTCATATCTCCCAGGTAGCCTTTGCCTTGATAGTTCTCAGCCCTCCAAAGGTCTGAGTCCTAATTTTAGTTTATAGCAATGGTGTGGTCACTGAAAGAAGTAGTTAGCTTATAAAAAAAAAATTCCATAAAAGTGAAGAATTAAATCCCCTCTGGACCAACCCATGAACCTAACAGAATGACATTAAACTGTTCAATGTTAATACTTAATTTGAAAATATGATTTAGTAGTGTGTACACATAAGCAAATATGTGTATGTGTGTGTGTATATACACACACACACATACACACATGTATATAAATACCAACTGCAGATTAATAAAGGTTTTCATGGAAAGTATCATTTCTCCTGTACTTCTAAATTGCTGTACCTGTAGTAATTGCCTTACTCAGCTCCTTTTACACCCTCTGCATTGACCGTGTAGTGACAATACGACTGGGGCAGATGTGGTGCAAAAATCACACTCAGTGTCCTAAGAACAGTTCCAGTAGCTGAGACATCTGTATCTCTGGAAAACTCACAGTATGGGCGACTGACCATCAGCCTCATTAGTAGTTGATTGGACCAGGTTATTCCAAGTGCTGGAGAAACTCTTTCAAGTACACTAAAGAACAAGATAGGAACAGTTGATCACCACTGGGTTTGTATACGTTAATCTTTTAAAAAACCATAAATGCCCCAAATACACTTTGTGTCTGATTTCAGTTTCTCTTTTTCAGCTGAGTGCAGCTTTCTTTTTAGTAGCTTCTCTTCAGCTGGACTAGCTCAGTTTAGCTGTTGCAGTTTCCTGCACCCTTCACAAAAACACACAGAAATAATGACTAATCAAAATAGGTCTGATACAGATGGTACTTACTCCAGACTGGTGCCAGCAAGCCCCCTCTCATCCACTGTGTCTGTTATCTGGAAAACATCAAATTGGGTTCTGTCTTGGTGACTAATGTTTAAAAGGCTGGTAGATGAAAGATAGCATGACTGTCCTTGTAGGGAGCACCCCAGCTGTTAATGGTTTTTTGAGGGACAGATTGTGATCCTGATAGCACTCTTTGATGTTGTGACCAAAGGACCAGATTGCAATACTACCTACCCCACTGACCCTTCAAAAAATAAAAAAAATTTCCCCTTTTACAGATATTGAACATCTTTCCTTGAGCATATTTCTAAGTAAAGAAGGTTCATACCTGATTTATGCACAATACTGGGCTCTGGAATTCACTGCTTAATTGGTGCAACTTTGCTCCGAGGGTCTGTAAATATTTAGCTTTTGTAATGGAATGCTGGATGCCAAATTCACAGCGAAACAGAGCAGCAATGGAGTCAATGATGATCAGTCGGACCATTCCTCGAGATAGCAAGATGGGAGCCCTCTTAGTAATGCATTCAAACAGCGTATCCTGGAACCAGAAGGGGAGAGCAGTGGGAACATGCACTATGACCCATAACCCAGCCTTCAACAGCAGGTCCTTAGTTCTACCCTAGACTGATAACCTAATATCATTTGACACCCCATATTCAGTAACTGATAATGGTATCGGACCTCTCTATTGTCTGACATTATGAGGGAAAATACAATTGGGATCATAGAAAGAGGCCCCACCTGTCCAGTTTTCTAATCCAGTGTGTAGCAACAGCCTACTGATAAAACCACTTCCTTCCATTCTACTCTGAACAGTTGTCCCAGAATAGTGAAAGTAAACACATGGGAAAACAGGCTGGGAAAGTAAATCTGGACAAGTTCAAGCTGAAGTTGGTGTTTGTCTGCCATTGGCCCACCTGTGTGGCTGAGCCCTATTTCGCTATACCAAAAAAATCACTAACCCATGTCTGAGGTCACCACGAACATGTAGGACTGGCTGCCATAAAGAAATACCCTTCAGATCACAATTTTTAGACCAAATAGATTTTAAATCCTTAAGACATAATGGGGAAGAGAAAAAATGATCTTCATGTTGGGTCATAGGACAACTACTCAAATCTTCCCTGTCCCAACGAAGCAGCAGCTGTGAATTTTGGTTTAACAGGAGATCAGAAGAAATTACTCAATAATATTATCTTACTTGGTACAGAGAACTGTATTTTGATAGGCACTCCCCTGGACAATTAGTGTTGGTTATTGACGGTCTACACTGTAGGGCTGACAGATAAGCATCCTCTTTTAATTCTCATGTCACCAACTGAAAATTGACCATGGCCAGTGCAAGACAATGGAGGTGGGGAGGGTACCTGGAATTTAAGGAAATATGGTGGTAATGCCCATGAGGATACCAGGCATCACGGATAGAGAGAAGGCCTTGGAGTTGGATGGGTCTCACTGTGATCCTCGGTAAGTAACCACTTAGTGCACCAGGCAACTCACATCAGCAGGGGTTCTTCACCTTTTCTACTCTGCATCCCCAGGCAGTCTGGTGAAGCCTATAAACTCTTTCTCAAAACTTTTTTAAATGCATAGAGTACACAGGATTATAGAAGAAAGCAACTATACTGCAATAATTATCAAAATACTATTTTTAAAATAAATTTATAGATACCCGATTAAGAACCCCCTCTGTGAGGCTGGAAAGTGATGATGAGCTGATCTGCATTAGTTGAGGGTGTTGGTCTAGGACTCTAGGAGTTTCCAGCTTGCTGATGACATTAAAAAAAACAACGCTACAGAAATATTATTAGCATAGTTTTATGGTTTGCAAAGCATTTTGCAAGTATTATTTCACATAATCCAGACAGCTTAAAACTTGCCTAGGGTGATGGCAAGTATCAGGTGGGCTTCTATTCTGGCCACAGGCCCTAAAGTCAGACCCTTCTAGGAGATTTCAGTGAGGAAGAATAGTAGCGAGACAAAGTCCAAAAACAGATGTTGGTAGTGACCATCCTTGGGCTAAGCTTAGGAGAGAGCAGGCTCAGGAAAAGCAGGGCCCATTCCAGGGGAGATGCCTTTGCAAAAATCACACGTCTGTTCAGCTAACAGAAATGGCAACAATGAAGAACTGTCCTTATCCCCCTGAATCTATGAGCTGTATTGTTTTGAAGGGCAGAGTATGGCTTCCACACATACCAGGGAAGGCCTGGTACAGTAGGCTGTGCCCATTACTCAGAAAGCCTTGAGTTTTCTGTTCAATGCTTTTGTAGCCTGACTTGAAAAGCAAGCTGAAGTGTTGACAAATTATCTGTTGTGTCTGTCTGGCTTGATAGCCCCATTAATTGAATTTAATTCTTTGTTTAAATCTCCAGGGTGTCTCCAATAGAACCTATTTTTGTCGAAAATGATGGCAGCAGTAGTGGTTTAGAAGATTCTTCTATTAATGTGAGTCCCCTCCCTCCTGTCCCCTTTATTGTTTTGGAGGGGGTGCACATGCACACGTGCATGTACATGCTTATGAGAGTGGGGTGCAGTTAACGCTGCCAGAACTTGCAGCAGTTGCCCCAAGACCAGCTAAGCACATCACCCTCTAGGGTGAACTTACAGTCAAAGTCTCTGGACCTTGGCTCACATTGGAACCTGTGTCTAAGCAGCTAAAGAGGGCAACAGACATGGTGGCAGTAGCAAAAGGAGGCTAGGGCCCAGAGGAGCTGACTTTTTCAATCACTAAAGCATTTCTTAATCATCTACTATGTACCAGGGCAGGGGTGGGGAACCTGTGGCCTTCAGGCCACATGTGGCCCTCAAGGCCCTCAAGTATAGCCCTTTGATTGAATCCAAACTTCACAGAACAAATCCTCTTAAAGGATATTTTGTGTAAAACTTGGACTCAGTCCAAAGGCCACACCCGAGGAACGAGAAAGTCACATGTGGCCTCGAGGTTACAGGTTCTTCACCCCTATGCCAGGCACTATGCTAGGAGCTGAGGATACAAGGTCACAAGTGAATCAGTCTCTGATCTAACAGAGCTTACATCTTTTGGGTAGAGACAGCATGCATACCTATAAATATAGACAAAACACCAAAATACAAGTGCCAGTTTTCCTTGTTTCCTTACATGAATAAGGAAGATAAAAATAACCTGGAATACTTGTACCTCACTCAAAGTTGTTGTGAGGAACGTATTTTACCTCCTGTTTCAAGATTTCAAAGAAAGGAACAGAGCCCAGGGAAGGGCTGCATATACTGAGCCCAGAATCTCTGGAGCAAATGCAGTGCCGTAGGTCTGAGACAGTAAGGTCCTCTGAGAATTATAGGAGCTTTAGTCAATAAAAGAACCATCACTGTGGTCCTTATTTCATCAGGAAAGTGTAAGACCAAAGACAAGATGGAAACATCGAACTTAGTTACGGTAAATGAACTGGCAAGGAAGAGCAAATCATGTGACATCCGAAAGGCCTCTGCCAACCCTAACAAAACAGAAGAAACAGGGATTTAGAGCTTAAGGCCATCTACGCACCTTCCTCATTCTACAGATGAGGAAACTGAGGCACTGATCAACTCTGTTGATGGCAGAGGAGCACCCAAGCTAAAAATAGATTTTTGAGGGGCAGCTCCAATGATCTTTTAGCAGGAAAAGGGGAAAGAAATAGATCTGTCCTCATCTGCTGTGGAATACAGCAGAATGAAATCGGATTCAGTATGCAAAAGATCTTTCCCCCTGTTGAGACCCATCTGCTGGCACTTTTGGAGCCAGATTGCACTATACCATTTACTGCAGGTTTGTGAACCACAAAGCACTACAGAAATTTGCTTTACATCTACAGTGTATTGGTACAAACACCTGCATGATCTCTTTCTCAAAAAATGGGGTTTGGTCAGTTCTAATGGTCAATTCTAGAAAAAGGAATACCGTTGATTTAGCCTTAAAACTTCCTTTTCAGCGTTAGCTTCAGGTTTACCCAACTAATCCTTTTGTCATAGTGGCCAATCAGGCATAGAACTGATTTGAGACTCACTCCTTTACTTTTACAACCCTGTTCACCCCTGGTAACACTACAAGCAGTGAACACGCATAGAAAAGGAAGTGAGGACAGTGAAAGCCTAAGGGATCAGGACAATACACAGACTGGACAGCAGCCCCTTAGCATGTCATATATGAAATAACAGGTACTTTTGAGTATTTAGGATATGGTGACTTATCAGTGGGGCACCTTGACTCTGTAGGCTTTGGTCCTGGTCACCTAAGGGCTGTGAGAAAATCTCTGCCCTGCCAGTACCTTGCTATAAGGCCTTGGGAAATATTTCTTCCGGGTCTTTATTTCCTCAACTGACCCTGGATCTTTGATAGCTTCCTAAGATCTTGCTTTCATAGGCATCTGAATGCACTGGCAGACACCTATAAGGGTATGTTTGGGAAAATTTTCAAGAATCCTAGAGATACACACACACACACAGAACAGAGTCCATTTCCTTTGATGCTGTCTTCTCTTTCAGTGAAAAGTGTCTACCGTAACCTCCCTGTCAGAAGTATCCACGTTCTCCGAGACCCACAAGGGGTACAGCTGCTGCCTTTGTAACCAATCGCTGCTGGGAACCCTGTCCCATCTGGAGCCAGTAGGGCTGTAGTCAAGGCTTGGAGCAGCCACCTGGGAGCTGGTGGTTATTTAACAAGGTTTCATTATGGCTATTCTTGCTGTGGGACTTGCTACTAATCTTTGTATGATGTCAGGATAACACAGGACTGTGACCTTCGTGAGTCTTTTTAGGTGACAGGACAAATCTGGGGAGCTGGTCAATGTCCCTGAATGCCTTTTGTATATTTCAGCCTCTACTCTTAAAGGAGAATGCTGCTGGTTTCCCCCTTTTCCTCATTTATTCCCCCAACTCTCCCAGAGAACTCTGTGGGGCTCACTGCAGGGTTGAAGTCTGTGGCTTTGCCATGTACTGAATCTGCATTAGAAAGGTCTGTGCCTCTGTGTCTAATATCCTGTTATTTCATTTGGAGTAATGTGTGTTAATGTATTTTACTGTAAATTTTTTAAAATTAAATTTTATGTGCTCTATACTTTTTATTCTTTAAAATTACCTTTATGTGGAGATACCTTTAAATTAGGTGAATCTCTATAACAAGGACACTTTTAAAAATTCCTTATTCCATCCAACTGATGAGCAGAGCCGGAGATGAGAAGAAAACACGTGCACATTAGACTCACTACACAAGTTTGTCTCAGACTCAGTGAATCATTTTATTTAAGACTTCTTGTCCCTTCTCTGTAAAATGAGAGGGCTGGACTAAATGTTCTCGCCATTTCTTTATCACTTTAAACATGAGGCTTGAGGAGTCTAGGATCCCAAGACTTAGCTCCATAGGTTGTCTGGACTGGGACCTTGGAGACCACTTCAACCAAGGCTCACAGATGGGAAGTAATTAGGACCACAGGAGTTAGAGGACACAGCTCAGGTCTCTTAGCTCTCAGTGGCAGTCAGGGTGGGCAGAGGGGAGGTGGCACTAAAGCTGGGGCAGTCTGGTGGCAGCTCCTCAGTGAGCTGAGGGCACTCACCCTGCCCTGCTGAAATTTCACATCTCCAATGACAATTACCAAGTTTCCTTTTTTCACGCTAAATTCTTCACTTAACAAGCTATGAAATGTAAGTTCTGGGTATGATTTTGTACAGCTCATCATGTATGTAATAAGAAATAGTATAATCAACCAGATTCATTTTAGGGAGTAGAATTTAAAACTGTATGCGTACACACGTATACACACACACACACACCATAACAGTACAAACTCATCGTACTGAGAGGGAGGTGGTGCACTGGACTAGGTCTGTAGTTAGGAAGACTTGAATTCAAATCCAGTCTCAGATACTAGCTGGGTGACCCTGGACAAGTCCCTTAAACTCTGCCTCCATTTCTTCCTCTGTAAAGGGGGGACAATAGTAGCAACTATCTCCTAGGGTTTTGTAAGGAGCAAATGAGATAATTATAAAGTACTTACCACAGAGCCTAGCACAAAATAAGTGCTACAGGGGTGCTGGCTATGACAATTATAATTAAGGTCCTGGATCCAAAACATTATAAAGCAGTCTGTTGTAAACCTTCAGATACCTTATTTAGCCCTGCCAGTTAAGTTAACATTCTCCCAAGCCCTCTCTATGTACTGCTTCCTATTCAAATGGTGCTAACATTTGACTGAAAACCAACAGCATTGTACAAGTAATTGTAAGGGCGAATCCTAGCTGATGCCAAGAAGTAAGACAAGCCTTTAGAGCAGGGATCGGCAAACTACGGCCTGAAGGCCAAATCTGGTATTCTGCCTGTTTCTGAACAGCTGCAGCTGCAAGCTAAGAATGGTTTTACATTTTTAAATATAATAAAACTATTTGAAAATGTAAAAACCATTCTTAGCTATGTCATAGGCCATATACAAAAGCAGGCAGAGTAGTTTGCTGACCTCTGCTCTATACTACAAAACTGATCACCTTAGTTGTTATCCTTAGTATGGAATTTCAGTTGTCCCACTCATCTTGAAAACTAGACTAATCAGACCCTCCCCCCATATGTTGCTGGTGCAGGGCAGGGCCAGAATACTCACTATGTCCGCCGCATGCTCAATGAAGATAGAGTTGCCAAATTTAATTTTCTTGATGATCTCGCCAGGAACATCTGTCCTCAGTTGATGCTGCAGAGCTATAAGCTGCTGCAAACGTTTGTCTGGGAAAACATCTTCTGTACAAATGTAGATCACACCTAATATGCAAAAGCAGATTTTTTATTTTAACAGATAGATTTTATTGACCTGCATCCTCTGCTTGTCACCCCTAACACAGTTTTTCTATTATTTCTATACTTTCTTGTGTTCCTTGTCATCTTCCAGTGAAGCTCTCCTCTGATGCCTCATTCTGGAAAAGAAGTGACTCTTTTTGAAGGCTCTTCCAGTAAGGCACAAGACTTTCTGAGTGGGAAAGCCTTCACTTTATTGATGTCTCTTGTTCTAACCCATGTATGGAAAGATCCATGTTCAGCCACCAGGTGATGAGTTTTCTCACCAGAGTCCCTCATAAAGTCCCTTAACTGAAGGGTTTACAATGTATATTGTCAAGATAGCGCTTACACCAATAAAATCAAAAGCTCTTTTTGAAATGCTTTGCTGATCACACTGGGTAGGCTGGTAAGCAGATGACCTTACAAATCAAGCCTTCTTGCTCTAAAGGAACTCCTGCCACGGATTTGACAGAGACTGTGAAACTGTGTTCATTTGGGCTGTGCATAAAAGATGCTGCCTACCTATTTGTATTTCCATCTCCTTATCAGTTACAGGTCTGTGGGGCCACTGTGCTTGCCCTTGACCTGCCCATACATCCAGGAAGCCCAATCACCAGTTCTTTGTCTCTGAATCATCTATTCCAAGTGAACAGACTTCACCTTCATCTGGGGCACTGCCCAAGAACTGTGCCTATGGTGGCAGTAGGTCTTGGAAAGCAAGCCTGAATAGCTGACATGAGATCTATGAGTACGACTGAGACCAGCAGGAATTCCAGACTCATTAATTACTACTTTGTGACTTTGGGCAAGTCACTTAACTTATCTGGGCCTCAGTTTCTCAATCTGTTAAATGAAGGTGCTTGACTAGAAGGTCTCTTTCAGCTATGGATCTTGTTCTTACGAAAAATGTACCATTTAAAAAAAAATGATTATTTTATTTGTTTTTACTGTTCTACAATCACTTCCATATATCCCAGATTTTCTTCCCCTCCTTCCTCCCTCCCTCCCTCCTCAAGATGACTTGCAATCTTATATAGGTTCTATACATACATTCCTATTAAATACAATTTCACCATAGTCATATTGAATAGAAGAATTAAAATGAATGGGAGAAACCATAAAACAAAACAAAACATAAAAGAAAATGGTCTGCTTTGTTCTGTGATCCAGTTCCATAGTTCCTTCTCTGGATGTGGAAGGCATTTTGCCTAAAAAGTCCATTGGGAATTTTTAGGTCTTTGAATTGCTATGAAGGACTAAGTGTACCAGAAAAATTCCTTGCACACTGTGGTTGTTGCTGTGTACAAAGTTCTCCTGGTTCTGCTCCTTTCACTCAGCATCAGTTCATATAAGTCTTTCCAGGCCTCTGAAGTCTTCCTGTTGATCATTTGTTATAGCACAATAGTATTCCATTAAATTCATATACTACAACTTGTTCAGCCCTTCCCCAGTTGCTATAAATATTTTGTACATGTGGGACCCTTTCCCATTTTTATGATCTCTTGGGGATACAGTCCTAGAAGCAGTATTGCTGGATCAAAGGGTATGCACATTTTTGTAGCCCTTTGGGCATAGTACCAAATTGCTCTCCAGAATGGTTGGATCAGCTCACAGCTCCACCGACAATGAATTAGTGTTCCAACTCTTTCACATCTTCTCCAACATTTCTCATCTTTCTTATTTTATCATGTTAGCCAATCTGATAGGTATGATGTGGTACCTCAGAGTTGTTTTGATTTGCATCTATCTAATCAATAGTGACTTAGAGCATGAAAAATGTACCATTTTGCAAAACACTTTTCTCGTCCATTGACTCGCTTAATGCTTAGATAAACTTCATGAGGTAGGCAAAGCAGGGGTTATCATCACTTATGGATTTTGGATTATGGATCACATTATTTATGGATGGAAAAACTAATGGTTAAGAACCCATCCAAGACCGAACAGTCAAAAATGGCAAAGAAAGGACCAGTACCTCAGTCCTAGTTACACTCCAATGTAAGTAACCTGTGGCCTTGGCGACATATTACCAAGTTTATACAAGATACCATTATTACCTTTACCTACATAATAACTAAATATAATAGCAAATAATACAAGGTGAGTACTTCAAGAGAAGTGAAATCCTAGCTCTGCCATCTGAGGAAAATTAGGAAAGGCTCCTTGGAGGTGGTGACATTTAAATTCTGGGCTTTCACACAAAGCTGCCAGACAAGGCATGCAGGAACCATATATATAGTTTGCCTTCTTGCCAGGCCGTAGGAACATGCTGCACTCGTAGCCTGGCCTTATACAGTGCCGACTTGTTGGAAAGCCAAGAATCAGGGAACTGACTTTCAAGTACTGGCTCCTCCTGCTTCTGTAACCTTTGGCAAATCTTTAACCTTTGGGTTTCATATTTCCTCATTCAAAAAATGAGAGAATTAAGAGTAGATGAACTTAAAGATCCCTTCTGTGGTAAGATCTATGATTTAAGAGATACTAATAGACAAAATGGGTCTCTGTACAGGTACTTAAGTCACCAATTTTATGAACATCCATGTAAATTGAGATCTCAACTAACCAGCCCACCACAATCTCACAGACCCTGTCCTCTGTCCTTGGACATGGCTTTGCTGTGCATACTGGCACAGGCTGGATTGAATCCCTCTGGATCATAGAGGGAGTTAATGGGATGGACATCACTGGGCCATGCTATCCCTGTGATTTTAAGGCACCTGCAATCTTGATTGTACTGAGTCCAGTGTTCCATTACCAAAGTAAAAGTGAGTTTCAAAATATACTCCTGACAAAACATTCTCTTTCATGTTGCCCAACTAATGTATGCTTCATGTGTGGGAACTCTGAGATCAGCAGTTTTACTTCTCAAAAGTACAGTTTTTTGGGGAAAATTTCCCACAGTGCTCCAGAGTAAATTTTCTGCCTCTAGTTCTTCCTCTAGGCCTACCCTTTTTTCCTGGCTCTTTGCCAGGACCTCCTTGTCCTAATACTTTTTACTGCCCTCCCAGTGCTCCTAGGAAGAGATAAGGGAGAAGATCATGACATCATTGAAATCATAGATTTAGAGCCCAAAGAGTCTTTAGAGGCCAGAGAATAAAAGACTTATTCCAGGCCATTAGACAAAACCAATTTCTTCACTATGTCCAAAAGGAAGACAAAATTACATTCAAATCCATCTCATTCTGCACTCAAGTCTTAACCTGTCTGGGCCTCTCTATTGGGTGATGAAAAGCCTGTTTATGATTAATCCTTGGAAGAGTAGCTGGCCATTATACTAATCAATGTACCTAAGTCTTTCAAAGATGTTTGCCTTTACAATATTGAAGTTGTATCAGTCTCTCTCCTGGTTTTCTCTTGGTTATTTCACTCTGTTTCATTTCATATATATCTTCCAGGTTTTCTCTAAAATCATTCCCTTCATCACTTCCTACCACATGCTAGTTATTCCATCACATCGATGTAGCATAACTTGTTCAGCCATGCCCAACTGATGGGCATCCTCACCCTCAACCCCACCTCGGCTTCCAGACTCTGCCACCTCACTGCTGAGTTTTTTGAGAAAGGGTAATTTTTTACAAGAAAATAACTAAATTTTTCTTTAAATAAAACTAAAAGTTTTCAGGTCAGGGGTAGTTTATCATTTATTTTGAACGAACACTAAATGCCTACTGCTCTGGGTAACAGGGATTAAAGTGAGCCAGTCTCTGCCTTCAGGGCGTTTATAATCTACTGGTAGTATACACTGTCCATAGATAAGTAAATCCAAGACTCACACACACACACACACACAGTGTGTGATGGGAAAAGAAGTGTAATCACTGGAGGGAATTAGGAAAGGCCTCTTTAAAGAGGTAAAACTTCAGCTAAGCCTTGAAGGGAATAAGATTTTAAGAGGTGGAACTGAGGAGAGAAAACATTTCCAGTTGTATGGACTGTGCAAAGACAGAGGAAGGAGAAACAATATCATATCTAGGAACAAAAAAATGGATTCAAAGTATTGTGAGAGACAATGCTTTCCACAACGTCGGATCTTTATGATTTTATGCTTAGTAACACTTTAGCTCCAACAGATTCCAGCATGTGGGATCACAGATGAAAGCCTCCCCACCTCCTTGTTAGACAACCTTGGAAAATATTGGGAAACACTCTGTGCCCACATTCTCATCTCCCTCTAGCAGCTGCTATGCTCAAAGGTCTCATAGAGTGGATTTGACAATGAAGGTAACATCATGCCTTGCTTCCCCATCCACTGCCATTCTGGAGGAGCATCTCTAATATATCAGAGAGGGATTTTCCTATACAAAAAAGGAAAGCTGGGAAGCTGCCTTCAGAGGAGCTGTCATCTCACTGTTTGGATCTGTGGAACTGCTCAAGTCACGGCACATTCCAAATGCAGATTTAAAGGTCTATAGCAAAGGTGCTAAGGGCAGGACATGCAGTCCCCAATACTCCCAAATGCAGCCTCAGCCAGATTAAAATGCAATAGGGAAATGTTTAAGAAAAAAGAATACAATAAAACATAATGTTAACTTATGGTTTTTAGGTCAATATACCACTTGCAGGGATCTGTTTCTATTTCAGTTTGAAGCTACTGGTCTATAGCATCCTACTCTGTTCGCTAGCTGGCTGTAAAGAATATCCTTTATATTTATTTTAGCATAATAATAAATGAATAATAATAAATAAATTTCTTTTAGACTTAACATATGGGTTTCCTCCTTTTGCCACATTCTCTTAAGTGTCCCATGTAACCATTCATTAGAAAACACATTTACTTCTAAGTAAGGAAATGAAATGAATAAGAGAAGCTGATCATTTTTGAGTTCCTCAAACTCAGAGTGCCCTCATTTCAATATCTCCAATGAGAGCTCCTAATGTGATGAATTAATTCAGAGGACTAAGTATTCTTACACATGCTTTCACTTGTGTGGACCGTTAAGCTAATCTCTTTTCAGTGGTTATGGATTTCATTGAGAAGGCTCTGGGCCAGAGATGGGGAACCTTCAGCCTTGAGGCTACATGTAGTCTCTATTTGTTCTGTGAAGTTTGGATTCAGTCAAAGGGCTGCACTTGAGGCCCTAGAGGTTCCCTAACTTTGCAAGTCTGGACTATTCTCCAGCTCAGTGCAATCAGTAAAATGTCACCCATCCACAGGAGTTATTTAGAGGTCCTAACTATCCACAGGGAGGGAGTCCCTCCTTTTCTTGAAATCTGTGAAGAGCCACCTCTAAGAGTGGTAAATACCCTAGTAGTACATATCTTGTTTCATTCCCTGTTGGCTACACACAGCCAGCAAACTGGTGAAGAGAGCTCTGTCTGCAGCTACATCCATCAAGGAATCCTGAGTGATCTCAACACACGCACAGCAGAAATCCCACCAGAGCATAGTACACAAGGTGGCATCCTGATCCACTAAGTCACATGTTACATACAGTCAAACTCTATGTTGAACTAACCAAAACATTAGAATACTGTACTCTTCATACTCCTAAAAGTAACCAAAGGGACCGGCCAGTTCTTTTCCCATTCATTATTTATTTATTTATTTATTTTTAAATGTTCTACAATCACTTCCTTAAAATTAAGATTTTATCCCCCCCATACCTTGCCCCCCGCTACTCCCCTCCCTCCCCATGACAGCATACAATTCTGTATAGGTTCTACATATACTTTCCTATTGAGCACATTTTCACTATAGTCATGCTATGTAGTCGCACTAAAATAAATGGAAGAAATCATATAACAAATCAAAACATAATACACTAAACCTCCGTGATACACTTTCAGCCACAATTCTCTAGTAACATACTATAGAAATGAAAGTATAGT
Source organism: Potorous gilbertii (assembly GCA_028658325.1). NCBI lineage: Eukaryota > Metazoa > Chordata > Mammalia > Diprotodontia > Potoroidae > Potorous > Potorous gilbertii. Next base: position 411,767,393 of record CM053769.1, read on the forward strand.
CTTCTTTTCTCATATTTTTAACATCTACACCTTCAAAACTTGCATAGATCACTCTTAAAATGATTTCCCAAAGGGGAAAAATTAGCTTCATTAGTTATTCAAATCAGTCAAATCATATTCAAAATATTCAATTTCAATTCAGTTATTCAGTTCAAATTATTCAAATCAAAATCATTCAAAAATCAGTTGATGCTTTCCTGATCACACTCTCCTTTTAATTATAACATCAAGATAACTATAATACACAATAATAACTGTCAGTATTAAAGAAGAAATGTTTTAAAAACCACAAAGATATGTGATTAAAAAAGATGGGCTGGTCATAGGGTAATAATGAAAGGTAACTGACTATAATCCTAGTAGTCTACTAATCTGATGCAAAAGAAACCAAATTCCCAGCATATTTGTTGCACTCACTGTGGCAAACCTGAGGGAAGACATGAATAAGGCCCGTACATCAAGGGCAGACAGAGATGAGCTGCCACTGGAGGGAGCATCCACACTGATGAAAATAAGTGCATCAAAGTAAAATTAAACTGATAATACATGTGAGGGCAGAAGGGCTGACATGAGCAAAAAGTAAGATGAGGTCCTATGGTGACAATGGCCACAGTGCTGTACTACTCAGTCCAGCATCTAGCACTAGGTCAGTCTCAAACCACAAGCTTCCCACAGAATCTGAAATGAGAAGATCTTGATGGATTACTAGGCAAAAGCCATAAACCTTCTCCCAGTGATAAGATGATGCCTCCAGTGCTTTATTGATGCCTTTGTGCCTGTTTTCTAGCAGTGAACCATACTTTCAGGAAAGCACTAGATTGTGAAATATTCTATCAAAAAGTAACTCCTTTGTAGTAAATTTATTCTCCTTTAGCTGAAGATAGGGAACCAGTGTGTTTTCAAATGAATGAATACTCTACCAGGGGTGTGGAACCTGCAACTTAAGGCCACATGTGGCCATCTAGGTCCTCAAGTGCAGCCCTTTGAATCCAAACTTCACAGAACAAATCTCCTTAATAAAAAGATTTCGTCTGTAAAACTTGGACTCAGTCAGAAGGTCACACCTGATGACCTAGAAGGCCACATGTATCCTCGAGGCTGCCAGTTTCCCATTCCTGCATCTTTTTAAAAATACTGTTCCTCTTTGTTACATCAGTGATTTGTTTTTAGTAAAACCAGACTACATAAAGATGTACATGTCTCTGTCATTTCCTAAAATTCCCAAAAAGCACATAGACACTTTTACTCTATTTGGAGAATACCCAACAAGAAAAAGCTTATGTTCCATTCACACAGATTAAAAATTCAAATAAACATTTCGTGAGCATCTACAATGTGCAGGAAGCATTAGCCTGCAATTTAAGACCCCTACTCATGCTATTTGTCCTTCCTGGGACCTCCATCTCTCAGCGCTTGACTGGGCTATCCTCTTTTGCATAGTTATATTCTCTTCCAGTCCCAACCTTTTGGTGAACCAGTTCAAGTCTACGCTGGCTTCTACTCTTAAATCTCTTATTACTCTGTCTTACTGCTGATCATGCCTTGTTGATGAATCCTTGGATTGCTCCCAAATCGTTCTTCATTCCTACTTCAATGCTGAACAGAAGCTGGAAGAAATCACAAAATATTGCTGACTGGGTCTGCTACAAAATTCATGATACCTCAACAGGGCCCGCACAACAGGAAGTCACTCACCTCCTCTCCTCCAGACCTCCATGACAGCCCTCCCCCAATCTCCTCAAACTTGCCCGATACACTGAGAATGCCCCTTCTTCCCTATTCTCTGTCTCTCATCTTCCGACATCACTTAGTGCCATCTCCTTCACTCAAGTAGCTCAAGAAGAGGCCAACTCTTCTAAATGTACCCTACAAACCTTCCTTCCTGTCTTTTCCAGTCAAGTGTCTCCACTATCATCCCCATGATTTAATTTTCAATCTGAATGTCTTAAAACTTGTTTTTCTAACTTCAAAAAAATCAGAAAAATCCCTCAATAAATGCCTCCATCCTGCTAGCTCTCTCCTTCCCATAACACAAACTTCTTGAAAAAGCTCTCTACTATTTCCTCTTCTGTCCTCTTTTAAACCCTCTGCAATCTGGCTTTTGACTTCACATCATTCAAATGAAATAACTTTCTCCAAAGTTACCAATGATCTGTTAAATGCCTTTTTTTAAAAATTCTCATTCATTTGGACATCACTTGTAGCAGCTGGCACTGATCAAAACCTCCTTATCCTGGATAATTTTTCCTCTCTGGGTTTTCCTGATTAACACACTCATGATTCTCTTCCTACCTGTTCTGACCAGTCCTACTTAGTAACCGTGGCTGATCTTCATATCCCACCCACACACCCACAAGTCCTAAGGCTTGTGTTGGACTTTCTCCTCTGTTCTTTTGCACTACCTTACTTGGAGATCTCATCAACTCCCCTGGGTTCAATTATCATCTCTATGTAGATAACCACCGAATCTATACATCCAGTGGAGACTCTCTCCTGAGCAACAAAGCTGAGGGAGGCAGCAGGTTCTGATTTCTTGAGCAACTGACACACATTACTTCATAAACTGGTAAGTGCAAAACAGAAAGCATTGCTTCCCCTCAAACCCACCCCTCTTCAAATTTAGTTATTATTATTGGAGAGTCTGTTATGGTTATCATTCCTTTGACTGAAGGCACCACCATTCTTCCAAGTCAACCACCATGCCTTGCAACTTTGATGTCATACTTGGGTCATCACTTTTATTCCCAATCTATTGCCAAATATTGTCATTTGTACCTCTATAACCTCTCACCGGAGAGACTGAAATAGCTTACCAATTGGTCTTCCCAACTTTATCCCAATTCCAGTCATCCTTCATATAGCTGATCAAGTGATTTTCCTAAAGCACAGGTTATAACCCCTCCCTCCACTCAATAAACTCCAGTGACTCCCTATTATTTCCAAGATCAAATATCAATTCGTCTGGCATTTAAAGTTTTTCATGACATGTCCCCTTCCTGATTCTGTAGTCTTGTCCTATACAGGCCCACAGTTTAGCAATACTTGCTTATTTGCTATTCTCTAAATGAATACTCATTCGCATCTTTATTCCGTGTACTTCATAGTCTTCACCCATGCCGGGAATTCTCTCCTGCCTCATCTCAATCTCTTAGCATCCATGGGTGCCTTCAAGACTCAGCTAAAATGCCACCTTCTACATGTTATCCAGTAGATATCACTAAGGTCATTTAAGCAATGGAAGGTTCCCTATCAAGGACCTTGCCATCAAGGGGCAAGATGTGACAAGTTCAATATATACTCCATCTAGTTTAGACAGTTTTGCAAGTATCTGCTAACATCCTTGTTACATAGGCTAGGTTAATTTTCCCTTGGAAAAAAATCACTGAAACTATCCTTAAGATTTAACTGGGTCACACTTGAACTTCCAGGAACCAAGATAGTGGAGTAAATAGTAAGTGCTCTCAGCCTCTCTTGTTGACCTTGAAAAACCCAGAGAATATCTCCCCAGGAAGAATCCTGGAATAGTGGGATCAGCAGTCTCTCAGTTCAGGAGGCTGGGAAGATTGACAAGCTGTGGCTGAAGGGGACCAGTGCAGGACTGGAGGTGTCCCAGACAGCGCCACCTCAGCAAACCAAGGGGAGATCTTGAGCTCCAATGGGTGGAGCCTGTAAGTGCCAACACCAGGACCCCAGGCATGCCTTAGTATAACCAGTGGAATTGGGCAGACACCAGTGCAGATGGGTGTTCACCAGCCACTGAGCCTGTCTGTGCTCTAGTCAGGCCTCCTGCAGCCAGACCACCCCTCTCCCACATTTACACAGCAAGCTTCAACATAACCTTGGAGACACTCAGGAAGACTTCACCTGGCATCGGCCTTGGCACACACAACCTGTTCAGCATCAGGTAAGCCGAAGCATTCTAGCTGAAAGAACCAGAGGCCACAACACAGAAAGCCTCAAGTTCTCAGCACAAGAAAAGTGAGACAGAGCCCCTTGTGCCTCAGAAGTAGAGATCCACTTTAAAAGCCAGGAAGGAGACAATCATCATGAGAAAGAAACAAATCAGAAAGCAAAGACTGTAGAATCTTACTGTGGGTACAGAGAAGACCAGAATACAAATTCAGAAAAGGACAGCATTGACACTGTACTCACATCAGAAAACTCAAAAGAGAATATGAACTGGTCTCAAGCACAAAGAGTATTATTGGAAGAGCTCAAGAAGCATTTTAAAAGCCAAATTAGAGAGGTAGAAGAAAAATTGGACAATGATTTTAAAAATACAATTGACAAAATGAAAAAAGAATTCACTGAAGAGAAGAATTCCTTAAAAAGGAAAACTGGACAAATAGATAGGGAGGTACAAAACTTAACTAGAGAAAACAACTCCTTAAAGGGAATAATTAGACAAATGGAAAAGGAGATATAAACGTTAACTGAAGAAAACAATTTATTAAAAATTAGAATTGGGCAAGTAGAAGCTAATGACTCTATGAGAATCAAGAATCAGTCAAACAAAATCTGAAGAATAAAAAAATAGAAGAAAATGTAACATCTCATTGGAAAAACAACTGATCTGGAAAATAGATCCAGGAGAGAAAAATCTAAGAATTATTGGTCTACTGGAAAGCCCTGATGAAAAAAAAGAGCCTGGACAATATCTTCCAAGAAATCAACAAGGAAAATTACCCGGAGGTCCTAGATCCAGAGGACAAAATGGTCATCAAAAGAATCCACCGATCACCTCCTGAAAGAGATCTCAAATTAAAACACCAATAAATATTGTGCCAAATTCCAGAACTATCAAGTTAAAGAGAAAATACTGCATGTAGACAGAAACAATTGAAATATCAAGAAACTACAGTCAGGATCTCACAGGACATTGCAGCTTCTACACTAAAAGATCAGAGGGATTGCAATATGACATTCCATAAAGCAAAGGAGCTTGGACTACAACCAAGGATCAATTACCTAACAAAACTGAACATAATATTTCGGGCAAGTAGATGGACATTCAATGAAATAAGGGATTTACAGACCTTTTTGATGAAAAGGCCAGAGCTCAAATAGAAAACTTGATCTTCAAATATAGGACTCAAGAGAGGCATAAAAAAGGAAAACAGGAAAAAAAAAACTTGTTATTCAATATGGGAAAACTATTTACATCCCTATATGAGGATGATACTTGTTAATCTTGAGAAATGTATACTTATTTTGACATTGAAAAGGAATATACATAGATGTATAAATTAACTGATGTGATGATAAAAAACAATTAATAGATATGAAGGGATTGTAAGAGGAGAAGAGAAAAGGAGGAGGCACAAACAGGCAAATTACATCACAGGAAGAGGCACAAAAATATATTATAATAGAAGGAAAGAGGAGAGAGAGAGATGAGCATTGTTTGAGCTTTACTCACAAACAACTGGTTTGGTTCAAGGAGGGAACAACATACTCAGTTATGTATAGAAATCTAACATGCCCTACAGGCAGTAGGAGGGAAAAGGGGAAAGAAAAGTGGGAGAGGGTTAAAGGGAGAGAAGAAGTAGTAAGAGAAAATGTAAATAAAAGGGAAGGGAGCTGATAGAAGGGAGGGAAGATTGAGGGAGGCAGTAATCACAACTAAAACTACTGAGGAGAGAAAGGGAGAAGGTAGAAATGAAAGCATGAACAGTGGGGGAACAGAATGGAGAGAAAGACACAGATAGTAATCATACCTATGACTGTGAGTGGGATGAACTCTCCCATAAAACCGAGGTGGATATCAGAATGTATTAAAAACCATAATCCTACAATATGTTGTTTACAAGAAACACATTTGAAACAGGGGATATACACAGGATAAAGGTAAAAGGTTGGAGCAGAAGTAAGCAGGGTAGAAATCCTAATCTCAGACAAAGCAAAAGCAGAAATAGATATAATCAAAAAGAGACAAGGAAGGAAACTATTCTGCTAAAAGGCACAATAGACAATGAAGTAACATTACTAAATATATATATATATATATATATATATGTATATCTATATGCACCAAGTGGTATTAGCATCCAGATTCTTAGAGGAGAAGTTAAAGGAATTACAGGAAGAAATAGACAGCAAAACTATAGTAGTGGGGGAGCTCAGCCTCCCCCTTTCTGAACTTGATATATCTAAACTCAAACAAGAAAGAAGTTATGGAGGTGAACAGAACTCTGGATAAGGCAGATATGATAGATCTCTGGAGAAAATGGATACAAAAGATATACCTTTTTTTCTCAGCAGTAAATGGCACCTACAAAAAAAATGACCATGTACTAGGGCATAAAAAATTAACAGTACAGGGCAGAAAAGCAGAGATAGTCAATGCATCCTCAGATCATGATGCAATAAAAATTATATGTAATAAAGGGCAATGGAAAGATAGATCAAAAATTAATTGGAAACTAAGTAATGTAATCCTAAAAAATGAGTGGGTTAGGGGAGGAGCCAAGATGGCGGAGTAGAAAGATTCACATATGCTAGCTCAGAACCCACAGCCCATGAATTTCCTGTAAAAAGAACTCCCAACAAATTCTGGAGCAGTGGAAGCTGTGCAGCAATGGAGCGAAGGAGATTTCCGTTCCAAAGATCCCTGAAAAACCGACCCCAAGGGTCCGTCGCGCACCCAACGGGAGTGGAACCCAGCCCTTCCCTGGCCCTGCGGCACCGAGAAGAGCAGATCCGAGCAGGCCTCAGGGCCGGAATCTCTGGCGGCCGCAAAGGTCCCTCCACCTACAGGCACACAGGTCAGTGAGAGAGACTTCTGGGCTGGCCGAGAGGGGAGTGGGGTGTCTCCATAACTCAGGCCCCCTCGGGAGGCAGCAGCAGAGGCAGAGGGCAGCCAGAGGCTCCTGGAGCAGGCAGGAGATAGGGTCCATTACTGAAGGTCTCTGCATAACCCCCCTGAGGGAATTGAGCCTGGGTGGCGGCCCTGCCACCACCTGAGAACCTGAATAGCAGGTGAGGCCTGCTGCTGAGGCTGGGGAGCAGCATTTGAATCTCAGACTCCAAGCACTAGCTGGGCAGATCTAGGCGGGGGGTGGAGAGGACTCTCAGAAGTCAAGTAACTGGCTGGGAAAATGCCCAGAAAAGGGAAAAAGAATAAGACCATAGAAGGTTACTTTATGGGTGAACAGATGTTTCCTCCTTTCTTTTTGGAGGAGGAAGAACAATGCTTACCATCAGGTAAAGACATAGGAGTCAAGGCCTCTGTATCCCAAACATCTGAAATAGATATCCAATGGGCTCAGGCCATGGAAGAGCTCAAAAAGGATTTTGAAAATCAAGTTAGACAGGTGGAGGAAAAACTGGGAAGA
>CM053769.1:411775226-411791037 GCA_028658325.1 Potorous gilbertii
AATGAAATAGAGGACTTTTAAGCATTCTTGATGAAAAGACCAGAGCTGAAAAGAAAATACGACTTTCAAACATAAGAATGAAGAGAAGCATGAAAAAGTAAACAGCAAAGAGAAGTCATAAGGGACTTACCAAAGTTGAACTGTTTACACTGCTACATGGAAAGTCAATATCTATAACTCTTGAAATTTTTCTGTATCTGGGTAATTGGTGGGATCACACACACACACACATATACACACACATACACAGAGACAGAGAGCACAGGGTGGGGGATAGGGGATAAGCAGGGTGGGGGGGATGAGGGAAGGGAGGGCAGTGGGAGGAGGAAGCAATTTGAAGTCAACACTCTTGGGGAGAAACAGGATCCAAAGAGAGAACAGAAGCAATGAGGGGGCAGGATAGGATGGAGGGCTTGAACTGTTGACATAGCTTCCTGATCACTTAAGGCATAAAAAGGCATCCAGCACACAAGGATAAGCAACTTAAAATCTCTGCTACTCTGAGAGTCAATATACCTGATCAGTTGCACCTCTGTATGAGTGTTGGGGAACTGTGTCCAGCTGAATCAAAGCTGTATCTTTGCTGAATATCCTTCTTATGCTATTGTTAAGTAAATCTCTTTTTTGCAAAATGTACATTATTCCAAACTAGAGTCCAAGCCTTATTAGTCAATTCTAGCCCAGAACGCTGCCAGAGTTATCTTTATGTGTGGTCTGACTATGTATAATATATGACTATGCATATGACTTACTTGCTCAAAAATCTTCAGGCTACTCAATATCTACAGGATAAAAGGATACTAAGGACTTAATCCTAATAATGATAAATAGTTCATAAGGAGCCAGTGTGGCATAGTGAATAGAGTTAGTCTTTGAGTCAGGAAAATCTGAGTTCGAGTCAACCTCTGACACATATGAGATGACTGACTGCTCAGGCAACATTTCAAGACTTTAAGTAGCAGAATAAGTGCTAATCTGCAGTGGTGGATGTTGTCTCTTCACCTGGAATTCCCTAATAACAACAAAACTAAAGGAAAGGTCTCTCTCTAAATAGTTGATGTTTATTTAGCCCTCAATGGCCTTAAGGTGTTTTACATTCACCAACTCACTGTCCTGTGTAATGGTAAAGTAAATGGGAAAATACTTCCCATTCCTTAATAGATCCATGTGACTTGCTTGGATAGTATGGAAGTCTAAGTCACACGTGGTTGAAGCAGCTTGCTGAAGGGGTGGAACAGCAAGGGTGGAGCAGAGCTGAGAGGAAGTTAGTCAGTCTAGTTAGAGCTGGTAAGGTCACAGGCAGGGACATGAGAGTTTGTCTGTAGGAAGATCCCAGCAGGGGGCGGGAAGACTTGGGCATGGCTTTGTCACCTGCATTGACTTCTTGGTTGCTATAATACATTTTGCTTTCTGGGTTTGGAATCTGGCTTTCAGGTTTCTAAGTAAATGTTTTTCTTCTGCCTTCTATGTATGGAGAATCTGTTATATTTTGTGACTGAAAACTACACTAGTATATTCATAGTCACCACCAGTGCTGTGAATATTGCCTTGGCAATACATTTGGCATCATGAACAGGATCGCAGGGTATAAAACCCTCTATTTGGAGGCAGAAAGGCTTTAAAGGAAGACATTAATATTCCCAGGATGGGAGGATTTACCATATCCCTTGATAGCCAGGGAATGAACTAAAATTAGTGGAACCCTGTGAAAGCTGGAAAGTGAGGTTACAGGAGAGGGTACCTGGGATTTGGAAAGGTGTTTGCAAGGAATACCAATAAGACCAGGAAGGAGTTGGCAGAGATAAGTAGGAAAGGCTGGATTTTATTAACAGTTTACTGTTATTATGTGTGAAAACAGAGACGAGCTGCTGAAGAAAAAAATTCAGATGGAAAAAGTTAGCTAGTTTGCATGAAAATTCTCAGCTTTTGGGCTCTCCTTTAAAAGAGCAGGTTTGGGCTCTTCTGTGGAAGGAAAGGCTGTTCATTTAGCTAAGAAGAAGCAGAAGGCTAGCAAAAGAAATGGGCATGTGAGCTTTGTACAAACCCAGCCTAGTTGCCATGACAAGGACTGCCAGGACAGTGTATGGAAGAAAAATGTAATTAAGTCAGAGGTGGAAAATGAAACAATGTTGCAGGAGATCTCCAAGATCAAAGCTTGCCCCACTGTAAAGCGGAAACAAAAGACCCAAGAGGGGAACTCAGTGTTTAAGGAGATAATTGACGATTTTACTCAGCAGAAGGGAACAGAAATTTCAAGTCAGTTCACCCAAAGAATGGGAGAATCGTTAATATCTTAGATGATGAAAATCAGTGAAGGGGCCAGAGGGTTATTGATAGATGGCATGGATTGCTTAAAATTTATAGGTATCAGTCAGAATCCTTTTGTACAGCAAACCTTTAGAGATTACGATATGCAAGGAGGTAACAATACAGCTAATCTGTTGGCTTTGGCTACAGAAGGATGCAGTAAGCAGTATCCTGCTGATTCTATGTGGCCTAGTGGATACAGACCCTGGTATTCACTTAGGGCCTGTATGAGAAAGTTAAAGGAGGAGGTAATGAAGACTTCCATAATGACTGGAAATGCAGATTCATGCTATGACACTCCCTTAGCAGTTTCCCATAGGAATATAATAGTGAAGGCGTCTCTTCTTGCTTACAAGCACCTAATTTTGACTCTAACAACTGGGGAAATAGGGAACCCTCTTTCAGAGGTGCTGGACAAGATTTCAAAGTTAAATGACTTAAAAGATAAATTTCCTCAAGAGAGGAATAGCCAACAGATTCAAAGTCAGAATAAACTGACAAGGAAAGAATTGACTGTTATATTGAGAGAAGGGGTAGGTTTTGGAAGCATAGGGGGTATTCCAACTAATAAACTATACAGAATGTACCAAGAAAAGGGCCTTGATGTGAAATAGAGAAATAAGAACTGCCCCTATATATCGTCCTGAATGCTGGTATCCAAGTTCATCACACCTTCAGGGAGAATAGGAAATTAGCCAAGCCCCAGCTCAGATTAAAGAAACACCCAGACCGAATTATAGACCCCATATCAGTTTGACCACATATTGGAAAAATGGATCAAATATTGTAACTAGGGCATTAATAGACACTAGGGTAAAGGCATCCCTCATGTATGGAAACCCTAGTAAACTTAAATATGAAACTCTTATCACCATCACAGGACTGGGAGAGGCTGAAATATCAACCAGACAAGTCAAACTAAAGATGAAAATTGGACAATTACCTAAAAAAGAATATACCATAGTGATAGTACTCATTCCTGAATACTTCATTGGAATAGATATATTGAGAGGTACGACTAAATTTACCTAAGAGGAGATACCAATTTGCAGTAAGGAAGACAGGGAATTATATAGTTTTAGTGGGTAAAATAAAAATGCACCCCATCACTTTACCTGAACCTTCTAAAGTTACTTTAGATACTTCATACATGATACTTTAAAGCAGTATCATGTGCCAGGTGAGCAAGATGAAATTACCAATACTATAAAGGAATATGTTGAGGTAATGGTGTTAGTCCTTAACAACCACTCAATGGAATGGTCCTATCTGGCCAGTATGAAAGTCAGATAAGACATGGAGGATGACAGTGGATTATAGACAATTGAACAAGGTGACTCCTTCCTTGTATGCTGCTGTTCCAGGTACCATTGCACCCTGTGACAGAAGCAAGTCAAGCATTATTCCCATTTTACAAATGAAGAGACAAAAGCTCAACAAGGTAACCTGCCCACAATCCCACAACTGGCTATTATGTCAGCCTGAACTGAATCCCCAGCCCTCTGACTCTGTGGCATGAAGCATCAGAAGAGCACTGGCTTTGGACTCAGAGGACTTGGCACCAATACATGACCTGTGCAGCCTGGGCTTCAACTGTCTCATCTGTAAATTCAGATGGCTGGCTCAGAGATTTCCAACATCACTTTGTCCCTTTAATCTAATCTTACTCCTGGGTGAGTGCTCTTTCTATTAACCTATGCTGCCCAAACAAGTATACGGTGTTGGGTGATACTGCTGAGAGCTTAGCCAAAGGCATTAGACCGGGTTCTATTGGCCAAAGAACTTAGGAAACTTTTAGATCTTTTTCCAAAGTCATGATTTCTGCCCATCATAAGGAAGAAAGGCCCCGAACTTGTGAACCTTGAATTTTACTGACACAAAATGATACATCAGATACAATTAAGCAAATTTTACTAAGAACCTGCACATGTCCATGTGACAGGAGGTAGGCTAGGCATTGAGGATAAAAGATTTTTTAAAAAAATGATACATGATAAAATCCCTACCATCAAAGAAATGACTTCAGTCTACTGGGAGACTGGGAAAGGGGAATACATTTCAAAGAGATTATTATTGGCTTTTAAAACAAGACCATCTATGAAAAAGACCAAGTTAAGCTGGCTTTTTTCTATCATTCAAATCCAGACAAAGATAAGAAACAAAACAATTTGGCAAACTAACAAGCACTATCAAATGGCTCCTCGGCACCAATATAATTAATCCAGAGACAATGTGTCCAGTTTTCTTGACTAGCTGCCAAGCATAGACAAGAACAAAGAGCTGGTCCAGAGACAGAATACATGGAACAACTTGGTTTCCTTTGAGAATGTTTATTATGCAACTGAATGTCAGAAGAAGTTGCAGCAAGTAAGATAAATTCAAATATGTTTGACAAGGGAATGTAATATCTAAACAATGACATGTCATTCTCTTAACTGACACTGTACCAAGAAAATGTACCTGAATGCTGGTTGTTTCAGGAGGTCAGATAAGAGATCTGAGGTCACTCCTCGGCATCTCCACTTATTTTTTTTTGATGTTGGTGTGGTGAAAATTTTTGGATATGCCAACTACAGAAACTATATTTTACATGACTATGTGTGTTTATTACAAGGGTTTTGCTTTTTTTCTTTTTCCCCAGTGAAAAGGAGAGTTGCAAAGGAGAGACAAATTCTTATTAATTGAGGGAAAAGAATGAATTCCAGAGCTGGTGTGGTATACTAGAAAAAGTGTTAACCTAGAATATGCCAAACCAGGTTCAACTCCTGATGCTGACATTTATTAGATCTATCTGTGGTGACGGTGGAATCATTTAATTTTTATGCGCTTCAGTTTCCAAAAAGAGGTCATAATATTTGCATTAACTACTTCACAGAGTTTTGTAAACAAAATGTTTTTTTTTTAATTTAAAGCAGTAAATAAATGTGAATAATTATTATGAGCTGCAGTAGGAGTAGAGGAGTTGGAAGACTTGAGCTATCATTAACCAGTGGATGTGCACTTGGCAGGAAGTATCAAGTAGAAGGTTCTAGAAATTTGTGCTTGGCTCTATGCTTTTCAATGATTTTATCAGTGATTTTCATAAAGATTAAAAATGGCATGGATATCATATTTTTAGATGACTCAAAGATTGCTGAGATAGTTAATGTATGAGTCAACAAAGTTTGAAATAGAAAATATCTTAATAGTAAGGTGGTACAGAGGAAAAAGCTCCGGTTTGAAGATGGCACAGGCAGGGGGTTGCCTGAGCTCTCCCAAATTCCTCTCCAAATAATGTTAAAATAATGCCTCAAAATGAATTCTGGAGGATAAGAACTAAAAAAAGGACAGAATAAAACAATTTTTCAGACCAAGGCAACTTAAAAGGTTGGCAGGAAAGTGTCACTGGGGTGACAGTAAAGCATATATTGGCACATATCTGATCACAACAAGCCAGCAGCAGGCCTTTGGGATGACTGAATCAGGAGCTGCAGCTTCTGGGGCTCTGAGGCTAGACAGCAAGGGGCTTGACAACTGGTCATAAGATTACAGGGGACCCTTTGCTGGCACTGGGTGCAGGAATCTCAGCATTGCCCATATGCAGTTCCAGGGTGAGGAGAAGGAACACTAGCACACTAGAGCATGCAGCCAAAGGAGAGCAGTGACCCTGTCCACAGTTCCAGGAAGGAATAGACTGCTTGTCATTGCTCAAAGACCACAGCATAGGCCAGGAGAGCAGTGAACACACCTTCCCTTAGATAATAACCAACCCAGAAGCAGAGCCCAACATTAACATAAAGTTAAAAGTCAAATTATAGACTGGAAAAATGAGCAAACAGCAAAAAAAGAACTTGACCAAAGAAAGACTATGATGACAAGGCAGATCAAAACACAGATACAGAAGACAATGACATCAAAAGCAGCTACATGCAAAGCCTCAAAGAAAAATGTGAATTCATCTCAGGCCCTGGAGGAGCTCAAAAAGGATTTTACAATCCAAATAAGAGAGGTAGATGGAAAATTGGGGACAGAAAGGAAAGTGATGCAAGAAAATCATAAAAAAAAGTTTGATAAAGGAGGCATAAAAAATACTGAAGAACACCTTAAAAAACAGAAGAGTCCAAATGGTAAAAAGAGGCACAGAAATCCAAAGAAGAGAAGAACTCCTTAAAAAGCAGAAGTGGTTAAATGGAAAAAGAGGTACAAAAATTTATTGAAGAAAAGAACTCCTTAAAAGGTAGAACTGGTAAAATGAGAAAGGAAGTACCAAAGTGCACTGAAAAAATAATTCCTTAAAAATTAGAATTGGCAAGTTGACGCTAACGACTACAAAAGACATCAAGAAAGAAACGAATTAAAGTCATAATCAAAAAAGGAGTCTAGATACCATCTTTCAAGAAATTACCAAGGAAAACTACCCTGTTATCACAGAACTAGAGGGTTCAAAATAGAAATTGAAATGATCCACCAATCTCCTCCTGAAAGAAAATGTAAGGGAATTGTCAACCCCCAGTCTCTTGGACAGTGTTCACTAGTCACAACTCAGGTAAACTGAGGGGAGACTGGTAAGGCATGAACAAGATGGGGCTGGGAGGAAGGGTTTCGCCCCTGTTTGCTCAAGGCTATTTCCTGGACTTTGGGAGAACAAAGAAAGCTCAAGATGTTTTGCTAACTAGGGGCTATGTGGCAGTCCTGGTACAAAGTATAGGGATTTCCTTATTAGGGCAAACTATTAGCTGATAGGTCCACTAAGGGCTCTAGTGCAGGGAAAGAGATAAAAGCACTGCTTGCTGTTACAATAAACGGAGTTGCTTACTATGTCCTCTCCCGCCTCAGTCATTACTTACAGCTCGCTCCACCAAGGCCAACAGGCACTGCTGGTCAGATAAGGCCTGTTGGTCTGAGGGTTTGGGCCTGGATGCCCTAACAAGAAAATTCCTAGGAATATTTATAGCCAAATTCCAAAGCTCTCAGAGGAGAAACTATTACAAGCAGTCAGAAAAAAAATTCCAAAAAACCAATTTAAATATTATGGACCCAGAGTCAGAATAACACAAGATTTAGCTGCTCCTACATTAAAGGACTACAAGGCATGGATTATGATATTCCAAAGGGCAAAGAAGCTAGGATTAAAACCAAGAATTACTTACCCAACAAAGCTGAATATAATCCTTCCGGGGAAAAACGGACTTATGAAATGAAATTGAGGGCTTCCTGATGAAAATATCAGAGGTGACTAGAAAATTTGCCTTTCAAATATAAGACCCAAGAGAGGCATGAAAAGGTAAACAGGCAAAGAGAAATAATAAGGGATTCAATAAGGTTAAACTGAATACATGCCTACATGGGAAGATGATACTTTATCATTATTAGGGCAGTGAGAAGGAGTATATATAAACAGAAGACACAATTATGAGTTAACTATGACTGGAATGATACCCCCCCCCAAAAAGGGAAAAAGATGTACTGGGAGAAGGGGAAAGAGAAGGTAGAATGGGATAAATTATATCACATAAAGAGGCATGAAAAAAAGAACTTTTTCAGTGAAAAGGAAGATTGAGGGGGTGGGGTGGTGGGCAAAATGAACTGTCCTCTCATTGTAACTGGCTCAAAGAGTAACATACACATTCTTTGAAGGAAATAGGACAGAAGGGAGTTACGTGCGAATGGGGGGAGTATGATAGAAGGGAGGGCAGACAGAAGGAGGTGACCCAAAACAAAACATTATGAAAAGGAACAAGATGAAAGGAGAAGGATAAATGGGGGGAGGAGGGGGCAAGCAAGTGGGAGGGAAATACATGTGAATGTGATGAACTTATCCATAAGATGGAAGTGCACAGCAGAGTAGATCAAAATCAGAATCCTAAACTAAGTTGTTTATAAGAAACATACTTGACCAGAGACACATAGCAAGTAAAGGTAAAGAGGACTGGAGCAGAATCTATTATGCCTGAATTGAAATAAAAGAAAAAAAGCAGAGGTAGTAATCATGATCTCAGACAAAGAAAAAGCAAAAGCAGATCTAATTAAAAGAGATAATCAGGGAAACTACATTTTGCTAAAATGTGCCACAGACAATGAAGTAATATTAATACTAAACAAACATGTACCAAATGTTATAGCATCCAAATACTTAAAGGAAAAATTAAATGAGTTACAGAAGGAAATAAACAATAAAACTATACTAGTGGAAGACCTCAACTTTTCCTTCTTGGAACTAGATAAATCTAACTAAAAAAAATAAGATGAAATTAGGAGCATAAAAACTTCATAGTTAAATGCCCCCTGGAGGAGCAGACATGTAAGAGTGTCTTAAAGAAAAGACTGGAAGAAATAACCAAAATTATTGGACATTTTAAAGTACATTGCCTCTCTCTTTTTACACACATACAATTTTTGTTGTTTAGTCATTTCAGTTGTATCTGATTCTGTTACTCCACTTGGGGTTTTCTTGGCAAAGATACTGGAGTGACTTGCATTTCTTTCTCTAGTTTGTTTTAGAGATGACAAAACTAAGGCAAACAGAATTAAATAATTTGGCCAGGTCCACAGAGCCAGTGCTGAGACCATATTTCAATTTAGTTCTTCCTGACAATAGCCTGATGCCCTATCCACTGTGCTGCCTAGCTGTTATAAATACGTATGTATGTATGTATACTCATATATACACACTGTCTATGGGAAATCATAACTTTATGAAATATGTGAAAAAAGAAGAGAAATGAACATCCATGTAGAACCCTATGCAAGTGCAAAAAGTTCACAATCCAAACAGAAGCTTGCATATTTATGAGATTACAACAAGGAAGGGAGAAGAGAGCAATCCCCTCCTAAGTGGGAGTAGCATGGCAGAAGGAAAAGAGCAATGGGGTGGGAAAGAGACTAATTCCTCCCAAGGGGAAGAGAAATCATGACTATGAAAGAGAGCAAAACCAACATTCTTTTCCCTTGGGAACTGTTAGACTTTGAAGATAGGACAGTCTGCTTATTTACAAGGGTCCCAGCTGCACAAACAGTCTGGTGCAGACTGACCGATGCCTGCCTTGACTCTCAAGGACATACCAGGAGTCCAGTTTGGGGCACCAATAACAAATTACATCAGCTGGTGGGGCAGGAAGTTGAGGGGGGCGCATTGTCTTTGGCACGTTTAGGGCCTCCTGCATACTCTGGGTCCAGTGTCTCTGGAAAATATGGCAACTTATTTGAAGACAAGTTCAGGGGATCCCTTAATACATACATACACACACACACACACACACACACACACACACACACACACACGCATAAATCAACAACAGTAAGATTATCATGGTAAATTTACTCCAATTGGTTGGGGAGGGAACATATCAAAACAAGCATAAATAAAGAACCCTCTGGCTTATCAAATAAACACATATTTCATTACCATTGCTACCAAATAACATTTTATTTTTCTGAAAGTTTTTTATTGCATGTATTAAAAAGACAAAATGAAGCAACTCAATATTATCATGTTTTCTGAAACTTCGTGCCAAAAACCAAGTCCACACATCATATTATTATGGTAATTATTTGTTATATGAAAATCATAAAAGATTTTATCAATAAATATTTAAGTATATTATTTTTGTTATATGTTCACATTATAAAATTATAATAAATTCTTATTTTTATTTGAATAAAATATGTTAACAAATCTGAATGGATTTAAAAAGTAAAAGGGGGAAGAGTACAATCATTGTTATGTGCAAAGGAGGTATTGCTTCATAAAGTTTAGAAACTACTGGTCCATATGACTGCTAAGATTCCTTCCCACTCTCTCTATATTCCCTTCAACTGTCCCATCATCTGTTCTGGGGGAGTACCAGAAAGCAAAGAAGAATCCTCAAAATGAAATCTATTCAGATTCCTGTCACTCTCCCCAAACAGAAGAAAAACACCATCCTGGCCTTTTCATACTGCCATTAATCTCCAATTCCAAGATCACTTTCATCTGGGAATATCAGGAAAGGCTTCACAGAAGAGATATTGATTGAGCTGAACCTTTAAGCAATTGGATTTCAATTAGTGGAGATGTGGAGGAGTATGTTCCTTGCAAGTGGGGAAAACCTATGTGAATATATGGAATACAAAAGAGAAAGAAAGATAAGATCAAGGAAGAGTTAATTATTTAATTTGGCAAGAACAAAGGCTACATGACAGAGAATAATGGGAAATAAGACTGGAAAGGTAGATTAGAGATGGTATTGAGGGGTCTGAATGCCATTCTAAGGAGTTTATATTTGATCTGTCTGAATGCCATTCTAAGGAGTATATATTTGATCTAAGGGTGAACAGGGAACCACTGAAGCATTTTCAGAAAGAGTGGCATAGTCAGACCTGCATATTAGGAAGATCATTTTAGCACTTGTGTGGTCTAGAGGGGAAAGTGACTTTCTTTGGTTCACAGAGTCAGTTATTACCACATCCAGAACTAGAATCCACATTTTCTGACTCCTATCACAATGCTGTTTCCATGACAGCAGGCTGCCACCTCAAGGAGTGAATGAATGGCCATAATAAACTAGAAGGTAAAAGACCTTCACTTTGAAGGTCTTGGTGAAGTAGGGCAAAACATACTGGGCAGAACAGTTAAACTTGTAAGTGAAAAAGTAATTTACATAGTCCTAAGGACTAGGTTTAGGGTTCCCATGAGGGTTGTTTCATATGTTCTGCTTCTTGGCTAATTGAATTTGGCCACTGGCTTAATTTGAGTGCAGTGCTGATGCTGCCCTGGTGAGGGAAGAAGTGTGTGTATTTGAAAAATACAATTGGAATTTCAGAGAAACCTAAATTTGAAAGTCTGAATCCTTGCTCTAATATTTATTAGTTATGAACCCCTAGAAAACTTATTACCCCTAAACCCACCCCATCAGAGTCTACTTAACCTAATCTATAAAATAGTTCTAATAAAACCTATACATACTTCATAGGGTTGTTGGGAGAAACCTATTTTTAAAATTACAAAATGTTATAGAAATGTGAGCAATTACTATTTGCCCCCAGTGAGAAGAGCTAGGTTCAGTGGAGAATAAACTATAGGAAGGTAGAATCTGGCTCAATTTATAGAAGAATTTTCTCTGCCCTCATCAGACATTTTAGGAAGGTTACTGACAAACTGGAGTGCACAAAGAAGGGTAACAACCAGGGTGGTGGGAAGACAAGAGACAATTCAGGCATCTGAAGAAGGTAGTGGGTCTATCTGGCCTAGCGAAGACAAGGCACAGAGGTTAATAAATATCTGAATGGCTGTTATAGGGAGGGGAGATGAGATATGTTCTGTCTGATCCCAGAATATAACTAGGAGCAATGGGTGGCAGTTGACTTGGGGCCAATTAACGAAAAGCTTTCCAACAGAGCTATCCAAAAGCAAATAAGGAAACTGTAGAAGCCCTGTCCACCTAGGTGTTCACATTAATGCTAGATGACCACTTCTGGAAAAGTTTTAGAGAGGTTTCTATTTAGGGATCGAAAGTCCCAACTCCAAGGTTCTGTGATTTTATGACATAAATCTGCTAATTTTTCTGTTAACAGATTAAACATGTTACCCTGTTCTCTACTGTCTCCATACACGTGCGAAAGCTACTCAGAATCAAAGTAATTTTTATGTGCTTGTCACCCCAAAAGATAATCACTTCATTCTGAATTGACAATTCCTTTTGATCTTTTGACCGCACTGTCTGTGTGCTAATTTCAGCTTATATCAGCTAGTATATATGCATTCTGACATCAGACACATAACAGTTTACATGCTCGTTAGGCTCATGAACTGTACACCTGCATACTATACATCAGGACAGTTAACAGCTCATTACTCTAATTTCTAAAAAAAGACTTCATCAATAATTTAGGCTAAACTTTAAGTATTTTTGGACAGTCAAACAACAGCCATCCTATTTGAAATGGGTTACCTTTGAAATCGATGCAACAAACACCTGACATCCGTATCTTTAGAATTAAATTCAGATATTTCCTGAACACTTATTATATGTAGGGTCTAGGTGGAAAAGGACAGATAAAGCATAATCTCTGCATTTCAGTAGCTTATGATATAGTAAAGGAGAATTAAGAGCATATGTTTACTTTAATTCATTGAAGATCCATAATTACATTCATTAGTGTATTCTTCTCTCTGGTGCTAAGTTGCTAAAAAACTCATTCCCTAGAAATGAGACACTTCAGACTTGGCAAAGTGGTCCATAGACAAGAGACACAAGAGTCCATTGCTGGGCCTTTTCTTGAAGGTTTTTCCAGTTTACCAGAGAGTCTGCACTATTGGCAATGCCTTGGAGACCTCAGGGTCATTTTCATATAATGAAATGTCACAATAGGACATTAGAGAATTGAAGACAGTATTTAAGTGGAGTATAAAAATGCATTAGAAGTTCTGTTTAAAAATTATAGCAGCTGTTTTGGAAGTGGCAAGGAACTGGAAAGTACCGAGGTATCCATCAAGATGGGAATGGAAGAACTAAATTACAATATATGAATTTAAC
The DNA here is from genome assembly GCA_028658325.1 of Potorous gilbertii. NCBI lineage: Eukaryota > Metazoa > Chordata > Mammalia > Diprotodontia > Potoroidae > Potorous > Potorous gilbertii. Next base: position 411,788,027 of record CM053769.1, read on the forward strand.
ACAATATCATTGTACCGAAAGAAATTATGAAATGCACACTTTCAGAGAAGCCTTATATGACCTGATACAGACTATATACAGACTAATCTCTATGATGACAACAAAGCTGCAATGAAAAACAACTTTAAAAGATCTGGATCAATATCATGACCAAATGGTGGTCCTTTGTTCTTGAAGAGGATCAAAATGACATCGTTCTGCTGGGGTTAAGACATGGTGTATTTGACTGGCTGATTAGACCAATATGAGCCCAGAAGGCTCTACCACAGACTGGGTACAAATGGTCCATGTGAACATCCACGGTGGAGACGTATCTAAATTTGTGTATTTCTTCATAAAATATGCTGTACATCCTAAAGAGATGTACAAATAGGAAAAGACCACACATGCACAAAAATATTTATAGCAGCTCTCTTTGTAGTGACCAAGAACTGGAAAGTGAGGGGATGCCCATCAATTGGGGAATGACTGAACAAGTTACGATTTATGAATGTAATGGAATAGTATTATGCTGCAAGAAATGATGAACAGGAAGACTTCGGAGAGGCCTGGAAGGACTTACATGATCTGATGCTGAGTGAAATAAGCAGAACCAGAAGAATATTGCACACAGTAACAACCACAGTGTGCAAGTACTGTTTCTGATAAACTTAGCCGTTCACAGCAATACAAGGACTGAAAACACTCCAAAAGGCCTCTCCACATACAGAGAAAGAACTATGGAATCAGAATGCAGAATGAAGCAGACTATTTTCTCTTGTGTTTTGTTTTGGTTTCTCCCATTCATTTTAATTCTTCTATGCAACATGACTAATGTGAAAATGCGTTTAACAAGAATGTATGTATATAACCCATATAAGATTGCATGCCATCTCGGGGAAGAAGGGGAGTGAGAGCAGAAGAAAATTTAAGACTTATGAAAGTGATTGTTGAAAATTGAAAACAAATAAATTAATTAACATGCTATACATTTCCTGAGTGGTGATGGACTCAATATGCAGAATTAGACATACATTTTTGAACTTGGTTAGAAAGGGAATTTGTTTTGCTTGAGTATGTATATATGCTACGAGGATTTTTTTCCTTGAAATATAAAAGTAATACAGGCAAGAAAAATCTAAAAAGGCAGGATGAGAGGCCTCAAATGACCAGGAGGCTAAATTAGACAATGGGAAATCAGTAAAGGTTTGGAAAGTAGAAGTAATGTGGTCACAATTTACCATCAGTAAGATTAATATGGATGCATGAATAGGACAAAATGAAAGGGGGAAAGATTAGGTAAGAAAAAAGATTTGGAGGACATTATAAAAGGCCAGGTGAGAGGTTACGAGGGCCTGAAGTAGAGGTTATCAGAGTGAAAATGGGTAAACATAAAAGAGAAATTATGGAGTTTGAAATGACAAGACATGGCAATATGGTAGACACATAGGAGAAATGAGTGAGAGGAAAAATTCACAGACCAACCTAGGTTTCAAGAATGGGTAATTAGAAGAATGATGACATCAGAAGAAACAGGGAAGATCTGTCAATAAAAGTGGTTTTGAGGGAAAGGTGAGTCTTATTTGGGACGTGATGTATTTGAGGCGCTAATGTGTCTAAGTTGACACTAGCTGATGAGCAGCTGAATATCTAAGATCTGAACTTGGAGGAGAGGTCAGCACTGAAGATAGAGGCTTAGGAGTCATCCACAGAGTAGTGATAGCTGCAGCCATAAGAATGGTTGCTCAGGTAAGGAGTTTGGAAGGAAGGGAGTTAAAGACAGAAATTTGGGAAACATCTACTTATGGAGACAGAAAATAGTCTGAAAGCTAAAAGGATAACTAGACTAGAAGGAAAAAGACAAGGACAGTCTAGTGTCAGGAAAGCTTAGGAAACAGAGCATCCCATAGAGGAAGAGGGGGTAGCATTCAGTGATATTTGAAGAATGAACTGAATTGAATTGTCACGGGGAATAGCATCCAGTACAACAGCAATAGAAAAAGTGAGAGTGAAAATGGGAAAGAACAAAAAGGTAACCCTAAAGGCAATGAAGGGCACAGAGGAGAGAAAGCGCCAGGCTTGGAGGCAGGAAGATTAATCTTCCAATCTGGTCTCAGACACTGACTAGCTGTGTGACCCTGGGCAAGTCACTGAACCCTGTTTGCCTCAGTTTCCTCATCCATAAAATGAGCTGGAAAAGGAAATGGCAAACCACTGCAGTGTCCCTGCCAAGAAAACCCCAAATGGGATCATGAAGAGTTAGACATGATTAAAACAACTGAACAACAACAGGGAATGAAAATAAAACTTTTGTAAAGAACCTTAGACCTAGAATCAGATGACCTCAGTTTGAAATCCAGCCCTGCCAATAATCAGCCTTGCCCTTGTGAATAAGAAATTAAGATTCTTATATGTAAGTCCACTCAAACTTATATGAGAACTAAGATTATATTGCAGGCCCTGTGGGAATATGTTCGCTATGTGAACCCCTGACTTGGCTCAAGTTACAGAACTGTTTGATAACTCCAGGAACTAGCCCCTCCTGGAACTGATTATGCTCGAAGGGACTGGGCTACTCCCCTCCTGCATAATCTTTGTTAAAATATCCCCTGAGAACACCTGTTCCCTTGAACCAAGCTATGAACCCTTCGCATAGATATGTGACAAAGTACTCTGCCTTCCATCCTAGGTCACGTACTGGTTGGCTGTGTGCCTTTTTTGTTTAAAGCCCTATTTAAGCTAGCAACTTCTGAGTCTCATTGGAATCTCCCCCATGGAGAGGACGCTCTGCCTGGGACCCTCCCACTCGGGACTCAGAGGCTGCTGAACCGGGATTCCCCAGCCATGATGATTAGAGTTGGTGCTCCCCGGAATGGTGATGTTTTCTTTATCTTTCTCTACTATACTAATTATTATACTCATTATTCTCTGTCTTTTTGGTATTATATATTGTATTGGATGTTATTGTAAGCAATCTATTCCTTATATTGTGTAATTAAAACTTACTTTCACTTTTAACTGTTGTCCGAGAG
>CM053769.1:411791137-411808263 GCA_028658325.1 Potorous gilbertii
CAGCGCACTCCACAGGGTTATTATTATAAAAGTACTTCGCAAACCTTAAAGTGCTTTAGCAACGTGTTACATTGCTATCACATACAATTAATATTATGAGTCTGAGACTCTGACACTTAATCATTGCATCTGTGAACTCACTGACAGTAATGTTATTCCCACTGGTCTAAGACTGCCATACATCCACCCGTCCATTCCTCCTCAGATTTTGTAATAGTGGATCACATTCTTCCAGGCACTATGTACAGAATCCACTCAAGTTTCTTGGTGGCCCTTTTATGTCTTTTTACATTTTGTAGAAATAATGATGATGATGATGCACCAGCCACCGTCGTTTTTCATGCAAATAAATTGTGGTCCAAGTTCATATGCCTGCTTTTAGCTCCGGGTAAAATCTGAACATCTTAATGGAGGCCTCTACTACTTTATTTGGGGGCTTATTTCAAGGGAATCATTCTTTACGTCAGAAGAAGTTAGATAAGTGTCCTCTGCTTACCTGACTCCAGTCCTCCATACTCATAAGGGTACTGCACACAGAGGGAGAGCTGCAGGCCAATCTGAGTCTTCCCAGCTGAGCTCTGCCCAACAAGCTCTGTGATTCCCACCAGGGGGAGACCGCCTCTCAAAAGTCTGTTAAGTATTGAGCAGCCAAAGCCAAGTTTCTTATGCTGTGTTGGGAATTCCTCTTTTTGTTGATACAGATGAAGAGCTGAAGGATTTTGAAAAGAAACAAAATGAAATCCCATCAAACATTTTTCATTGAGAATCAACAAATCAACATTCAAGTTTTACAAAACATCACAGATGCTTGTCATACCAAAGGCTTACTTGGTTTATCACTCACCAATATAACTCCTGGGAGAAAAGCAAGTGAGCAAAGATTACTGGTTGGCTAGCTTTTTTTTTTAATACTAGTTTGTTGTGTTTGACTCTTTGTGACCCCATTGGGGGTTTTCTTGTAAAAGATATTAGAGTGGTTTGCCATTTCCTTCTCCAGCTAATTTTACAGACGAGGAAACTGAGGCAAACAGGATTAAGTGACTTGCCCAGGGTCACACAGTTATTAAGTGTCTGAAGTCAGATTTGAACTGTGAAAGATGAATCTTCCTAACTCCAGGCCTGGCACTCTATCTGCTTCGCCACCTAGCTGCCCTCTATACTTAGTTATATGACTTTAAAATATTGTTTTATTTGGCAAGGGTAGGAGGAGCTTTAATCTGTACTAAGCATTTCTGACCTGTTAGTAGGGCTCAATGGCAATATTAACATTTTATTCATGAAGCCTATGGAAACATTTTCCATATTTGTACAATATTAAATGAAAAAAACTGTCCCAAGAGACCATTGCAAAATTTCCATTCAATTCAGCAAACCTTTTATAGCAGTGTAGGAAATATAATGGAAAGAACATGAGAGAAAATCAAGTGACATGGAGTCTTCATTCTGTCACTTGCTAGGTGTGTGATGATGAGCAAGTCAATACAGTGACCTGCTCAAATTCTTCACGTGTAAACTGGATATAATAATACTTGTACCCTCTGTCTCGTAAAATTGTGGGGATTAACTGAGACAATGTGTATAAAGTACTTTGTAAATTACAAGGTGCTGTTTAAAAGACAATTGTTATTATTTTAAGTGCTTATCATATGCAAGAATATGAACTTATGTACAAACAACTACAACACAAGCTCGTGCAGAAACGAATCAGACTAAACGAAGTCAGAGGAAGATGCAATAATGTCTTGTCTAGCAAAAAGGAAAGCTGCTTCAGTCAGAACACCGTCAAGAGCTGAGACCCACCTCAGAATTTACAGAACTAACTCTGAAACAGAACAGATCTAAAGTCTCTGTCTGTTACAATGAGAATGCCAAGCTGGAAAGGGCATTCATCGATACATAGCCTACCTAACTATGCCGGGTATAGGTGGGTGGGTGTTTGGCAAAAGGTGAAAACAACGTCTTCACTGGTACACTTATGAGGCCTTATGGATTTACACTAGAAGAGGCTCACTTCACTTTCTCAATTCCAGATCTCTCATCTGTGACATGGGAGTAAATATTCCCTTTATGCCTCACCTGGTTGAAATGAAAGATTCAGATAAGAATAAAAATAACAACATGAGAGGTTCAAATAAAAACAGCAACAATAACAATTCATATTATTTAGTATTTTAAGGTTTACAAAGCAAAGAAGGTAGTGGGAATGTTATTATTCCTATTTTAAATGTGAAGACATTAAGGCAAAGAGAGGCAAGTAATTTGTTTACTGCAAAAATCAGAACTTGAACTCAGGTCTTCTGACTTTAAGACTGCTGCTCCTTGCACCATACCAGGCTGCTTCTCAGCAAATGCATGTGAAAGCACTCTGAAAATTATAAATAGTTATGAAAACATAAAAGATAGTAACGTTATTAATACAATAATCCCTGAATGCTCTGGGGAACCATGTAGTCTAGGAGGAAGGAATGTCTATGATATGTTAAGCACCAGGCTAAGTGCTTCAGAGCATGAAAGATCAGGCCACTTGAACCTGACCTTGGTCTTACATTCTTTCCATGCCAGAAGACTGGAATGATGCCAGCACAAACCACAACACTGTCCACTTTACCAAAAGCCCATGGATTTCTCTTTGTTTGTACATTGGGCTTTTTTCCTCATGGCACTATTTTTCAACCTTTCTTTTCTATACAAAAGAGGTGTCTCTTTTTTATTTCATTCCTTTTCTCTTCTGCCCACCACTGATTCACTATCCTTACACCTTCTGCTGGTGGTCTTCTACTCTAGGAGATGCTACAGTTCTCTCTGCCAGACTCTGAAGGCCTATGCCTTCCCTGACATCTCATTCGGACTGTTATGGGACCTCACTGAGAAATGTAGCAGCAGATATGAGGTAGGTATCAGGGGCACCTCACAATCACAATCACACTGTACACAAATCCTGTGACAGGGAGAATCCGAATTGATGATACATAGCCTATGGCAACGCTGCCTTTGCATATGAAGGACAATGCCTCCTATTAATAAGTGAATCATTTTAAGAGACATGCCCCAAGATCCTATACACATTTCAGAATTTAATGTCTCCACTTCTTTCCTCATGAGGTGTGGAGAAGGTTCTTTTCCATCATGGCTGCCTCTCTGATTCCTATCAATCCTTTAAGTTTCAGCTCATATATCTTTTCCTTGATTCCTCAAGACAGAACTGATCTTTCTTTCCTCTGACCTAACAGAAATGTGAAAACACAGCAAGAGAGGTACAGAGCTATCTTGTATCATAGTTATTCACGTATATCTTCTTTCTCAATAGAATATAGGTTCCTAGAGAATAGAAAATGTGTCTCATTCATCTTTGTATCCCCAATGACAGCCACAGGGTCCTACACATGGTAGCACCAAAAGTATTTGGTGAATTGATTTTTTGGTGTGTTTTCCTGTTGCTACCATGAAGATAGGATCTTCCATATCTTGCCTATGCTGTACAATCCCACTGCTCTCTTTCTGATCTGGCTGGTTCACCCTTCCTGGGGCAGCCAAGTGTCCCTCTGCTCTTAAAGGATCACTAGAAGAGTGCTGGACTTAGTGGAGATACTTGGTCAGACTGGCCATGCTGCAGCTCTGCCTTTCAGTGGGTAAGCAATCCACTAGCTTCAGCTATCCCCAGGAACTGGGATAACAAGCTGGCACCACCATATCAGGCAATACTTATAAAATTAAACCTTAAGATTTTGAATTCCTATAAAGCTAGTCTGATTAATTTAACATAATATGGAAGTGGCATACAGGCAAGAGTCAGAACTGCATTTAGCTCTCTGAACCCTTAGTTTGCTCTGATAAATAGACATAGCAATGTTATGTAGTAGAAGCATCTATTTTTTTAATAAAAAAACCACTTCTTTTTTGGTTTTTAGTAAAAGTGAAAATATTGTTCCCTAAAACTCTTTCCCAAATGCTTGGAAATGTCCCTTGAACATCAAAAACACTTTTCTTAGGGAAATGGTTAAGGATAGTACCAAACCCTTTAACAAGAATGACTGGTCTCCTTTACATCATTTCATTTCTCCATCCCTGAAGTGATTTGATCACTGACTCAACTAAGGGCAATCTCCTCTTAGGTTAAGTGATTGGTTTGTTAGTACCTACTCTTCCGCACTGAGATAGGAGTTAAGATGTCAATGCAAGGTAGGAGGTACCTTAGTTTAACTCCTAGAGTAAAGGAAATTGTGCAAGAGGAATGATAGTGACTTGTTTACTTAACAATTCTGGAATATGAACCCAGATTGTATTTTAAGATATCTTCCTATCCCCAACTGATAAATGGTCAAAGTATATGAACTGGCAGTTTTCGGAGGAAAAATTAAAGATATCTATAGTCATACGAAAAAATGCTCTAAATCACTATTGATTAAGAGAGATGCAAATCAAAACAACTCTGAGATACCACATCATACCTATCAGATTGGCTAACATGACAAAACAGGAAGAAGATAAACATTGGAGAAGATGTGGGAGAGTTGGAACGCTAATTCATTGTTGGTGGAGCTGTGAGCTGATCCAACCATTCTGGAGAGTAATTTGGAACTATGCACAAAGGGCTACAAAAATGTGCATACCCTTTGATCCAGCAATATCACTTGTGGGACTCTATCCCAAAGAGATCATAAAAATGGGAAAGGGTCCCACATGTACAAAAATATTTATAGCAGCACTCTTTGTGGTAGCCAAAAACTGAAAATCAAGGGGATGCCCATCAATTGGGGAATGGCTGAATAAATTGTGATATATGAATACTATTGTGCTATAAGAAATGAAGACTTCAGAGAGGCCTGAAAAGACATGTTATCTGATGCTGAGCGAAAAGAGAAGAACCAGAACTTTGTACACAGCAACAACTACAGTGTTGTGAGGACTTTTTCTGGTAGACTTAGTACTTCATTGTAATGCAAGGACTTAAAAAATTTCCAATGGTCTTTTAAGACAAAATGCCTTCCACATCCAGGGAAAGAACCATGGAATTCAATCACAGAATGTAACAGATCATTTTCTTTTGTATGCTGTTTTGGTTTGTTTTATGATTTTTCCCATTCATTTTAATTCTTCGATGCAATATAACTAAGGTGAGAGTGTATTCAATGAGAATGTATGTGTAGAACCTATATAGAATTGTATGCCACCTTGGGGAGGGAAGGGCAAAGTGGAGGGCAGGGAGGGGGAGGGAAAAAAAATCTAGGTTATATGGTAGTGATTGTGGAGCACTGAACATAAATAAAATAAAAAAATTTAAAAAAAGATATCTTTTCCTAGTTCAAGTTTCTTATAAATATTACGTGACATTGTCTTAAAGCAGTGAGTTATATCAGAGGACAAGGGACTATGCCATATCTCTCTATAAGCTAGAAACTACATGAATATAGATTAATGACAAATTTAAAGTTGTTTCTGGTAGATATGAGCCTGATGCAATAGTAATCATCATCATCATTTTGTAGTACTAATGACAATGACAGAAAGGATTCTGGGAGGATGGAAGAATAAGGGTGGAAATTACTTGGCTCTCTTAATACCCCCCCCAAATAATTTAAAATAATGCGGGGTAAAGCTGCTATCTGGCATAAGACAACTTAGGAGGACATTAGGAAAAACCTGACCTCCAAGGGTGGTGATCTTGGCTGACTGAAGTACAGATACCTCCGGGCAGATTCCCCCAAATCAACAAACAAAAAGCCCTGGCCTCAGCTTCAGGAATTTTCACCCCAGAGACAGTGTGGATGAGGAGATACTTCACTGGATGTAGGGCCAGGTGCACTGTTCAAATGCAGTTTCAGTCTGTGGTTGTGGGTGAAGAGGAACAAGCACATTCAGTGAGTGTGGTCTTAGAGGAGGAATGAGACTCTGTAGGCTGTGGTGACTTGAAGGGGAGTAGAATCCATGGATTTGGTTCCAGAGCAGAGGGGTGAATAGAAGCTGGGAGCAAGAGAACCTGCAGAGAGTAAGAAATGTGCAGTGATAGCGTTGCTGAGGGTCCTGGTCACAGTTCAGGGGCAGAGAGGGATACCTGAAGTCAGGCCCTCAGATAGAGCTCAGGAAACAACAGGATAAAAACCCTAAAGCTTAAGATATTAACCCCCATACCTTGAGACTGGAGTTCAACTCTAAAATAAAGTTAATAGCCAAAAAATAGGCCACTAAAAAAATAGGAGCAATAAAAGAGAAAGAAATGGACCAGAGATAGCTACTATGATGATAATGATGATCTAAGTTAAAGCTCAGAAGAAGATAGAGAAGTCAAACAGTTGCTTCTACTTCGAAGAAAAATGTAAAACAGTCACAAACCCAAAAAGAATTCTTGGAAGAGCTTTAAAAGGATTTAAAAAATCAAATAAGAAAGCTTAAGGAATGATTAAGGAAAAAAAACAGAGTAATGCAAAAAAAATCAAGAGAATTATGAAAAGAAAGTCAACCAACTGGAAAAAAGAGATCCAAAAAGTCATGGAAGAAACTAACTCCTTAAAAATTAGAACTGAGCAGACCCAGCCAGCCAGGGAGCGAGCGGACGTCTCACGACCCCCGGCCGCCGCCCGCGGACCCCGCTCCGTGCGCCATGTCCAGCAGCTCCAACGTCGTCGCCATGCGGAAGGTGGTGCAGCAGCTGCGGCTCGAGGCCGGGCTCCACCGCGTTAAGGTTTCTCAGGCTGCTGCTGATCTGAAACAGTTTTGCCTGCAAAATGCCCAAAATGATCCCCTGCTGACTGGGGTATCTTCAAGTACTAACCCCTTCCGGCCCCAGAAAGTCTGTTCATTCCTGTAGCAAGATGATCTTAAGCTACTTGGGAAGGATCTCTGGATCCAATCTTCATTTGTGGATCTGTGACGTGACGTGACGTTCTGTGATGTGAACTGTGTCTATTCAAAGGAGAGAGTTCTGAAGCCTGCACAAAAATTTAATGTATATGTGTAACAATGTGCCAAGTTAATCATCCAAATTTCAACTTGTGTCAGACTTTCTCATCTACCTCTCCGAATTTTCATTTCATTTCTGTTTTGTACACTGGCAAGAATACAAATAAAGTATTCAGATGAATTAAAAAAAAAAAAAAAAAAAAAAAAAAAAAAAAAAAAAAATTAGAACTGAGCAAAGGAAGCAAATGACTTCAAGACACCAAAAAATAGTAAAACAAAATCAAAACAATGAAAAAATAGTAGAGAATGTGAAATATCTCATTAGAAAAACAACTGACCTGGAAACAGATTAAGGGCAGACAATGCAACAATTGGACTACCTGAAAGTTATGATAAAAGTTATGATAAAAAAATTCTAGACACTATAGTTCAAGAAATTATTAGGAAAACCTGTCTTGAAATTTTAGAACAAGTGGGTAAAATAAAAATTGAAAAAAATCCACCAATCACTACTGAAAGAGATCCCAAGATGAAAATTCATAGGAATATTATAGCTAAGTTTTGAAGCTCTCAAGTCAAGGAGAAAATACTAAAGGCAGCAAGGAAAAAACAAAAACCCCCAAACAATTTAAATACTGTAAAGTTACAATCAAAATAATACAAGATTTATCAGCTTCTACATTTAAAGACTGATGGGCATGGACATTATATTCCAAAGACCAAAGTAGTTGGGTTTACAACCAAGAATAACTTACTCAGCAAAGCTGAGTGTAACACTGCCTGGAAAAAAATAGACATTTAATTAATTAAAGCACTTCCAGGTATTTGTGAGGAAAAAACCAGAACTGAATGGAAAATCTGACTCACAAGAATTAGGAGAAACCTAAGAAGGGAAACACGAAAGGCCAATTAGAAGGGGTTATTAATATTATAGATCTTTATTAAGGTCAACCTGTTTAATTTCTTATATTGGAAAACATCTATAACTTAAGAATGTTATCATAACTAGCGTAGTTTGAAAGAACATACATAGATAGAAGGATTAGGGTTGAGTAGGATGGGATGATCGTAAAAAATAAAACTGGGTAAGGAGAGGTAAAATGGAGCAATTGTCTCACACAAATGAGGCAGGTACGGAAGAACTGCTACAGTGGAAGGCAGAAAGGGGTATAGGTCTGGTAATACTAGAACTTTGTTCTCATTGGAGCTAAGTTAAAAAGGGAATAACATCTTGAAGGGTATATACGTCTTCTTAACTTACAGAGAAACAGGAGGGTAAAGGGATAGGACAAGGGATAGACTCTTAGAAGGCCATGCTATTAAGAAGAGGAGCATAAGATAAGAGAGAAACTCTTATAAGGGGTCCAAATTAGGGAGACAGTGACTAGAAGTAAGTTGGATATCTAAGAAGGGAGAGGGTAAAAAGAGAAGGACAGAAGGATAAACAGTGAGAAAAAATAGAATGCAAGGAAATGCATAACTAGTAATTATCACTTTAAATGTGAATGGGATGAACTCACCTGTAAAATGGAAATGGATTAGCAGAATGGATTAAAAACCAGAATCTGATAATATGTCAAGATAAAATGTCAAGAAAGACATTTTAAAGTACAAAATACAGAGTAAAAATAAAGAACTGGAGCAGAATTTATTATGCTTCAGCTCATGCAAAAATAGCAGGGGTAACAATCATGATCTCATACAAAGTTAAGGCTTAAACATTTAATTAAAAGAGATAAACAGGGAAATTACATAAACTACATTTATGACCATAGATAATGAAGTAATATCAATAGTAAACTTATATGCATCCAAATTTTTAAAGGAAAAGCTAAATGAATTATAGGTGGAAATAGATATAGCAAAACTATAATAGTGGGGGACTTCAGCTTTCTCCTCTCAGATCTACGTAAATCTAGCCAAAAAATAAATAAGAAGTCAAGGAGATGAATAGAATCTTAGATAAGCTAGATATGATAGATATCTGGAAAGGACAGAATGGCAATAGAAAGGAATATACTTTTTTCTCAGAGATACATAATAACCTAACTGTAAAAAATGAATGGGTTAAAGAATAAGTCATAGATATAATACTTTTATTAAAGAATATGATCATAATGAGATAATATACCAAAATCTATTAGATGCAGCCAAAGCAGTACTTAAGGGAAAATAAAAATCCCCAATTAAATGTCAAATTTGAAAACCTAAACATTAAAAGTAAGATTAATAAAATTGAATATAAGAAACCATTGAATTAATATATAAATCTGTTTCTCCAGGATAGCAGAAAAAAAGGAAAGAAGTTGTATGTTCTAAAATTTTTGTAGCAGCTTTTTTTCATGGTGGGAAAGAACTGGAAATTAAGGGGATGCCCATCAATTGGAGAATGGCGGAAGAAGCTGTGGTATATGATTGTAACTACCATGCACTAAGAAAAGAAGAGCTGGTTGAATTTGGAAAATATGGAAAGACTTGCATGAAATAATGAAGAGTGAAATGAGAGGAACCAAGAGATTGTTATATATACAGTTATAGCAATATTGTTTAAAGAAAAACTGTGAATGACTACGTTATTCTGAATATTATATAAATACTCAAATAAACCCACAAGGACCTATGAAGAAAGATGCTATCCATCTCCAGAGAAAGAACTGATGGAAGCATGCATAGTATAGTTTCACACACACACACACACACACACACACACACACACACACACACACACACGTATGTGTGTGTATATCTGCATCAAATGGTGGCCTTCTCTGGTGTGGGGAGGGGGAGAGGGAGACAATTTGGAACTTAAAATGTAACCAAAAAGAATTTTTAAAAAGTAAACGATAATGACAACAAGAGTTAACATGTATATAGTACTTTAAGGTTTGCAGATGCTTTAAAATTATTATCTAATTTTATCCTCACAACAACCCTTGAAAGTAGATGCTATCATCCCCACATTACAAAGAAATCGAGGCAGCCAGAGAGTAAGTGATGCTCCCAGAGTCACAGAACTATGAGGGTCTTGAATTTGATTTTAACTCAGATCTTACAGATTCCAGGTCGGCCACTCTACCTACAGCACTAACTACCAGTCTCAGCATTAACATCAACAATTTTTCAGATTTTGAAACATGAAGAAAGACTCTACTTTATTTATGACAGAATGACTTTGACCAAAACTTTCTGCATCAGTGTCCATTCCAGGATTACATTGATACTAATCAACTTTTATGCAATTTATCCCCTCCAAAAAAAAAAAAGGTCCCAAGCAAAATTTTCTCATTCTGTTGTTACCTGTTAGAACACAGTTGCTCCTTAGTGCTAACGAGACTGTTTTTAACAAATGCTGGACATCAATGCTGGACAGTTTTGTTAGTCTCTGCAAATCTGGTCCAGAAAGGTGCAAAACTTCCTTTATTGATTTTAGTTTGGCTGAAATGAGGAACACAAATACAGCAAGGAGAATTAAAATAACTGTCAGAATAAAAATTATTTTTGCAGATTTTAATTAGTAATTTAAAAAGATAATTGGAATACAAACTCATTCTCACATCAATTGTTGTTTTACATCTAAATATATACATCTAATATAATACATCTAAAATTACCTTTCTTAACAGCAGTGATAACTCTAGGATTTAATTCTAGTTGATCCCAATCCATTTCTTAAAAGTATATACTACAGACTTGAGGAATCTCCTATGAATGAAAGAAACATGAAAACGTAAGGCAAAAAAAATCTCATTCCAGTCACTTTTTTTCTTTTAAACTATTTTTCACTTAACAAAAACCACATAAAATGAGCATTTCCACCTCATTGTAAAATAAAAAGACTGTACATGAAATTATATATCCAATATGTAGCCTTTCCATTTCTTTTTAAATATGTAATAAGTTTAGAATGTAATACTCAAAACTGTCCTGGTTGTGATTCCTCCTGACATTCTTTCTGTCCTCTTTCTCCCCAATTTTTTCTTTGTTGTTTTTTGGGAATCCTCTCCCTTGTCTCTCTTTCTCTCTCTGTCTCTGTCTCTTAGTCTGGAGTGAGGAAAATGATAAGATATGGATATGGATAAATATTATAAAGATTTTATAGAGGTGAAAAGGAGGCATATGACTCAGTATTATTCTTCTTCTCCCAATCACCTTTTTTTGGCAGCAATATGGCCACAGTTTTTTCCAGTCATTTGAAATCTTACTATGTAAAAGTAGAGCTTTTGTATAACAAAAAGCAAGCCACCAAGAAAAGGAAATAAAACACAGATTAGGTAACAAGTCTTTTTAATAAGCACTTCTAATAGATGTTTGATATGAATGCTTTATGAGGCACTGATAAAGATTTATAAATATACAATTTATCCCCTAAATATAAACAGAAAACATGTCAAAAAGAATTTTCAAAAGATAAAATACATTAACGTCCCTAAGAAACTGTTAAAACTATTTACAAATCAGCAGACTGAGAGTCAAAACAACTGACCTACCTTATGTCCATTAAATTTGCAATGATAGTTAAAAATAATAAAATTCAATGCTATTAGGGCTAAGAAAAAAAGGGATACAAGTCTGATGAAGCTATGAAATGGCAACGATTCCTGTAAAAGCAATATGGCATTAGATAATAAAAGTTACTGAACTAGTGATACTGTTATTGAGATTATATCATAAGAATCTCCTTGGTAAACTTTTTAAGACATTTGTTTGTACAAAAATACTGTTAGTAGCATTAGCTGTACAGTAATAGCAAAAAACTAGAAACAACTTAAATGTCAAATGATCAGGGAAAGGTTGAATAAATTTTGGTCTATTAATATAATAGAATATTATTGTAATAAGATATGACAAATATCAAGACTCTAAAGAAATATAATCATCTTTGGACATGACCAATATGTTCATTTATTTTGCTTGATTATTCTTATTTGTTATAAGAAATGGCTTCTGTTTGGGGGAGAAAGTAACGACAGGTAAAAAAAAAGGACAAAATCATATACACAAAAAAAGAAGTTAAGAAGGGTTAACAAGTTAAGGCAATTTTGTAATTTCTGTGATGAATTTAATAAACACTCAACAAATCACACATAACAAATTCATCCATGATTTCTTATCCTATGTAACACTAAACCATGTCTTTCTATAAATCCTCTATGGGGAATCTATACAGTATGCTGGGGTTCTGAGTGTCTTGACATTACAATAAATGCCAATAAATAAGATGTGGCTAGTCTCCATGTATTTTCCTTCACTCTTGTTGAATTATCACTATGTCCATCGCCTATTTTAGGGATATATCTCTTTACTGGGATGTTTTATGGACTGTGAGCACAATTCATTGTTAGGGAAATGCTGCCATCTATTTTTGCTTACTATGCCCCTCTCCAAAGACCTTTGGGTGACCTGAAATTCTATTTCAGCAAGTACTTATTAAGCACCTACTATGTGCCAGGGACTATGTAAAACAATAAGGGATATAAAGACAAAAAATGAAAATGTTCTCTGACCTCAAAGGGCTTACATTCTATCTGGAAAAATTACATATATAGATAAGTAAATTATGATTCTTTCGATGATTTTGTCATTCTCTGATTCACAGTCATATAAGCAGTATCAGTAGTACACTTATATTAAAATGATAGACTTTACTTTCAAGAATAAAAATTTGGGATCACTGAGAGCACTAATTTCCCTAGATACAATCCAATCTGTTCTTGTATGCCTATAAAATGATAGGCTTAGTTCACTAATAAGCTGCAGTGTCTATTCAAAAGATTCAGTGTGGATTGTTGGATCTCTCCATGGTTGTCTATCCAAATGCCCATCAATACCTGGACAAAAGGTATTACTTATTGTTTTGTTGGTGGTGATGGTGTGTGTGTGTGTGTGTGTGTGTGTGTGTGTGTGTGTGTGTGTGTGTGTGTGTGTGTGTATGTGTGTGTGAACAAATGCTTCTGAAGGATTTTGGGATCCCATTTAGGAGGTTTTTATAATATTGCATATTATGCTATTTATAAACAGAAAAATCCAAAAGACCTCACCATCTATGGGGAATACCTCTTCAATTTGGCTTATGTTCTAGATATCTTCCATGAAGTGACAAACAGTACTGTCAACCATGCGGTCCAGTTTTATCCTTGATTTACTATTATTAAGCAAAAAGATATCAAGCAAAGGTTTTCCTATAGTATCTATCAAGGAATCTAGATACTATGGAGAAAAAACACTTGTGGTCAGGCACAATGGTTCGTATCTGTAGTCCCTATTGCTGGAGGAGGCTAAGATGAGAAGATCTCAAGTTTGGGAGTTCTGAGAAGCAGTAGGGCTAAAGTTGATTAGGGTGACCATATTAAGTCTGGCACCAACATGGTAAGACCTCAGGTGTAGAGGGGCACCAGGCTGCCTAAGGAAGGGCAAACTAGCCAAGGTCAGAAAAATAGAGGAGGTAAAAACTTCCATGGTAATCAATATTGGGATCAGATTATGAATGGCCACTACTCTTCCAGAATGGAAGAGGGGAGCAAAAAAGAGAATAGAAAAAAGACAAAACATCCTTGAGGACACAGTTTTCTCCACTGAATTAAATGCTTTTTTAATAGTCAAACAACAACAAACTGTAGAATCTTGTATCTTTGTACCTTTCCATCAATTGTGTGACTATAAAGATGTGGTCTCTTATAGAATATCATTTGTAAAAAGTCTGCTCATTCTCTTTTCTTATTTTCATCAAAGAGACTCTTAGATATGCTAATAAAAATTTTTCTCATAAAGATTTAGTTGAGATGAGAAGTTGGCATATGAGTCAGTAGTTATTGTGTCCTCTCAGTCACCTTTTTCCAGTAATAATATCTCTGATTTTTTTTCAGCACCTTTCTCATTTTTGAAAAATCTTAAAATCTCTCATTAAGCTTGAAACTTTTTTGCCTCTAGCATGGACATCTTCTCTTGATTGGATTCAACTGCCCTTCTTTTATTTTCTTTGATGTTATTTCTACTATCTCAAAAACTTTGAAGTTAGGGTCTAAACAATAATAACACTAGAAAAAAATCCAGAAATTATGCAATAAATCAGTGAGGGGAGGACAGAAAGATAAACAAGATGAGTTCAATATCACTTTGTAAAATAATCATTATAACTTTGTTAAACATATAAATTACAGAAGTTAATAATTTTACATACAATATTTTTATAGCTTTTATGTACCCAAAAGTTTGGGTATATTAAGTTGACAAGTTTATTATAAAAATTATTCTTACAAAAAAACTTTTTATGGTCAAAGTTAAAATCAAATAAAAATTGCACACAGGATGCTTAAGAAATATATTCCATAAAAGGTTCTATGCTTAATAAGGTTGTCAGGTTTAAGAAAGAAGTTAAATTTTCAATATAGTGTCATTTTCGATTACCTAAAAACATCATTCGGGATGGTAACTTGGTAATAGGACCTTAGCCTAATAAATTTATGTTTATGCTAATAAGCAAGAGGGAAAAATGGAAAACACCAAAATCTCTAAAACTATGGAAGTAAAACAGTTCTGTTTTTGTAACAAATATAAAAATAACTAATATTTACTAAAATTATGAAAGTAAAACAGTTCTGTTGTTGTAATAAATATAAAAAAACCTAATATTTACTAATTGTAAATCTGTTAAAATATAAGAAAGCTAAAAAAGATGACAATCAAGTAAAATGCAACAGAGGAAAGTGTATACCTTTAGTAGTGGATAATTTACACATAATATTATCAAATGTCTAGAAAATGCAAGTAATCCTCTTACTTTGGAATATGTGGAATGACACTAAGTGTAAAGTTAATTCCTATATACAAAAAACAAATGAAAAAGATGTTACCTGTCATCGACATACTCAGTTTCCAATGAAAATGAAAGATCACTTGATGGATGCATTCTCAGTATTTTTCACAGTAATTTTCCTTAAATCTGTCTCCATGAAATCTCTGTAAGGACAGTAAAATCACTTTTCTTTCTGTGCTCAGGCAGGTTTAAGTTCTGTGGTAATATCCAAAGCAATTATGATAGCCTAGGCCAAGAAAGTTTAATCACAGAGTCCTAGAATCTCAGAGGTGAAACATCTCAATGGTTGAATCTGTATCTGAGCAGGAATTGCCTCCAAAATATTACTGAAAAATGCCCTTTCATATTCAGCTTGAAGACTCCTGAGGATGAGGAACTCTCCACCTCCTTAAGCAGTAGGTTCCACTCAGGTACTCATGACTCTCCAGAACTGAGCCGATAGAATAAGGGGACTCTTTCTTCCCTATTACAGTTCTTCAAATACTTCAGAAAAGGTTTCACGAGCCAAGATGGTGGAGTAGAAAGATTCACATATGCCAGCTCCGAACCCACAGCCCATAAATTACCTGTAAAGAGGAACTCCCAACAAATTCTGGAGCAGTGGAAGCCGCACAACAATGGAGTGGAGGATATCTCTGTTCCAGAGAGCCCTGAAAAACCGACACCCAAAGGTCCGTCGCGCACCAGACTGGGAGAAGAGCCCAGCCCTGCCTTGGCCGTGGAGCACCGAGAGGACCAGATCTGAGCAGGCTTCAGGGATGGAATCTCTGGCGGCCATGAAGGACCCTCAACCCACAGGCACTACAGGTCAGTGAGAGAGCCTTCTGGGGTGGCCAAGAGGGGAGCTGGGTGCCTCCATAACTCGGGTCCCCTCGGGAGGCAATGGCCAGGCGGAAGCAGCAGATAGGGGCTCCCAAAGCAGGCAGGAGCTCTGATCCATTGTTGAAGGTCTCCGCATAAAACCCCTGAGGGAACTGAGCCTGGGAGGTGGCCCTCTCCCCATCTGAGCACCTGAACTTAATCTCACATTGAATAGCAGCCCCCCCACACACCCACTGAAAGCCCTGAGGCTGGGAAGCAGTATTTGAATCTCAGACCCCAAGCATTAGCTGGGCAGATCTGGAGGTGAGGCAGGGATGGAGAGGAATCTCAGAAGTCAAGTAACTGGCTGGGAAAATGACCAGAAAAGGGAAAAAAATAAGACCATAGAAGGTAACTTTCTTGGTGAACAGATATTTCCTCCTTTCCTTTTGGAGGAGGAAGAACAATGCTTACCATCAGGTAAAGACATAGAAGTCAAGGCCTCTGTATCCCAAACCTCCGAAATAGATATTCAATGGGCTCAGGCCATGAAAGAGCTCAAAAAGGATTCTGAAAATCAAGTTAGACAGGTGGAGGAAAAACTGGGAAGAGAAATAAGAGAGATGCAAGAAAAGCATGAAAAACAGGTCAAGACCTTGATAAAGGAGACCCAAAAAAATGTTGAAGAAAATAACACCTTGAAAAATAGGCTAAATCAATTGGCAAAAGGGGTTCAAAAAGCCAATGAGGAGAAGAATGTTTCAAAAGCACAATTAGCCAAATAGAAAAAGAGGTTCAAAAGCTCACTGAAGAAAATAGTTCTCTCAAAATTAGAATGGAAACAGATGGAGGCTAATGACTTTCTGAGAAACCAAGAAATCACAAAACAAAACCACAAGAATGAAAACATGGAAGAGAATGTGAAATATCTCCTTGGAAAAACAACTGACCTGGAAAATAGATCCAGGAGAGACAATATAAAAATTGTGGGACTACAGGAAAGCCATGATCAAAAAAAGAGCCTAGACATCATACCTCATGAAATCATCAAGGAAAACTGTTCTGATATTCTAGAACCAGAGGGCAAAATAAGTATTCAAGGAACCCACCGATCACCGCCTGAAAGAGATTCAAAAAGAGAAACTCCTAGGAACACTGTGGCCAAATTCCAGAGTTCCCAGGTCAAGGAGATAATATTGCAAGCAGCTAGAAAGAAACAATTCCAGTATTGTGGAAATACAATCAGGATAACAGAAGATCTAGCAGCTTCTACATTAAGGGACTGAAGGGAGTGAAATATGATATTCTAGAAGTCAAAGGAACTAGGTCTAAAACCAAGAATCACCTACCAGCAAAACTGAGTATAATACTTCAGGGGAAAAACTGGTAATTCAATGAAATAGAGGACTTTCAAGCATTCTTGATGGAAAGACCAGAGCTGAAAAGAAAATTTGACTTTCAAACACAAGAATGAGAAGAAGCATGAAAAAGTAAACAGCAAAGAGAAGTCATAAGGGACTTACCAAAGTTGAACTGTTTACATTCCTACATGGAAAGACAATATTTGTAACTCTTGAAACTTTTCAGTATCTGGGTAGTTGGTGGGATTACACAC
>CM053769.1:411808763-411830017 GCA_028658325.1 Potorous gilbertii
CCCCCCCCCCCCCCCCCCCCCCCCAAATGGGGAGAAAATTTGGAACCCAAAATTTTGTGAAAATGAATGTAAAAAGTTAAATAAATAAATTTATAAAAAAAAAAAGAAAAGGTTTCATGGATGGTGGGACTTGAGTTGGGTCTTGAATGATGAGTAGGATTTACATATATAGAGGGGAGAAGGAAGGGCATTTCAGGTAAGTACTTCATGGAAGTTGTCATAGAATGGGACAATGAACATGTGATGTTCAGGAGACCTTTCTGACTGGCATGAAGAGTTCCTATTAGGAAGCGTTAATTAGACTTTATCTTGAATGGAACAGGAAGTCATTAGAAGTTATTATCTTGCATTTGTTGAAGGGCAAAGGACATGTATCATACTATTTGGTTGTTTCATTAAAATTCTTGAGTAGGCACTCAAATTCTCTCACAATGTTTCATCAAAGTATAATGAAGATCTTGATTTTTCAAAGGTTATGCCAGGGACCCAAAAGCTCTGGAAAGACTTTGAGAATAGGCCTAAGTGTTGGCCTGTGTGTCTATCATAACAGTTATAGCAGAAAGAGTATTGGATTTGGAGCAGACCATATGTGTTTGAATTCTGGCTCCACTTCTTTCTGTTAACTGATAAACTACTTCATTTCTCTGGGCCTCATTTCTAATTTCCTCATTTCTGAAATGGCAATAATTTTGTTAAGAGGACTGTAGTGAGCATCAAATAAGATAATGTATATGAAATGTTTTGTAAACCATAAAATACTATACAGATGAACTATAATAATAGAGCATTTAATATGCACTGACAGTATAGAAGATAGAAAATCTTAATGAAGTGGAGCACATTGTAATAAAAGAAAACAGAATAAAAAATACAGATATAAATTAGAACAAGGGGAAAAGAACAATTTGAAACAATGCTTGATATCTCTACAAACTAAAGAAACTGAGCTTGAAGATAGAATTTGAGAAACTGGCCTTCCAAAAAAAATTATAAAACTAAAGTTCTGAATATTATATTTCAGGTAGATATACAAGAAAATTGACCATAAGTATTGGAATTCCTGGGAAAAGCGTAGTACAACAGAATTCCTAAATTTAATTCACCCAGAATGTGAATACTCAGGCTGTAGAATTTTTTTTTTTGGGTGGGGATCAATGAGACTAGCAAATTATCAAGAGGACACAATGAATAAAAATACTGTCAGTTTGAAATAGCCAAGTCTATTCATCAATAATTAGACAACTAAAGAATAGTTAGAGTGATATTCCTCCCTAAATAAAAGATGGGGAGGATAGCTCATACCTAAGGTGAATTAATTTGGCCAAGAAAGTATTATGTGAAGAAAAGTGGACTTTTAAATAAAGTTAATGGCTTGCTTTCATTTCTCCTGAAAAAATCCGTGGACTTTCTGAAATACAAAATCAATGGAAAAAAGAACCTGAATAAAGGTTTAAAAAACCCATAGTGCATGCAATTTTTGCTTCATATTTCACTGAAAAAAAATTTTGCCAAAAGCTCCCTCTTTTGTCCTTATCCTTTTCCTACATTAATCAGGGGTCTTCCCACATTATCTGTTCTTTCATGCCTGTGAAAAGTCATATGACACCTCTCCACACACAAGATTCCATTCCATTCCATCTCATTCAATTCCTTCTTCTCTAGAAGATTGTCTCCTCTAGGACTTCTTTTCTCTCACCAACCTTCAATTTTTTCCCGTTTACTAGCTGCTTTCCTATTGTCCACTACCTCTCACTTACCATCCTTACTAGCTATTGTCCTATATCTCTCCGCATTTTGTGGCAAACTCCTTAAGAAGACCATTTATAATCAGCGGCTCTATTCCCTCTCATTCTCCACCACCTCATTGGAGAGGGTGAAGGATGGACATTAAAGATCTCCTCTGAGGTGCTCCACTACTGAAGGATGACATCTAGGAAATTCTCATCATTTTTCACGTGCCTACTTTCCTTGCACTTCATCATCTCCAGAAACTTATCATTCTGCCAAATGAAATCAGCTTAGAAACTCTTATCTCCTCAGATCATTTCCTTCATCATGTTCCTGAGCCAGGTAACTTTTGTCCCTCTTACCTCTGCCTCCATCCAGTTTTTCATCTTTCTATGTGTTGTCTCCCACTGTTAGACTAGAAGCTCCTTGAGGGCAGGGACTGTCTTATGACTTTCTTTGTATCCCCAGTATTTAGTATGGTGCCTGGCACATAGCAGGCACTTAATAAATGTTTATTGATTCTTTTCTTAACTCTGCAATCTGGCTTCCAACTTCATAAATCAATTGAAACTGCTCTCTATAAAGTAATAATCTCTTAATTACCAAATCTCATGGTTTTTTTTTAATCCTCATCCTTCTTGACTCCTCTGCAACCTACCACATTTCTCTTAACCCTTTTCTCCTTGAATATTCCCTTCTCTCTTGGCTTTTGAGACACTGTTCTCTCCTGGTTCTCTCTGACCCCTCCTCAGTATCCTTTGCTGCATCTTTATCTAGGTTAGATCCACTAACCATGGGCATTGCTTAGGTTCTTTCCTGGGTCGTCTTCTTTTCCCCCTCTATACTATTTCACTTGGTGATCTCATCAACTCACATGGGTTCAAATATCACCTCTAAGGAGATGGTTCTCAGATTTACTTATCAACCTCTCCTAACCACCAGTCTCAACATCTCCAAAAGCATCTCAAATTGGATGTCCTATACACTTCTTAAAATCAACAAGTCCAAATCTGGACTCATTATCATTTTCCCAAAACTTTCCCCATCTTCTAAACTTCCCAGTACAGTTGAGGGCACTATCATCCATCTTCTCAGATACCCAGGCTAGCCATCCTCTTTAACTTATCTCTCACCTTCCATACCCAATCTTTTGCCAAGTTCTGTCAATTCAACCTTCTTAACACTTCTCCTATATGCCTCCTTCTCTCCTCTGTCACTGCCGCCACCCTGGTACAGGCCCTCACCTCATGCCTGGCCTACTGAAATACATTCTGGTTTCTCTCTCAGACTTCAGTCTCTCCACTGCCAAAGTGATCAACCTAAAGAGCAAGACTGACCATGTCAACCCTTCCTCCTGCCCTCTCCCCTAATTCATAAACTCCAGTGACTTCTTATTGCCCCATTACCTTCAGGATCAAATAGAAGATCCAGTTTTTGGTTTTTAAAACTCTTTACAACCTGACCCTTCCCTACTTTTTCAGTTTTCTTATAGCTTATTCCCCTCCCCATACTCTATGATGCAGTGACACAGGCCTCCTTGCTATTATTCCTCAAAAAAGACACTGTCTCCTTACTTTATGTACTGTACATATGGCCCACGTATGTCTGTCTGGAATTCTCAAACTTCATCATTTCTCTTTCCTAGCTGCTCCAGCTTCCTTTAGGTCTCAGCTAAAATCTTACCTTATATATGAAATCTTTCCTAGGCCCCTTCTTCATTCTAGTGCCTTCCCATTATGATTATCTCCTATTGATCTTGTATATATCTTGTTTGCACACAGTTGTATGTGGTCTCCCCTTTAGACTGTGAGTTACCAAAGGGCAGGGACAGTTGTTGCCTTTTTTAATATCTCTAGGTCTTAATACAGGGTCTGCTGAAAAGTAAGCACATAATAAATGCTTGTCGATTAGACTTAGTAAGAAAAATTAAGAGCTGAATTATTGTTTACATCCTAGAAAAATGAAACAATTCCGCTGACCAGACAGAAAGAAAATGAAAGGAAGGAGAGATGAAATGATTTAATGTATATTGAAATGATAACGGTCATTTAAACAAAGAAGAGAGAGGGGTGTGGAAAAGGGGAGTAGGAAAAGATTGTGCATATCCACACCACACTCTTACATAAGTTAAGTAAAGGAAAGAAACAAAATTCTAATGGTAAAAGTAGAGTCAAGAAACACAGAGACTGTTGATTTTTTAAAAAAAATTTAGTCAACTAGTATTTATTAAGTACCTACTATATGCCAGGCATTGTGCTAAGCAGAGGTGGATAGAAGAGCCCACAGTCTAATGGGGGAGACAACATGTAAACAAGTGTGTACAGACAAAATATGTACAGGATAAAATAGGGATAGTCTCAGGGGGATGGCATTAAGATTAAGGAGGATTTGGAAATTCTTCTCACAGAAGGTAGAACTTTAGCTGAGACTTGATGGAAGCCAAGAGGCAGAGATAAGGAAGGAGAGAATGCCGGGAATAAAAGAATATGAACGTGCTCAGTTTGGAGATAGAATGAAGAGGAGAAAGGAAGCCAGTGCATCTGGATCACAGAGTGTGCGGAGGGGAGTAAAGTATAAGAAGACTGGAAAGGTAGGAGGTAATATAATAGGATGTGAGGTGTTCTGGCATCCGAAAATTTAGGGAACTGACATAAATCTATAATCTGCAATCACACAAAAAATAACTAGGATTTAGGACTTTAAGGTTTGCAAAATGTTTTACACATGTAAAATTATGAGCTACTCACCAAAAGATGAAGTAGTTAAAGGATACGAACAGTTTTCAAAAGAAGAAATTTAAATTGTCAACCATCTTCAAAATTGTTCTTTACTAATAATCAGAAAAATGCAATTAAAATAACTCTAAGGAAACCTCACACTAATAATACAAATAGGGCTAGAAACTGGAGCTGTGCTTTCATTGGTGCATGGAGCACCAGGTGAGGAATTTCCTAGGCCAATGCAGATCTACACCTTCTCTGTAACTTATTGTCTTACAAAACAGAACACTGAGAGAAAAAGTCAACTTGTCCAAAGTCACACAGCTAGACCTTATGAGACATGGCCCTTGGACTTGGACTTGGCTCTGAGGTTAGCTCTCTATTTACTTTGCCAAGTGACATCCCTAAAATGGCAAAAGACAGTAAACTCAGTGCTGGAGGATCTGTGCAAAGATCTACAAACTAATTCAAGGCTGGCAGAGAAATGGTACACCACTTCCAGAAAATAATTTTTAGTTATTAAACAAAAGTTACTGAATTGTTCATTCCACTGGACCTAAGAACCCACTCTTGGGTTTATATCCCCAAGAAGGTTGCTAACAGCAAAAAAAGACTCCTGTATACAAAAATATTCATAGCAGCACTATTTTTTATAACAAAGACCGAATCAAAATAACATCAAACAATTAATAAACAGTGGCTTAGCAAACAACGTCATATAGAAAGAAAAAAATGCCATAAAACAATCATATGCACAAATTACTATTGCAATTTAAATAAAGATACCAATAAAAGATAACAAAATTGGCTAAGTATATACATTGTTACCATATTACCAAAGTTGAAAAAAATATTCATCCTTTTTATTAGCAATTAGGATAATATAATGTAGAAAGCAACACGCTCTGATTTGCAATCATGTGAATTGGCATGATTTTGCTAAACTGTTTTGGAGAAATGTACTTTGTTCTTGAGAAAGTATTTATGTATTTGTTAGAAAGTGTTGGGTCAATACAAAATGTTTACATTTTTAAAAATATTGCCAATGTGCATTTATTACAAGAAATCTGTTTTTCTTTCCCTCATGGGAGGTAGAGAAATCTATTTTAGATTTCTGTTTATTTAAAAAACAGAGAGGTGGAGGAGGGTCCTAGAGATGTGAAATGTTGCATGTACTTTCCAGAGTGGTCACTGTACTATTAGTTTTAACTTTGTTACAAAAGACACTTCATGGAGTGGAAATAATCTGTAAAGGTCTGTAATGTAAAAAAAAGTATCAAATTTAAACTTAAAAAAAATTTTGTTAAATGTTTCAATACTATTCAGTATTTGACTTCATGAAGCTTACCTATCATCTGGTAGAACACTATGACATACATATCTTCAATACTTCAAAATAGCCCTAACTTCACTGGTGTAAGGACTCCCCCTACTAAAGCAAATAAAAATCCTCTATAAACAGTAAATAGTTTCATGAATTGTTTTTAAAAAAATATTGATCAACTGGTAGCTAATTTTCTAGTGATAAAAACTTCATGTGGTCTGCTAGGCAGATCCTAAGACACAGCTTGTTCTCAAGTTCTTCCTGGGTTGGTGGTGGCTTCCAGGGGTGGCTGCATGCTAGGATAGACTTCAGAACCCAGGGTTCCCTCCATGCCATGATATGGCATTGGAAGATTTCTGGTGGAGCTATACAATGGACTACTGAAAGAAGGTGCTGAACATACCTACAAAAAGGCTACTGATTTTTCCTCCCTTTTCTTTTATTCATAGCATTTTACCTGGGCTTTCCTTTGAACTTAATGTTTATTCCCTCTTAACTCATTTGTGCTAACATCCTGAGCAGGGACATAAGAGGAATTGGACAATTGCCATGGGGAAGGATCAGGCAGAGAGCTGCTGATATGAGGCATCAGGATAAGTCACGGGAAAGTCAGAGGAAAAGAAGGGTAAGACAAGTCCTTATAAGCATCGTTTTACAATGGAAAGATTACTTGGAGTTAGGAGATTTGGGTTTTGGTCCTGGCTTTGCCACTGACTGAAAGATCGAAAGTGACTTCCCCTCCCTAACCTTCAGTTTCCTGTTTACATCTGTAAAATGACAATGCTACTAAGCAGCCATTCAACATTATAATATCTATAGTGTGGCATGTTGGGGATGATACAAAATCTGATCCTTGCACAGAGGGTTTATTGGATTAAATTGGTTCTTATCAGTTGCTGCTCTCAAGAAGTTTATAGTCTAATAAATAGTCATCAATTACAAAGTCACTGAGTTTAGAGTTGGATAGCTCCTTGAGTATCTGCTTTTTATGTATCCTGTATAACAGAATGCCCCCTATGCCATTCTAATACCTCTCCTCTTTTCTCTCTATAGGCAGGAGCTCTTAAATTGGTTTCCTTTGCGATCCTTTGTAATTAACAAATTTATTTTGTTAATTTAAAAAACATTAGTCTTTAAATGGGTCATAGGCATAGAATGCCAAAGGAAACCATGACACAAAAAGCAATAAGAATCCCTTCTTTACAGATATCTTACCAGTTACCACAGATTCAACCACCATTTCTATACCCTTGACTCCTACATCTAAAAATCCAAACATAACCTCTGCCTGGGTATTCCTGACAGTCAAGAAACATTTAGTAAAAGCCCATTATGGGGTCAGGCACTATAAAAACTAAACAGTTGTTTGCATCTATTGGGAGACACAAAGTATACATATATACAAATTAACAAACAGAAACAGAAACAAAGTAACCTAGGAAAGGCAAGCACTAATAGCTAATGAGATCAGAAAAGACCTCCTGAAAAGATAGCACTTGAGCTGAGATTCAAGTCTTATTCGAGGAAACCAATGACTCCAAGAAGCAGAAGTGAGGAGAGAGAGGGTTTCAGGTAGGGAGGAACAGTCAGTGAAGAGTCAGGAGGTGGAAAGTCATATATAAGGAATTGCCTTGTAGGGAATATTGAGGGGAGAATAGAAAGACAAGAGACCAGATTGTGAAGAGCTGTAAGTGCCAAATAGTTTATTTTTTACTTAGTTCTCACCCCGGTCTGTTATATCCTACCTATTTAACCACCTTTTATTTCCTTTGCTGAATCATTATCTGTGTTTTACCACTTAAGAATGCGTATACTTCAGGGAATCTGTCCTGAGCCCTCAACTCTCTTCATACTCTAAATCATAAACTCCCACAGGTTCAATGATCATCTCAGTGCAAAGGACTTCCAAATCTACACACCCAGAAGTGACCCTCCAGAACTCCAGTCCCACATCTCCAAATGCCTCATAGACACCTCCCCCTGGATATCCCACAGGCATCTTAAACTCAACAATTAACAAAACTGATGACCTTTCCCAACCTCCACTCCTCTTCCTAATTTACTAATTTTTACCAAGGACACCACCATCCTTTAAGTCTTTCAAGTTTGTAACTTCAGAATCATCCCATTGAATTCCTATATCCAATCAATTGCCAAGTCTCACCAGTACTGCCTTCAAAGTGACACTTACACACACTCACACAGCTGCTTTTCTACACCAGCCCTCAACACCTTGCACCTCTACTATAAGTCTCTCATTTGGCCTCCTACCCTCCAGATCCCGCCCCCAATACAACTTCCATACAACAGCCAAGCTGATGTGTTTAAAGAATAGGTCTGATCACCTCCTGCTCAACAGGTTCCAGGAAGTACCCACTGCTCCTAGGTTAGATACATCCCCTCTTTGGACCTCAGTTTCCTTACCTGTAAAAAGACTAATGCTTGTACTATTTAACATAAAAAACACTTTTCAAAGTGTTACATAAACGAGAGTTACTCTGCGGTTCAGTCAGGGGCGGGGGGGGGGGTGGGGTGGTGGAGGGGTGTGATGAGGGACAGCTTCCCTCGGTTCCTAGGAAGCCCCCATCATCTTCCCCCTCCGGGCTGCCCTTGCAGGAATTCAGGGTCCCTTCCCTCCGGCGGGGGGCCAGCGGCAGGGCCCGCCTCGGGGGCTGGCGCCGAGCCGCTAGGCACTCCCGAGCTCCAAGCCTTTCCGAAGCCCGGCCCTTCCAGGACCCACCTGGCCCTCCGGGAGCATCCTAGACCCCCGCACGAGGACGGGACCCGCCCCGGCACGCCATCCGCCAGCACCTCCGTCTGCCTCGCCTCAACTCAGTTTTCTTGGCGGGGTTCGTCCTACGCGAGGCGGCCTAGTCCAATGACGGACTACGACACCGTCTCCTCCAATCACCTGCGCAGCTGCCTTTGTGGGCCGCTTGCTAATTGGTTCATCCTTCGTTCTTTTCAAAGCCTCTAGGGAAATGGCACCGCCCCGCCCCGCCCCGCCTTCCTTGCGCATGAGCGGAGGCTGGGTGGTACTCTAGCTTTGGATTGGTTCAGAGAAGACGGACGAGGGCGGAGCTCTGGCTGCGATTGGGCAGCGAGGATCGGAGGGCGTATCGATAGGGCAGCTGGGCTGTTCTCTACGGTGGGACGGGACACGGTGGCTGAGGTTGAGAAACTGGCCGCTGGGGCTGCCCTGGGTCGGACCGAGGAGCTATGTCCTCCTCGTTTGTGGCGGCCGCTGGCGGAGCGGCCCTGCGCCGCGATGGCAAAAAGCTGGTGCGTTCCCCCAGTGGGCTGCGCATGGTCCCCGAGCACCGGGCCTTCAGCAGCCCCTTTGGCCTTGACGAACCGCAGTGGGTCCCGGACAAGGAGGTAATGGGGCGGAGGGATTCGATGCTCCCGGGTCCCCTTCCGCCAACTGCTCCCCTCCCCCACTCCTCCGCCTCCCTCTTCACTCCCACTCCCCACCCCCGAGCACCTTTCTCTCCGGGTCTCTAGGTGTGCCACAGCCTTCTCTCCTTACCTGCTCTGGGCTCTACTCCTCCTGTCCCATCCCGCCCCCTTCTCCGGGACTGGAGGCACCTAGAATCCCTGGACTCGGACGGCCCCTCGAAGGACAGTGTAATCTGTACCTGAGCCAGAATTTCCTCCATTAGCTTGAGAGTGATGCTTCTCCAGGTCGGCTTGGAGACCTCTGGTGCTGGGGAGCTCACTACCTATTCTGACAGCCCTTCCTCCTTTGGAATAACAGATAATTATCTTAAGGAAGTCTTCCACACTTTTTGCTTTGTTCTGTCTTTTGGCTAACTTCTGTTAAGTCTGATTCCTCTTCCAGTATATGGGGGGGAGGTAATCCTTCGGGGAAGACCGCTGTTAGGTTTCCCTAAGTCTTCTTTTCACCAAGTAAATATCTTCATTCAGTCCCTGAGAAACATAATCTCCTTGCTTTCCTGGTCACACGTTCTTCTGAGTTCTCCCCAGTTAGCCAGAATGTCCATCTTAAACTATGGCACCCAAAAGCCGAAGACAGTAGTCCAGAGGAGGTTTGAACAGGGCAAAGTACAGAGGAAATTATAATTTCCTTTTTTTCTGGACACAGTGCTTCTCCTAAGACAGCAGAAGATCGAGTTAGCATTTTTGGCTGCCACGTCACATGAGCTGTTTTCTACTCCCACCTCCCTCATCTTGTACTTGGAAAGACAATTTTTCAGAACCTAAGTGTAGCACCTCACATTTTTTTCTATACTATTGCATCTTATTAGATTTGGCCTATCTTAGCCAATCAAGATCTGTTTGAATCCAAACTATCAGCCATCAGATTAACTTTCCAGCTGTGCATCTTCTGCAGTAATATTAGCATGCTGCATTTGTGCCTTCCTTCGGTTTAGTTCAATTTGGCAGACTTTTATTCCAAGGATTATGGATAAAAAAGACAAAAAATGGAGAGGTGGTGGAAACTGCCACTACTCTGAAGGAGTTTTCATTCTATCTCCAGGTAAAAAGGTCAATAAATATAAAAGGAGGAAGAATAATACCCACAACTAGGGGAACTAAGAGTCACTTCTTCCCTTTGGAGCTGACACCTGAGCTGAGTCTTGAAGGAATAAATAGGAAATATAGGGGTACATTTGGAGCAAGGGGGACTGAAGCAGCAAAACATAAGGAGTGCACAGTTTATATGTATATATAGTAAGTAAGCCAGTTTGGCTGGAACATTCATGAAGGGTAATAAAATTTTGTCTGTTGGACACCTACATGCAAATAGGGGGAGGGGAAAAAATGTTTATTAAGAGCATACTATGTGCCAGGCATTGTGTTAACTGCTTAACAGAGATTTGTCTTACTTGGGGATGTTTAACAGGCAGTTGGTGATATGGGAATGGAACTCTGTAGAGAGGTTTTGGTTGGATATTTAGATGTGAGAATTGACTACATAAAAATGGTAATTGAGCCCATGGTGACTGATAAGATCACCAAGAGATACTGTCGAGTAGGAATTTGGAATGCTTTTTGTGTCATGGACCTCTTTGTTATCAGTCCATGAAGCCTGTGGACCCCTTCTCAAAGTAATGTTTTTAATTGTATGAAAGAAAAGACATAAGAATACAAAGGAAACCAATTATAGAGTTATCAATTTTTTTTTTGTTTTTTGTTTTTTTAAATATTCATGGAGCACAGGTTAAGAGTCCCTCCTGTAGAGAGAAAAGAGGAGAGTTCCAGGGGATCAGAGGGGACAGTCACAGAGGAGAGGACCGATAGTCCAGCCACAAAGACTTAAGAATGAGTGAAAAGAGGCAAGAGGAGGACCAGAAGAAAGCCAGTGAGGGAATTCAGGGAGGAATTTCCAGGAGAAGGAAGCAGTCCAAAGTTGCAGGAATGTTCGGGGAGGGTGAGTACCGAGAAAAAGCCAGAGGAGCTAACAGAAAGATCTTTGGTAACCATGGAGGGAGCAGTTTCAGCCAAATCAGTTTTTTTAAAAGCAGCCAAAGACAGATC
The DNA here is from genome assembly GCA_028658325.1 of Potorous gilbertii. Taxonomy (NCBI): domain Eukaryota; kingdom Metazoa; phylum Chordata; class Mammalia; order Diprotodontia; family Potoroidae; genus Potorous; species Potorous gilbertii. The sequence continues at coordinate 411,820,038 of CM053769.1, forward strand.
CCTGGGAACTTCCACTGGAGACCTTAGTTGACTGTAACAGTAACTGCTTTTTGGATCTGTTCATTCAACCATTTCTAAATCTAACTCTCCTGTTGTCTAGCTACATAATTTCTCTCTTGTTCACAAAGACAACTTGATGAAATCTAGGTAAGCTATTCCCACAGCACTCTGTTTAACCTTCTAATTTGATTACATTGTTTAAAAAAAGGAAATGAGGTTCATTTATCTGGACTGACAAGTTGAAAGTACTGGCTCTTTGTGATCTCTGCTTCCCTTTCTAAATCTTCACAAACCATCTTTATTGCCAGGAATTTGTATATGATTCCCTCTTCTCTCTCTTTTTTTAAACACTTTTCCAGTTCTGTGGTGTTCTCCATGATTTTTCATAAATCACTGACTCTGGCTTAGCAATCACACCTTTAAATTCTTTTGATATAGTGGTGACTTGAACTTAGCAAATGTAAAAGAGCACTAAATACTCTTTTCCTTATTTCAAATTTTTCAAATTTCTGTTAACCAGTTTTATTCTATCGAAGTCAACAAGCATGCACTATGTTCCGGACCCTGTGCTAAGCCTCGGGAGGATAAAGTTAACAGCAACTACAATCTCTGTTCTAATCAGACCTGTAAGAAAGTTTATTGTGAAAGTGTTCTGAAGGATCAGTTGGGTTGGGGAAGACAGTGAAGGTGGGAAGAATTGAGAGTATGTCGTAATGTGGGGACAGTAGAAATCGGAGAGAGTGGGATAAATGTGGAGGTAGAGCTGACAGGACCTACTACCTGATTAGTTAGTTAGGAGAGATGTGGAATGAAGACCTAGATCTTAAGGTTTGGATAATGGGAAACTGGGTGAATGATAGTACTGTTTAATGGGGTGGCCTATGAAAGTTTTCACTAAGTAAAAACAAAGTCAGATTTTTATAGAATAGCTTGACTTCTGTGTGAGTAGTTACAGTAGCAAAAACTTTTTGTATATTCAAAGCTACAAAAGTTTTCTTACTGATGTAGTACATCAAGTTTGTGTCTCACCAACTTTGAGTTCAATCATTGTTTCCTGTTCATTTTGCGTGAGTCTTTGTGTGATCTCTAAATTTGGTGCCAACTACCCTGATAATATGACAGATTTTACCTTTATTATCCTGATTTCTCAATTTGGCATTTGAGGGGTTAGCACAGTGTGCCTCCAACCTACTTTTCCAATTTTATCTCCCATTTCATTTCACACTTCTTAGACCACTTACGCCTTCTTAAATTTACTCTTAAGTTTTCCTATCTCTGAACTTTAACAAAAACTTTTTTCCCCCTAGAAAAACATGCCCCCTCCCCGCCACACACACACCCTAACTCATCAAAATCCTACCCATCATTCAAGGCCTTCTTCAGTTATTTCATTTTCCTGTAAATGTTTCATAGGGAAGTAACTTGCTTTCTCCTATTGCTTCCATAGTACTTTTTATTCCTTATTTACAAAGTTTACCTTACAGTTATTTTGTATGTATTATGTCATCAGGTCGCAAGTTCCTTGAGTTCCCAACTAGGGCTTTGTCCATGTAGTCTTTCAAATGTTCACTGTTCCAGAGCGTTTTCCTCTCTTGTGGTATTAAATTAAGACACTACTTACACTGATAGTACACATGACTCCACCTCTCCTGTTCCATATGGTGCTGATCTTTTCTACTTTCTCATGCCATCAAATCTTTGGTTTCCCTTCTTGCATCTTTCAGGTTTTTTTAAACCTCATTTTTTAAAACCAGTTTTTCAAGGCTCAGCTCAATTTATTTTGTATATATCCTATCTTTACATATTTGTGAACATATTGTATTCCCCAGTTAAATGTAAGCTTGAGAACAGAGATTGACTCATTTTTGTATTTGTATCCCCAATACCTAGCTCAGTTCCAGGTACTTAGTAGGTGTTTAATAAAATGCTTATTCATTAGAAGTCTTTCTAGCAGAAATGTATTCATTTTGCTACTAGAACAATGCATATGACATGTAAAAGATGATTGATTATTTAAAATTCTCTAGCTTCTGCAACTAGAGGTCCAGTAATTACATATCAGTGGTGTCTGGTTTTATTTGCCATTAATGGAATTTGTTCAAAAGATTATATTCTAATTTAAATAATAGTTATTTGTACACTTGTCTTCCTCTTCTAGACTGAAAGTCCCTTGAGGGCAGGAATTATGGCTAGATTTTTTTTTTAATCAACATTTAAAAAAGAAATCATTATGTTCAGACTCACCTTTCATCAAGCCTAGTATTGTTGACTGTGGTGCTAAAGTAAATTTTATGGGAGTTAGTGGTTATCCTTGTTCTCCACCTGTTACGGATTTAACATACTGGAATTTCAACTCCCTTAGTCTTATTTACATTGTTGGCCTATTCCACCCTTTGCCTTGCAGAACTGTATATGTTTACTCTCTGCTCTGTTAAGTCCCTGCAGTCCTTGCAGATCATAGCATGTCTAGGCATTCTCTCATCCTTTTCTATTCTTGTTCTTATCTCTCTTTCTTCCTAGAAATTCTGTCAAGGGAGAAGCCTTCATTGGAGTCTTTTGAAGTAGCAATAAACATGGTAACAAAATACTTAAGTACTTCAAATAGGCTGCAGTTTTTTGGCGTGGATACCCAGGTTACAACCTATCTATCTATAAAAGATAGTTATGGCCAGAAGATTCACTACCCTGTTGCCAAGTTGTTTGACCCAAAATGCTAAAATATAACCTGGCTGGCTTTCAAACTAAATTTATATGATTTGTAATCAGAGCAATATTCTAACCCTTTCCAGTTTGTTGGACCAGCCAGAATTTCCTGATAAGGAGTAAAGGAATAATGTAGTGCTTTGTTTTGCGTGTCTTAAATTTCTTCTTAAAAACTTGGAAGTTTTGATTTTTTTAAGCCTGTAGTGAACAAGTTCATGTTAGTCTTCATGACATTTTAGATTTTATCTCCTTTATCTCTGCAGACATTGACTTTAAAACAAATAACCAATTTCTCTAGCTTTCTGCATTCCTCCTTCTCTGAAATACTTAACTCCTGTTCATTTGAGACTTAGGTCTGCCAGAATGCAGGGTGTGGTACTAGCTTTTCATTAGTGTTTTTCCCCCCTAGCCTTGTTATTAAATAGCATTTGATGTTTATAAGGGCATTTTGGAGAATAAAACAAGTCTAATAGGATTGCTTAGTAATTAGTATTAGCTACCACACTCAAGTTTATCCTCCTAGGTTAGACACTGCTACCTATCTTCATTAATTGAATATTTGGTATCTTTAGCTGTGAAACAAACCTTCTCCTTCCCTCCTTTTTTTTTCTGCCCTGCCATACATACTGCCAGAGCCCCCAAGAGCTGGGCATGGGTAGAAAAGTCACATTGAAATTGTTTGATGATTTGTGCACCTCAGAAATGTATAGTGTTGACTTTTTTCACTTAAGAACCTTTTGAATAGAAAGTGAAACATGAGCATGATGACCCACTTAGAAATTGAAGCAGAAGTGGAGGCTTAAACATCTACTGAAAATGTATTTTTTGCTGTATCTGTCAGTCAACAAGCATTTACTGTCCAGTATTCCAAACGCTGGTGGAGATACAACCACAGAAGTGAGACAGTGAAGCTTATGTTCCACTGGAAGGATATGGACAAAATGTTTTTGAGGCAGAGATGGGGAAGCATAGCTCTAATACCTGGGGGAACCAGAAACAGCCCCTTGTAACAACTCTTACTTGAGTGGAGCCTGGAAGGGAGGTGAGGTGGAGGATCATTGTAAGCCTGGGGGAGACAGAAGGACCGTTGTGTATGGGGACCAGTAAGCTGCTCAGTTTGACTGGCATTTAGTGTGTAGGGGGAAGAGTGTATATCCCAGGAGAGAGATGAAGGCTAGATATATAGGTTTAGGAGCTCTCTACCATTGGAACTTACTCGGTTCTGTTTGGGATTTCTTTATTAAGCAGTTGAAGGAAAATTTGCCTCTGTGAGTGAACTAGCAGATGTATTTTGTTAGTGCTGTTGGTTAAATTGGCTTGACTCCTTTTGCTCTAATTCTTGTCATTCTTCCTCTTGTACTTCCTACTTCTTCTTTATCCAGATGATTTCATTTAACTTCCTTCATACCTGCTTTCATTAGCCTGTCTTTGTGGGCCCAGTTCCAGAGACTGTGACTCCCCTGCATAGCTCCCTGTATTTAAGCTGTTGCCCTTTTAAAATACTGTCTCAGGAGGTAAAACATGCCTAAGTTTGGGGCTTTGATTTATTTGGATGGTATTTTGGAATAGTCTAATGTGAACTCAAGGCTCTGTTTATTTAAAATAGTGTCAAAGTTAGTTCCTGTGCTCTGAGATGTTTTCCTGATTTTCATTTACATCTTCTAAAATAGCCATTTTACTATAAAGTCAGAGACATAAGCCATTAAAAACACTCTGCAGTAGACTAATACGGTGTTAATACTGCCTCTTTGCTTCTTATTTGGTCTTTTTAATGATTTTTTAAAAATTAATTTTTCCTCATATTAAATTCTTTTATTGATGTATTATTATTTCATCTTCATTTCCAAATATCCTTTCTTCTTTCCGTACCTAGAGAGCTATCAAAAAGATTGTTTTTAAGTTTTACTTGTCCCCTTACACACACACTTCCTGTTGTTCCTCAGTTTCTTTATCCTGTTGGTGACCTGCTTTGATGGCTAGACAGAAGGTCTTTAATGTCATTGCAGAAAATGCAAATTATAGGTTCCTATGTCAAAGCTAGAAGAAACTTCAGAGGTCTTCTAGGCCAGCCTATTTACTTTACAGATGAGGAAAGTAGGGTCAGGAGAGGAGAAGTGATTCACCCAGAGTCACATGAGTAGTAGAATCATGGGATGTAAGAGTAGGAAAGGACTCCAGAGGCCATCAAGTGCCACCTGTGCACAGAGCACCCACTAACAACCCACAAAGGGGTGTGCTCCCTCTGCTTGAAGATCTCAGAGGTGAGGTGACCCATGACCTCTGGGATCAGCTCATTCTGCTTTTGGACAGCTGGAATTGATGGGACATTTTTCCTAATATAAAGCCTAGTTGGTCTCTTTGTGACTTGGGCCCATTGCTCTTGGTTCTGCCCTCTGGGGCCAAACATAACAAATCTAATTCCTCCTCCATAGGCTAGCCCTTCATTATGACATGGACTCAAGGACCCTGAAACTTCTGCTTGCTCTGTGTGGACATTGAATTTATCAGGGACCTTCTTAAACTATGGTGTACAGAACTGGACCTAGTATTTCAGAGAAGTTCTGAGGAGAGCAGCCCAAGATTAGTTTTTTGGCTTCTACATTGCACTGCTGACTCATATTGAGCTTGTGTAGTCCACTAAACCCCCTGGATCTTTTACAACACAATTGTTATCTAACCATGCTTCCCCAGTTTAATAATTGCAAAGTTGATTTTTTGTACCTAAGTGTAAGATTATATTTTCCTATTGAATTTTATCTTATTCAATTCATCCCGGTGCTCTAGCTGTCAAGATCCTTTGGATCCTGATGGTCAGCTGTGTTGTAAGTTTTCCCTTCCAGTTTTATGTCATCTGTAGATTTCATGAGCTTTCATCTATAACTTTATCAGTCATCAATAAAAAAAAATTGTTAAATGTTCAGTGACTTGAATAAACACCAGTGCTCTCCTGTAGACATCCTGTTGTAATGACATTGAGCCATTCACATATATTCTTTGAAGTGCTGTAACTCCAAATCCAACCTTCTTTTCATTGTACTTGGCTGCAACATCTGAGGTTTCCAAAGTATTGTAATAAGCTTCAGGGCCATTGGCATTTAGAGGCAAATTTTATATTTCATAGGGCACTTGCAGCTTCTGAAACCTTGAAGTAATCTGGGAGCCAGATGTAGGTATGCTGCTGAGAGATGAGATGGAATTTTCTATCTATCTTTATTTTACCAATAAATGTGACATGCCCAAGGTCACACATGGACGGTTAGTGGCTGAGCTAATATTGTTGATAGGACACTTGCCTGTCACAACCGTTCTGAGGTAAATGGGGCAAATATTATTCCCATTTTACATATTAGGAAACTGAGGCTTAGAGAGGTTGTGATTTGTCCATAGAAGATCACATAGCCAATAAGTGTTAGAGCTGGGATTAAAACTGAGGCCTTCTTGAATCTAGTATAACAACTATATCATCTGTTCCTTTTGGCTCTTTAGATTTGCAGAAGCATATATATCTGCATTGACATTACGTATCTCTTCCTTTAAAATATAATATCAGAGCAAGTAAAACAGGTTTGGGAGTTGGGTTGTTTTTTTTTTTGGATGATGGTTCATTTCAACATTTTAGTCATTGTCTTTATGTTGTTCCCTGAATAAATTCACCTGGAAAAATTGTGTTACTCATGAGAGAGATCTTAGCAATTGAAACTGTAGTCATTCATGGTATAAAGCAAAAATTCAAAGCACTAAGAATCCCAGGAGAAGAAAAGGGCATATATTTGGACCAGCTACTTGCCCCATGACTAGGGATTAGAGATTTTGTATTGGAAAACTTTGACGTAATTGAGTAAATTTGCATCAAAGGATTTCAGTATAATTTATATATATACTCTTTAGTAAAGTTGCAACCTATGCCCCAGAATCTATTGTTGAATCTTTTATAGATGGAAAAACTCACAGGGTTCAGTGGCTTAATGAAGATTACTAAGACAGTGGCAAAGTAAGCCTCTTAAAGAGCAGGGACTTTTTTTTATTGATTTCTTTTGTTTTTCTATAGCCTTCCTTTTGTAGAATATTCCACCCGCCCCCCCTTCCCAAGAGCCATTCCTCAAAAACTAACCAATATATCATCCAAGTCCTATAATAGTTCTCCACCTCTGCAGTAGAGAAGGGAGGGTGCATGCTCATATCTTTTGGGGACCCAAGCTTAGGAATTATAATTTCATAACATTCAGTTTCCATTTTGTTGTTGTATTCTTTCTATTTTAGATTTTTGTTGTCATTGTGTGTATTCTTTGTTTCTTATTCTGCTTACTTCTCTTTACATCAGTACATAGACGTTTTCCCACACTTGTATGTATTCTTCACATTTATTATTTCTTTCAGTACAGCAATATTACATTATATTAAAGTACTAAAATTTGTTTAGCCTTTCTCTAAGTGATAATCATTAGCTTTTTTTTTCTATTTCTTTGCCACTGCAAAAAGTGTTCCCACAAATATTTTGGCAAAATATTTTCTTTCTTTAAAATAAACTGTTACTAATCTTTTTTTTTAATGTCATCAAAATTTCCCAGTGTCCCTCCTATCTTCCCAGAGAGCCATCCAGTATATAAATGATATTTTTTAAAAAAAGAAAAATCAATATAACTATTTAATGCATCAAAAATTTTGAAAATGTTACAAGGCACACACATGTACAAGGCATCATATCCTTAAGCCTCTGGCTCTGCAAAGGAATGGGGAGAGTGTACCCTCTCAGTAGCTCTTCTTTATCCTGTTTGTTTTTGGAATTTTGCAACATTGATTTTCATTTGCTTTGTGGTAGTGGTTCTATGTTGCATTCATTATGTATATTGTTTTCTTGACCTTCTCCTAAGTAATTTATGTTATTTGGTTTTTCAAGCACTGAGTTCTGTTGCTTCTGACTCTGCCTTGTCTAATTTGTTCCTTTGATCTACTTCTCTGTTTTAACCAATATCAAGTGGTTTTGGTGAGTGCTGCTTTATAATTTGAGGTCTGGAAATGCTATTAATTTCATTTCTACCTTTTATCATAATTTTCCTTAATAACCTAGCTCTTTTCTTCCTCCAAATATACTTTGTACTTTTATCAAGTTTTGCAAATTCAGCGCAATAATATTCCATTACATTCATGTGCCACAATTTGTTTAGCCATTCCTCAGCTGATGAATATCACTTTGTTTCCAGTTCTTTGCTCAAAAAGTGCTGCATGAAATATTTTGGTATCTTTGGGGACGTTTTTCCTATCAGTGACCTCCTTGGGGCCTATGCCTAGTGGTGGAGCCTCTGGGTCTAAGGGCAACAATAGTAACAGTTACCGTATAGTGCTTGCTGTGTGCTGGGCACTGTGTAAGCACGTTAAGATTATTATCTCAATTGCTTTTCATCACAGCTCTGGGAGGTAGGAGCTATTACCCCATTTTACAGATGAAGAAACTGAGGCAAACAGGTCAAGTGACTTATTCACACAGCTAGTAAGTAAGTGTCTGAGGCCGTGTTTGGACTCAGGGTTTCCTCACTCCAGGTTTGACACTCTATTCACTGTGCCACCTATTCTTCCTCCTTGGACATTTTAGGGACAAATAGGATTTGTTTTGTGAAATTTGGATTCAGTCACAGGACCACACTCCAGGACCTAGAGGGTCACAAAGGGCCACACTTGAGGACCTAGAGGACCACATGTGGCCTCTAGTTCTCCACCACTGGTCTTTTTTCTTCTTTCATATATATTTTGTTTGTTTTTTATTGAGTTCTTTAAAGTATTTCTTTGAAAGTTTGTTTGATATGGCAGTAAAACTATAAATTAGCTTTGGTGATTTTTTTCATTTTTATTATATTGCCATGGCCCAACCATGAAGAGTGGAGATTCTTCAAGCTATTTAAGTTACTCTTTTTTTTTAATGAATACTTTGCAATTGGATCTATAGTAGAACTTGTGTACTTTGATAGATTGATCTCCAGATACTTTATATTTTATAGCTGTTTCCTCTGAATTTTATTGCCTTTTGGATTTTGTTTTTGTTATACAGAAATACTGTTGATATTTAATGAATTAATTTTAAACTATGGGCTTATTTTGATTTCAGATAGCACAGTGACTCTGAAAGACTACCTTATTTCCTTTTTTTCATTTGTCAATGCAGAATCTCAGATCTAATCTCACATTCTGTCTCACATCTTTTTTTCTCTACTTTTTAAATGTAAAAAAATTCTCTCCCCAGTGTGGGGAGTGGAACAAGACCCTTGTAACAAATATGCATAATCAAGTAAAACAGATTCCTTAACTGACTTTGTCTGTATTCTTTGGACACCCTAAGTCTACCTTTTGCTTTTTCAGGAGGTAGATGTTTCATCATTGTTCCTCTGGCGTCATGGATGGTCAGTGCATTATATTAGTTTTTCAAACTTGAACTTTCAAAGTTGTTTGTTTTTTCAGTGTAATTATAAGTTATTCTTCTGGTACTCCTCATTTTCTTTATTAGTTTATAAAAGTATTCATAACTGTTCATTTTGATAATATTGATGTAGTATAAATTGCTTTTCTGGTTCTGTTCAGTCTCTGTCAGTTCATATAAATCTATTATTTCTTCAAAATCATCTGTTTCCTTATTTCCGAGAAACAGATTAAGGAATTTGCTCAAGATCATACAAGTGCTAAGTATCCAGGCTGTCCTCTGACTCCAAAGCTGGTGCTCTTTCTACCATTACCTTACTGCAGTAGAAATCACTCCTGCTGTGACAAATGAAAACACATAAAATAATCAAAATTGCATTGTATGGAAAGTATTCCACAAACAAGAAAAGACATAGGTGAGAGATTTTCAGTATTAGGGGTGAGAGATTTTCAGTATTAGGGGTACTTATGACCTCATCATAGGGTCATAGATTTAATATTAAATCATAATATTTAATTTAATAATGTATTTAATCGTAATATTTAATCACAGAATCTTAAAGTCCATTGAATTCCAAACCTCTCATTTTATTTATTTTTTTAATATAAATTTATTTATTTAAATTTTTGCATTTATTTTCAAAAAGTTTTGGGTTCCAAATTTTCTCCCCATTTGTCCCCTCCCCCTACCCCCATATACCAAGCATTCTAATTTCTCTTATCACCAATCTGCCCTCTCTTCTATCATCCCTCCTTTCTCTTGTCCCCATCTTCTCTTTTGTCCTGTAGGGCCAGATAACTCTCTGTTCTCCATTACCTGTATTGCTTATTTCCTAGTAGCAAGAACAATACTCAACAGTTATTCCTAA
>CM053769.1:411830517-411911334 GCA_028658325.1 Potorous gilbertii
CCCATTTTTCATGCTTTTCTTGCATCTCTCTCATTTCTCTTCCCAGTTTTTCCTCCACCTGTCTAACTTGATTTTCAGAATCCTTTTTGAGCTCTTCCATGGCCTGAGTCCATTGGATATCTATTTCAGATGTTTGGGATACAGAGGCTTTGACTCCTATTTCTTTACCTGATGGTAGGCATTGTTCTTCTTAATCAGAAAGGAAGGGAGGAATCATCTGTTCACCAAGAAAATAACTTTCTATGGTCTTATTTTTTTCCCTTTTCTGGGCATTTTCCCAGCCAGTTACTTGACTTCTGAGAGTCCTCTCCACCCCAGTCCAGATCTGCCCATCTAGTGCTTGGGCCCTGAGATTCAAATGCTGCTCCCCAGCCTCAGGGCTTTCATCGGCCAGGCCGGCTGCTATTTAGGGTAAGATTAAATCAGGTTCTGAGGTGGGGGCAGGGCCGCCTCCCAGGTTCGATTCCCTCAGGGGTTTTACGCAGAGACCTTCCGTAATGGAGCTGCTGTCGAGCTCCTGCCTGCTCTGGGAGCCTCTGGCCGCTGCTGCCTGTGCCGTTGCCTCCCAAAGGGGCCTGATTTATGGAGACACTCTGCTCCCCTCAGCTAGCCCGGAAGTCTCTCTCACTGACCTGTGCATCTGTGGGTGGAGGGACCTTCGTGGCTGCTGGAGGTTTCGTCCCTGAAGCCTGCCCCGATCTGCTCCTCTCTTTGCCACGGGGCCAGGGCAGGGCTGGGCTCCGCTCCTGTCTGGTGCGCGACAGACTTTTGGGGTCGGTTTTTCAGGGCTCTCTGGAATGGAAATCTCCTTCACTCTGTTTCTGCAAGACTTCCACTTCTCCAGAATTTGTTGAGAGTTCTTTTTACAGGAGATCCATGGGCTGTGGGTTTAGAGCTAGCATATATGAATCTTTCTACTCTGCCATCTTGGCTCCCACCCCCCTCATTTTATGTATAAAGAAACTTAGATTTAGAGCTTAAGTGACTGAGGAAGGAATTGACCATCAGTGTAGCAAGCTCTCTATTCCCTTTCTTCCTTTGTGATTCTTGTCCCTAGCTTCCTGTTGATTATCCATAGAAAATCTATTAATCACATTAGAGACTTTTTTTGTAGCTTTTTAAATATCTTCTGGGTACTAATGCATAATTCAGACTATCTTGTCTTATATGCCTCACTAATGCTACATGACTGACCAAACTCTTTTTCTGCTTATACAGATTTTGTCATTTTTTTTTTGACTGCAGGTTATTATTCCTAATAAGGAAACACTTGCAAGTTGAATGGCCCTGAGGGGTTCAGGTGGTAGTAACAGGAACAGTCTGGACATGTGATTTCACTGTGTATAACTCCCAGTGAGGAAATTCCTACTGCCCATTCAGATCTGCAACCGTTATGCAATTTATATACTTAGGGTTGAGTGAAGAACCTAAGACTATACAAACCATTAGTTTGTATTGCCGGGGTCAAGTCTTTCTGAGCCTAGTTTTCTATCAGCTAAGCCATTGCCACCCCTCTAAAAGAGAGATATTGAACTTGAATAGTCTGTCTCTTAATTTAGAGCATTTAAATAATCATATTTTTCTTGAGATTTTTAGTAGTTAATACTTGTCTGTCAGTAAACATTTACTAAGCACCTACTATATGCCAGGCACTGTACTTAGAACTTCTGTCTAAATTAGGAAATATATTGGAGTAAATTCTGCCCTGCATCGGGGTTAAGTGAAGTAGGGATCCTTGCAGGGAGACCATATTTTAATGAACTCCTTTGGTAGTCAATTTGATAGTTGATAATCCAAGATAAATTTTCCTTCAGTGATTTTTTTTTTATTTAGTGATTGCAAATGTGTGAAAGGCAAAAATATCATAGAAGGCTACCGTGTAGTTGGCAAAATAAAATGTCCAAACTTAATATTAAACATTTTACACTTTTTATTGTTTTTAAAATTCCCTTGTAACTTTAGAAGGAGTCAATTTTTATCAAATTTGGTATACCTGATCAAGTCACAATATCAGAATATGCAGGACAGCTGAATTTTAGGTTTAGTTGATGAATTTGTTCAGAGTAGCTAGTGAATGTTTTCAAATAAATATATCTCTTGTAATTTTTTACAAATTTGATTTCAGTGGAATGTGGTACTCCATCAGAAGTTACAGTAACTGAAAGCTATCAGTTTGTAAAATTTTTCATTTTAAAAGAATTTTCACTGCATGAAAGAAATTCTAATGATAGAAGACTTTAAGCAGCCAGGTCTTGATTAATATTCTCTCATACAGTCAAATCATTCTTATCCTTTTTTTTTCTAAAGAAATAGACCATAACTCAAAACTGTCTAATAGTTTATTTGAGTTACTTATTCTGTGGCCATTTTTAAGCTACAAATTTTGGGACTAACTTAGATTTAATGTCAGAAAAAACTTGCTAACAATTAGAGCTATTCAAAAGTATATTGGGTGGTCTTGCAAGTTGTGGGTTCCCCTTCATTGGAGATCAAGGAAGCATGGCCAAGTGGAAACAGCACCGGATCTAGAATTAGAGGATTGTTTGAACCTTGGGAAGTCATTTAATCTCTCTGGTCCTCTGTTTTCTCCTCTATAAAACAGAGGCGTTGGACTAGGTGACCTCTGAGGTCCTTCACAATTCTAATGCTATGATCTTTAAGCAAAGGATAGATGCCCACTTATTGAGTGTGATATAGTGGGGATTCTTTTGGGGGGTATGGGTTGAACTAGATGGCTGCTGAGATCTCTTTCAACTCCAAAATTCCACAATTCAGGGTTTTAAAACCCTTTCTATAAGTGGATAAAAACCCAGGATTTATTTTTAAATTCCTATGCCCAGAATAAGTTCTTAGTGTAAACTATTAATTGCTTTTTTTGACTTAACAGGTTTAAGACTTGCTAATGTAGATAGTTAGTTTTGTTCAGATCAATCAGAAATAAATCTTGCTCATCTTGCCCCTTAATTCTTGTGGCCCATTGTTACATGAACATGATTTATAAATCCTCTCTACCATGTCCAAAGCATGCTCTAAACAGCAGGGATTATCAGTATTTCTCAAAGGAGGAAACCCTTAAGATCTTTTAGCTGGGGTCAAGCCCAGGGGAAAAGCCTGTCCTCTTGAACTAGTTTTCCTGATCTTTAGCCTCACAACACTATTGAGTAAAACACCCTGGCATCAACCCTGCAGTATGTTTTATTTTAATACGTAGTCTTCTTCCTCTCTCTTAGTGTCCAAGATGTATGCAGTGTGACATCAAGTTTGACTTTATAACCAGAAAGGTAAGATATTAGGAAACTGAGACATCAGGGAGAGGGAATACTGAGTAATGTACTCATGTTTTTGGTGGAGGATTATTTCTCTGTGCAGACATTGGTATTGTTGAACTTGCCTTTAAAATTCTTTAGTAAAGCCCTTACTAATGATGTGGGTTAATAAAGAATATGTATATGTATTTATGTACATAAATACATGCATATATAATATTCTGTGTTGTTAGTTATATATTATGAGATAATATATAACGTATAATATGTGATATAATTACAATGTATTGCCCATTATATATAAATAAAGAATATTTAAATATATGTAAGTATGTGTGTGTGTGTATACACACATTTTTTATATACACACAGTTGGCTGGGTGGCCTAGTAGACAGAGCACTGGGCTAGAGTCAGGAAGACCTGAATTGAGATCTGGCCTTAGACACTCACCTGTGTGACCCTGGGCAAGTCATTTAACCCCTGTTTGCCTTAATCCACCGGAGGAAGAAATGGTAAACCATTCTAGTATCTTTGCCAAAAAAACCCCTTGAACAGAATTGGCATGATTTAATCAATGGGATCATGAGGAGTCAGGTACAGTGAACAAATAAAGACTATGTCTTCGTATAGGGTTAGTTCACAGTACTGATTCAGATCCTGCAAATGAAAAAACTCTTCAGGTAGCCAATTCTGAATCCTTAGAGTTAAAGACAATCATTGCAGAATTAACCAGTATTATCCTCCTCTGTGTGTGCAAGATATGTTATATGTTAGTCAACAAGCATTTTCAAAGTACCTATTCTGTGTCAGGCACTGCTAAGTGCTGAGGATGCTAAGAAAGGCAGAAAAGAGTCCCTGTTCTCAAGGTATTCTTAGCCTTATATTTTTAATTTCATTTTTATCCATATTGCTGGGAGTAAAAATGAAATGCTGTTCTATTTTAAACAGTGTTATCACTTATGTCTTCTTCACTTGGTTCTGTGTGTTTTATCTAAACCTGAATCCCAAAGGTTAGTAAACAAGAGCTTGGTACAGGGTTTTATGTTGGGAGACAGAGGACCTGGATCTGCAAGGACCTTAAGGGTTACAAATCATTTCCCCTCTTTTGATTCTCAGTTTTGTCATCTGTAAAATGAAAGGGCTTGAAATACTGTTAATATTCTAAATGGTGATAAAAGGTATTCATCTGGGTCATCTCTCTAGATGGACAGGACTTGGAGGCAGAGGGTAGAATTTGGACCAGTGAGTAGAAATTACAGGCAGGGAGGTGTTGACTCAGTACAAAGGAGAACAATTACAGCTGTCCAAATGATGAAAAAGTCTATTTCATGAAATATTAAGTTCCTTGTCACCAGAAGTCTTTTGAACAGAAGTAGAACAACCACAAATCAGGATTGCTATAGTGGGGTTCCTATATGGGACAGCAGATTGGATTTGATGACTTTCCAAAGTTAAGATTTTGTGATTTAAATTGAGAGAACCATTTGCCCTGGACACCATGTCCTTATACATAGGAGGAGAAAGTACTACTTTTGTAGGCATTTTCTTAAAACTTAGAGCAAGAAGGGAACTTCATGATCATCTAGAGCAGCCCATTCATTCTATAGCTGAGAAAAACAAAAGCCCAGGGAGGAAAGTGAATTATTAGGTGTCATAATGATGGTAAGCAGCAAAGCCAGGTTAGAATGTCTTGCTTGCCTAAGCATAATGGGATTGAGGCCTTCATTCGTTTTCATTTTCATAACTGACTGACTGACCTTTACCATCAGTGTGATTTTTAAGAGGTGACTTCTATTTTTATGCAGCCATTTGGATAGCTGATAAAGCAACCAGGGTGGGTAGGCATCAATGATGGTGCTTTATTTAGTCCTGAATGACTTGACTTTTGCCTTCTATTCATTCATCTTTCTGCTTCCTCCATATTTTCCATGCCTTTACCCATCCCACTTCTAACACCCTACCAGTGAATGATTTCTTGGTTTTTTGCCCAGCATCACTGTCGCCGCTGTGGGAAGTGCTTCTGTGACAAATGCTGTAGCAAGAAAGTACCTTTGCCTCGGATGTGTTTTGTGGACCCTGTACGACAGTGTGCAGAGTGTGTGCTCGTGTCTCAGAAAGAAATGGAGTTTTATGACAAGCAACTCAAAGTGCTCATGAGTGGTAAGCCTTATTTGGGTGTTTGCTCTGAACAGCTTGAATCCTTGGTCTTATTAAAACACGAAGATTAGTGTCTAGATGTTTTGTATATTTTCCCTTCTTATACTTCCTTCCCTCCTTTTTTGCTTTGTTCACAAAAGCTGTTACTGAATTCCCTCTTCAAAAAGACATGTCTTTAAAATTGTTTTATTTTATTGCTATTGAATGTGGAAGGAATTATAATGCGACCCCATTGTGATGTTGCCTTTTCCAAAACGTTCTTTTCTTGGATATTAAAAAAATTCCCCCACCATAGATCCACTACAGCAAATGCCCCTTGAAATGTGGGCTTTCACAAAAATGAGCAGTTATCAGGGAGTTATTATCTGAATTGTACATCCTGTTATATTAATTTTTCTTCTAAATTTGCCTCTCTTCAAAACTTTCCTATTTCTCTTGAGAGCACCACCATCCTTCTCGTTATCCAGACTCATTCATGTCCACATTGTCTTGTACTCTTCATTCTCCCTCTTCCCACATATTCAATCATGTGCTAGATATGGTGATTTCTTCAGAACATCTTTGATATTTATGTCCTGCTTCTAGTTCAGATCCATATCACCTCAGCTATTGAAAGAATAGCCTTCTAATTGACTTCTTGTTTTATATCATTCTCTACAGTTTGCCAAAGAGATTTCCCTAAAGCCACAGTCCGAACATGTCATCAGTTCCATTCACAGCGAACTCAAGTAGATTGTATTGGTGCTAAGATCAAATGTGTTTCATTGTTACCTCATCCTTTAAAAACATTTAAGTTGTATAATTAATTTCTGTAATTGTTAGTAGAGTAGTATATGTAGATAACGTGTAAGTATATGCATGGGGAGGTGTGTCAAAATTTGTTTGCATGATCAAAAAAATTTGGAGACTAGTGTTCTAGGTCAGAAGTGTCAAGCATCCACCACACTCCCCAGTATGGCCTGTACCATTTATTAAATTAAATTAAATTAATTTGTATTAATTAAATTATAATTAAATTAAAATTAAAATGTAACGGGAAAATATAGTGTTAATATGTGAGTTTCTAAATCTGTATGAATCCCCAGAAATCATTATGTATGGTCTAGTGGTCCCCTTTCTATTTGAGTTTTATGCGCGTGTTTTAGATAACCAATGGTTTAACCCTTTTATCATGGAACACTTAGGGACTACTAAGGTGCAGAAGACTCCGTGCTCAAGTATGTACACACACACACACACACACACACACACACACAGTCACTCAGAGTTCTGGTGCTATAGAACTAACTTTCTTTAAGTTTCCTTGGATGGCCATTTCTGGTTCCCTGATTCCTACTCTTGATGACTTGCTTATTCTTCTGATCTGTGTCTGTTGTTTAGACTTCTGATCTCCACTGCCTTGGGCTCTTGTACCACCTCTCTTAGGATGACAGACCTAGAGCTAGAGCTGGGAGCGGCCTCAGGGGCCATGTAGCCCAACCCCCTCATTTTATATATGAGGAAACTGAACCCAAAGAGGTGTCATTTCTTGCCAAGGTCACGCAAATATTGTCAGAGATGGGATTTTAAGCCAGCTCTTTTGACTCTAGAGCCAACATTCTTTCCATGCATCCCTGGGACTGCTGTTGTATCTTCCTCCTGTGACTTCTCTCTGCTTTTATTTCTTCTTGTCTTTTGTATCCCATGATTTGTTTTGTTTCTCCACTTATTTTTTTAAAAAACATTTCATTTTCCCCCCAATTACATGTGAAAACAGTTTTTAACATTTGTTTTTTAAAATGTTAAGTTCCAACACTTGTATTTGAAAGGCCTTAGACTTCCAGAGGCAGTGATGGCCTGTTAAAGCTGCAGAGCACTCCTCTCTTCAAAGGCCAACTTGACTCTTCACAGAGTATGGGTATGATAGGACGTCAGCAGTTTAAGGTGCCTTCGACATCATCTGGCCCAAAATCTTCATTTTACGAATAGGAAAGCCAAGGCTCCAAGAGTTAATGTCATGCAGCTGCAAAGTTGGGACTAGAATTGTGATCTCCCTATTTCTGGATCAGGGCTCTTTTCTTTTTAAAAAATAATGTTTTTTTCTTACAAATGTAACACTTGTCATAGATAAATAAAATATTTAACTCTTGTGAACTTGAGATAAAGCCAGAAAATCTGAGCTGTTTACATTTGGATTTTTTAAAAATTAATATGATTAGAAAGAATATATTTGATCTATCACCTTTTAATCTCTCTTCCATTTCTATGTTCATGGTTGTATTATTGTTTTTTAAATGTAATTTTATGTATGTATGTTTTTTCTGTTCTGCTACTCTTACTTTGCATAACTACATATACCTTTTATTTCTTATATTCTTAATGTTTATCACTTTTATGACATTATTATGTTCCACGACAGTGATATACCACTGTCTGTTTAAGCATTCTATAGTCATTGGACATACAAATGTTTGGTTTTCACCCTAAGGCATTGATGAATTTAGATCATAGAGATTGTCAATAAAAGGAAAACGGACCTTTCCTAGTACGGAGTTCTAAGCAGTGGGATCATTAGTTCAAAAGATGTCATGAGTTTTGTAGTTCCTTTTGTTTATTGCCATAGGCAAGCATATGAAGCAGGTAGAATTCCAGGGTGAGAAGATCTGGGTTCAAATTCAGCCTCTTGACAGTAGCTTTCATTGTCTCTTTGCCACAAGCAGCTTCCTAAAACTTATCTACTACAGTCACAGGTGGATTTTAGTCTGATGAAAGGAATCTGTTGGACCCTTAGAATATTTTATTTTGCCAGAGTAACCTATGGAAACTTGAATGAATCTACATCTTTCCAGAGACTTTAATAAAGAAACAGATCTTTGTCAGACAGGGAGAGCTACAACTGGATGACAGAATGAGGCTCCAAAAAGATTTTGACAGGCTACATGGATGAGCCCTAGCTAACCAGGTAAAATTTAGTGGGGATAAAGTATGGTTCTCCATTGGGGCAGGTATTTTGTTGGTTTTAATTCAAGTAAAACATAGGGTGGACATAGCTAGATAGCAATTCTTTGGGAAAAGACCTGGGAGGTTTAGCGGACTATGTGTTTAAAATGAGTCAGCAATATGACAGAAGCCAGATACCCTAATGTAGTGTTGGACCATATTAAAAAAATGTCCAGAAAAAGGGAAGTCCCATCAGTATCCTGTATGCTGCCTTGGTCAGGCCACATCTGGAACACTGTGTTCAATTTGGGGCACATTTTAGGAAGCTGACGCAGGACAGCAGGGAAATGGAAACCATGCCATTGAAGAATTGGTTGAAGGTCCTGGAGCTGTTTAGCCTGGAGGCCTCTTTTGTGGGAGGGAAACAGTACTAAAGGTTGGAAGAAGGTAATTTTTACTAATGAATCTCAGCATTTCAGTTCAGAGATAACCTAAAACTTGTCAGAAGTCCATGTCAGCCTGTATGATGTGGCATCTTCATCAGAATGCAAAAATCCACCCCAAAGATTGTTTTGGGAATTTTTTTATTTCCAGTGAACCTGAAAGTTGTCCTCAGTGAGGAAAAGATGAATTCTGATAAACAAAACGAGAATACTGAGAGGCAGAATTGCTCTAGAATGATACATATTCCCTAATGGAGAGGAAATATGCAACATGGCCCTGCGCTTCTCATGAAAGATTAAGAAATTTGCCATCTTCCTACTTCTTGCCCACAACAAGCATTTTTTCTTCAATGAAACATTTGGCAGTTTTTAATTTTTTAAAAATCATCTTCTTGGCCTCTCAACTTCAAGAGGAATCAGTAACTCCACCTGCCAGGTCCTCTGAATATATATGTCTTTGCTTGTTTTGGGGGGATTAACAAAGCTGTTTTCCCTAGTAGTTTGCTCTTTAGCTCTTGGCATTGTTTGTGGATTTCAGCTGCATTTGCCTTTGAGGTTCAGTGCAGCTGATCCTGTTTCCTTATGGGCTTCAGTAACACTTGAAGTGCTTGACTTCCCTAGTCAATAGCCTCTGCAGCATCTCCTAAGTATTGAAGCTGTGCTTTAAAAGCTACAGGTGTTGCATATTGCCTTAGAAGAATATCCATTCTTAAAAACACAACAGAAGAGAGCAATGGAATATGTGTAAGGCATCAAATCCAGCACTCAGCTGGCAAAGAATTAACTGAAGATGGGGAAAGCAGTTGAAACTGTCTCATAGACATGCTGAGTCAGTAGATACGGCACCACTGCTCTCACAAAATTAAAGAACATCAGTCATTTCAATGCCAGGTAATCTGCATACCACTGAAGGTTTTTAAAAAACAAATAATTCCAGTACTGGAGAATCCCGAAAGGCTAGTCTCCAGCTAGCTGAGATTTTACTACTACATGCTTTTAAAATACTTTTCGTTTTAGATAGTGAAAACTAGAAACTTCCCTTAAATGTTTTTGGGACATCCTGTGCGTGTGTGTGCGGGCACGCACACACACACATACACACACACACACTTCACACACTTATTTGAGAAAGAAGTTTCACTGCCCAGGACAAAAATAAATGATCAAAGCTTTCATATCTTAAAACTGAACAAAAACTTTTGGGACACTCTGTCTATATGTATCTATGAATATATGGTCTGACTTTTGGCTGTTCGCCTTTCGTTTGAATTTACAAGAGTGTCTCTAAATTCACATATGTACCCATCTTGGGGATGCGAATTGTAAAAAGCACATCTTTGATAAACTTTACCACAGACTCTTATTCCATTATGAAAATGGCATCAATAGGGGAGAAAGATTGCTTCAATCACTAATAATAAGAGAACGTAAATCCAAACAACTCTAAAAATTTTATTTCTCACCCTGCAGATTGAATTATAGAAGACTGGAATAGTCAGTGTTGCAAGAGTTGGGAAAAGTTAGGCACACTCATTGATGTTTGGTGGAACTGAGTTAGCCTAGTCATTCTGAAAAGCAAGCAGGAATTTCCCCTGTTATGCAATTCATCCCAAGGAGGTCAGTGATAAAAAGAAGTCACATATACACCAAAGTATTTTTAACAACACTTTTTATAGTAGCAAAGGCCTAGAGACAAAGTAGACGTCTATTGATTAAGGAAATGGCTAAGTAAATTGTGGTACAGAAGTATATTTCAGTCTGTAAAAAAAAAAATGATGAATGTAGAGGATCATGGTAAGACTTATGAACTGATACAAAGAGAGGGAAGCAGAAACAGGAAGAAAATATACACAATAACTAAGATGCCGTAACTGAAAAGAGCAGCAACAAAATCCAAACGGAATGCTGTGAAATTATCATCACCAAAAGATATGAGAAGGTCTCTCTCTCCCTGCCATCTTTGCAAAGGTAGAAGACTGGCAATGGAACACGACATGTTAGAGAAGGCTTGATTGACCTGATTATTTTTGCTGAACCATTTTTTCCTTCTTTATGATTCTATGTTATAAGGATTATTAGAATAAAAGTTCCTTGATAGTAAGAACTTTAATTTTTGTCTTTGTATCTTTATCTCCTGACATAATGCATGGCATATAGTAGGTGCTTAATGAATGTACCACCAGTATCATGTGCATGGTACATAAGGAATGCTTAATGGATGCCAGTATTAAGCTATTATTAATAAAGGATGGATATGTGTGGGAGGGGAGAGATATTGTGGGCAATACAGATAATGTAAAAACAAAATATAGAAATAAAAACAGTTTTTAGCATTTGTCAAATATTAAATATTGACTATTTTCCAAAAACCTTAAATTTTATTTGATTCCTTTATCAGACAACTTTAAAATGATAACTTAATAGGATATCTACCTCTATTGAAGTAACTGGGATATAGGATTTTCCCCGCTATCATTTGCCCGACAAAAAAAAGAGAGAATTGCTTTAAGGGCGAATATGTTTATAACTATTTTTCTTTGCTATTTCTTTCTATTTCAAGGAGCTACTTTCTGTGTAACACTAGGAACATCAGAAAGATCTGAATTGATGGTTTGTCGCCTTTCTAATAATCAGAGGTAAGGAATGTTGGTGTCTTTTGAGCCTACGTGATGTCCTGTATCATCTTGCTCAATCCACGTAGTTCCAAATTCAGTGAGAAAACTGAGGCTCTGAGGGACTGTGAAATTGGCATAAAGGGTTAAGTCAGAAGTTTCCAGTTCTCATTTTGACATTTATTATCAGCTGTATCATCTCAGGGTTACCTCTCTGGATATCAGCTCCTTTTTTAAAATGGAAATGCTTCTTCTCCTAAAGTGATTGTGACAAAATTACTTGGCAGTAATAGCTCACTTTATACAGTTTCAATTTTGCAGCAACTCTAGTAGGTAGGGAATACAAGAAGTATCTCGTCTTAATAGCTAAGAAGACTGGAGTTGAGAGAGATGAAGTGATTTGCCAGTTCTTGAAAGTGGGACCCCACCACTACACCACATTTTTATCTCTTCTGTGAATCTCAGAGGCACTTTAACTTACCTCCTAATCCATGCACTTTCCATTGTGTTTAATTACTAATAACATGTTGGATCCAATCATTTCTTAAGATGAACACTTAATCACATATTGCACACGTCACCTGCTTCTTACTAAGAACATGTAACATTTAGGCAACATACTCATCAAATTGTGAGTTGAGTTCTGGTTGAAGGGTGTCACTGGCTATATGCTGAAACGCCATATGCTTCGTAGCTGCTGTACAGAATTACATCTTCCAGTCTAGCCAGCACATGTATTCATGATTTTCCAGCTCATCCTTTGCCTTCACTTATTTTCTTTCCTGACCCAACAAAGAGTAGGAAAATTGAGGTTTTGATAAAGAGTATTGGGGGGGAAAAATTTAAAGATAGTGTAAGAAGGACTGGTAAAAACCCTGGCTTAACTCTCTGAGCCTCAGTTGTTTTCATATCGAAAGTAGGGAAGTTAATTAACACTTGGAATACTTGCCTTGTAAGATACCAATAGGGAAAATATATTTTGTACTGGAAAGCACAGTAGAAATTCAAGTTATAACAGTAATGGGTGAGGCATGTTAGAAAGAGTCATGGATTTGGGAGGTGATAGTGATGTTTCTTAGTATTTTTACTATTTCTATTAGCCATCTGTCTGCATGTGTTAAAATGTCTCTTGCAATCTACACACCTCTTCATTGTGGCTTAGACACAATAGTTCTTTCTTCTAATTGGGCCTATGTGATTAGAGAGATTAGCACTGATTCCTGTAACTTTCCCTTGGTTACTCTGGTTCAGTTTTAATAGTATTACTTCTTGATGGCTTGTGAATTACAGTTACTTAAATCAGTAACTAGTTGTTGTTGTTCAGGACCCCATTTTACATCAGAAGCCCAGACTTAAATCTCTCAGGAGAGAACATGACATTTTGCTTCTGCTGTAAAGAACTTATTTCATTGAAAGACCAAATGCTACTCCAAGAGGCCCCTTTTAAGCCACAGACTCACCATATTATAAAAATCACATCATTACAATGACCATACAGAAACATTATTCAGACCACAGGTTTCCTATCCCTAACCTTAGTGGGGTCCTTCTGAATTGAGAAGGTACAGACTGGGATAGGATAAGGGTGGGAATATTATTAACAGTATAGGGGACTATATATGATTTAGAATTGGAAAGAACTTCAAAGATCCAGCCTCCACTCTACTCAGACTGGGAAGTCCAGAAGTCAAATCACTTACCCAAGGTTGCTTAGGTATCAGCAGCTGAAATCTGAATCCAGGATCTTCTGACCTTCAGATCCACTGTTCTTTTCGCGTGCCTCATCTTTTCATTGTATGTGACCAGGGAGGCAGAAGATTCTGATACCATCTTGTACTCCAAGGTTATTATCCTGTGTTCTACTTTTGAGTAGAATCTTGTTACCCAGAAGCACTAGAATGTCAGTGACTGCTACATGAACGTAAGGAAAATTGGCTTGATGTGAAAAATTTTGTATTTTTATTTTCTGCAGATACCTCTTTTTGGATGGAGACAGCCATTATGAAATTGAAATTGCTCAAATTTCAACTGTTCAGATACTAACTGAGGGCTTTACTCCTGGAGGTAAATATTAATTTCAAACTGCTAATGAACAGGATTTTGTTATTCACATTCTTGAATGAAAATGAGCCTTCTATTCATGTCCTTTAAAAGGCAACAGAGTAAAGGCACTTATCTTCTTGAACAACCAAACTGAAACATGGATAGGTGTTAAAAGTCCATTGCAGTCTTTAGGGGGAAAAAGTTCAGGCTTCCATGGATTCTATTGATTAGTCCAGTTAGCAAACACTGAAGTACTTCTGTATTGATTTTTCCTTTGGCCAAGTCCTTGGATGTTCCATTTCATTTTCAATTCAGTTAAAATTGAAACTGGTGCTCTAAGTGCATCAGGCCCTTATTTCTCAAGGAGAAGGCTTTGGTTCATGATGAAATTTCTGAATTGTGGCCTGAATTTCTTACATTCCTTTGTCTGTTTTCCTTGGATCATACTTGATTAGTCTAAATCTTTTTCCCATTTATAGTATATTCCTAATTTTATGCCCCTTTTTACTTGAAAATTGTCAGCATTTGGAACTTATAAAATGTGTAGGTCAACAAATGCATGTAACTTAACCAACCTTGCTTTCTGTTTTCTGATGGGTCTCTTGACTGCTCTTTCTTCTCATTGCCTGCCTATCTTCTTGATGTAGAAAAAGATATTCACACTTATACCAGCCTCCTCGAGAGCCAACATATTACTGAAGGTCAGAGCTGTTAATGTGAGCCTCCATCCCCATAGCATGCTTTTGTGATCTCCCTCCTTCCCCAATCCCATTTCCTTTCTTCTGTTTACTCTGGATGATCCATATAAAAGTTCTGTGTGTAATTACATTTTAATTACATTCTCTGAATGAGTTTGAGAAAGTCATATCTAGATTGTCGTTATTTAGAAAGAATGGAACTTAAAACATTTATTGATTCACTTATTTTTCCAAAAATGCTTGCTGAATATTTATCCTTTGCAAGGTCCTGTTTGGGACTATGTTATGCTAAACATTTCCCTGCCTGCCTCCTCTACCCCATGGTGTTCTCTGCTGCCCAAGGTACCTCACCATAGACCTCTATACCTTTTTCCTCACTTCCTTTATCTAAGCTTCTCCTTCCCTGCACCCCATCACAACTTAGCTTTCTTGTGTCTCTCCTGCTCTACAAATTGTGATCCTAGATGTTGATGTGTTAACCCAAAAGAGGAACGATAGGAATTTTGCCCTCTGGTGGACAGGTCATGGGATCATAGGATGTAGAATTGAAATACATTTTAGAGGTCATCTTATCCAACCCCTTCACAGATCAGGAAAGAGAAGTTCAAAGCAGGGCTGTCTGAGTAAGATCAGGTAGGGAGCTCCTGCCTATGCTGCTCTCCTCAGGGGGAATGGAGAGACTGAAGCTTAGGGATGAAAGAATTATCCCCACTTTCCCTTCTATCTTTTCTCCATGGGAATTAGGTCTAGAGTCAGGAAAGTGGACATTGCTCTAGGCCTGAGCGAAAGTAAGAGCTAGACTTCATTCTTTCATCTTACAGAGAAGGAAAGTAAGGGCCACAGAAAGGGAGAAGTTTGCCCAAGGTAGGAAGAAGTTCTATGGTGGTGTAAGGTTGAGGTGACAGCCAGTGTATTAGCAATAGGGACTGGCACCATCTGCTGGCTATTTTTACATATACATACCTACATAGATACATACACACACATATATGGAAGGCATTCTCCTGATTCAAGAAGACATGCCTCTATTGCTTTTTTCATATCTTTTCCCAAAATCTAAAGTATTTTATTCTCTCTGTAAGGTTTTAAATAATATTCATTAATTTTGTTAATGGAACTAACGTTTTAATCTAATTCTCAAGAGTTTATTACAACCAGCAGAAATGTTATTGTTCCAGCAAATTAGTATCAATCTGTCCTCCCTCCAGGGTTAAAGGTTATTCTGTGTGCTGGGGATTGGACAGTCAGAAAGCCAGGTTGGGCCACAAAAAGGAAAAAGAGATTTCTTCCGTACTGAGGTCTTTCCTTTGGTCTTTTTCAAGGTGAATTTGCTACAACTTCTTTGGAAGGTTGCATTAACTGCTCAGGCCAGAGCCCAGCAGTTTAAAGCACTGTAGTTTAAGCACTTAGGCAAGACTGTTTTGTTGCCTAAATTAATATCTTGATAGTTTTCCCCTCATCCCCCAGTACTGAAGTTTTATGTTTTAAGTAAACAGCCCTTAAAGGAAGCAGGGAATGAAAGTAGGCCAGTTGCTATCTAGACGTGGCAGAGGTGCAGACATTTGGCAGAAGTGGGTGGCATGTGTCATGACACTTGGTGCTTTCTGTGGATTTTTTTCCTCTAAAGTCATAGAATCACAGAATTTTAGAGCTGAAAAGGATTTTGGCCATCTGGCCCAGTCAGTCCATGAAAGGAATTCCTATCCAAAAAAACCCAACAAATCATTCATCCACCATCTGCTGCAAATTGGAACATCTCTAGCACTTCTAGAGCAACCCATTCCATTTTTTGGATATTTTTAATCAAGTTTTCTCTATCAGGCCTTAATTTGCCTGTGTAGTTTTCACCCATGGCCCCTGACTCTGCCTTCTGTGGCTAAATGAAACAAGTTTAATCCCTACCTTACATGAATCCTTCATAGACTTAAAAATAGTTTGTCTTCTTTTCTTCAGATTTTCAACTGCTCCCATGGCATGCACTCAAGGTCCGTTCAGCATCATGCTCACCCTCCTCTTCACATTCTCCAGCTTATTAATGTCCTTAAACTGTGGCACCTAGAACTTAACACAGAACTTCAGATGGGGCCTAACTAGGGCTTTCCTTATTCCTGGAATGTGGCCCAAGTTGTTAGCTTTTTTGACTACCACAGACACTTGGTGTTCCACTGAGATTTAGCTCTGCAGCCCTTCATTTTGGTGCCAGTCAGTTCCCAATATCCAGGCCATCAGTCAGGGGAAGACTATATATGGTCCAATTCATTTACTCCTGAAAGTGTTTGTGCCAGGAAGTTGGGTCTATTCCATCCTGTGGGTTTTAAAGAAGTGTCTTAGATAAGAGGCTTCACCTAAGTGACTTTGGGACCCACCCACCCACCCACGAATCACTGATTGCTAAAGAGAGCAAGGAATAATGTAGTTTGGGTAGAAAGGTAGGGGGAATGCTGCCATCTTTAAACTATCCTAAATCCACAGTAGGTAAGCTTGGGTGGT
Source organism: Potorous gilbertii (assembly GCA_028658325.1). Classification (NCBI taxonomy): domain Eukaryota; kingdom Metazoa; phylum Chordata; class Mammalia; order Diprotodontia; family Potoroidae; genus Potorous; species Potorous gilbertii. The sequence goes on from CM053769.1 coordinate 411,847,147, forward strand.
TAGGGGCTTCCACTGAAATAAAACAGGACTTCATTTGTGTGTTTGCAGAGAGCCTCATAACCATCATCTGACATCTTTTAGGCTTCTTAGAAATGTCTAGGGATGGTAGAGAGGTTTTTTTGGAAGAAGAGCAAACCTTATGTTTTAAGAGTAGCATAACAGGCATTGCTGTTCTACAGAAGAAACAAGTTCAGCATTTACCTCTAACAGGTAAGAGGACAGCCACACTGTGACATCATCTTGAGTTGTGTTCCTCAGAGCAAGCGGCCCCACACTTATTAGATGCCAATTAAGGAAGGGCCTTCTATCTTCTCCTTTTCCAGGAGGCAATGCTCGAGCCACTGGTATGTTTCTCCAGTACAAGGAGCCAGGGGCTCAGGATGTGACCCAGGTGAAGTTCACTGCCAGCGAAGATTCTAACTCTAACAAAAAGCAGTCAGCCACCTGGTTAGCAGCCATGCATAAGGTACCTTGTTAAGCACTCACTTTGCTTCTAGCTGGCTAGCTGGTGCCCAACAGGTTTAAGAGGGTTATACAAAGCCCTTGGGAAAAGTTACATTCAAAGAATAATACTTTCTTCTAAAGCACGTTGGTTGGTTAAAATTTGGTTTATATTATCTATTTAATGTAAAGGGAATTTTTCAAACCAAAGCTAGCTGCCACCTACTTTACTGTCTGATTAATTAGGACTTAATTGGAATTAAGTTCTAACCAGGTGAAAGATTTCCCTTTAGTCATTTTGGTGTCCAGAGAGTGGCCTGCCATATCTTATCATCTGCTGGAGTAAATTAGAAGCAAAAGCTGAGTGAGTTCTGAGCAGAATAAGCAGACTTCCCATTCTGCTGGCTAGTCACAACACAGCTGCCCACCCTGATTGGCTCCTTTGCTTACAAAGAAACAGGCTAGCTGAGAATTCATTGAATGAGGACAACTCAGGTCTAATTTTAAATCCTGTTCTAAGTGATAAGGGCAAAATCCCAGGTCTCTAGTAGTTTTTAAGAATTCAAAGTCCAGTTGATCCAGGAAGGATCTTGCTCGGTGAAAACAAGTGTTTATTCATTTCAAAAGGAAATCTGATACTTTCAAAGTGTTGTTTTTTTGTTTTTGTTTGTTTCCTGGGGGTTTGGTTTGTGAGAGGGGGCAAAGGAATAGGGTGAAGGCAGGCATCCCTCTTCTAGAGAAAATTGGATGCTAGTTACAGCCATGGAAATAAAACTGTGCTTGTTGGTAAGATCTTTATTTGCCCTGTTTTTTGTTTTTGTTTTTGTTTTTAACATGACTGCAGAAGAAAACCACAAGTAGTAATTACTGTTTTGTTTTTGGCAATTAAGTCCTTCTAAAGATACCTAAGTCACTACTAGAGTCACAAAATTACCAGGATGTCTGTAACAGGTCTCATTTATAAGCTCTCTCCTTCACTGCTAATATGTTGGTAGTGTGTTATTACTCCCATTTTTAACCAGTGAAGAAATTAAGTCTCAGGGGAAACTACTTAAGACTATACATTATAGCCTAAGATTATAGCTGGAGAGTTAAGGTCTGAAACCAAGTCTCTCCTGACCCCCAAGTCTGCTATTTCACCTAGTCTACCTTAGCACCCTTAATTTGTTTTCCTATTTCTTTGAGCTCCTACCACAAGAAGGCCTTACATTCTTATACACATGGTAGATTTTTGGAACGAGCAGAATAATTACACAATGTGGGCCCTCAAAGCCACCAAGCCTGGGCTGTGCTATAGCAGGTAATCACTCCAGGGCCCAAACCCCGGTGCTCTCTTTATAAAACATAGGAAGGAACCTCAGAGGCACCAAGTCTGTGTGCTCAGTTTAAACACGAGGCAATTGAGTGGCAGAGGAGGCATGAACTTGTCCCAAGTTATACTGGTAGCAGAGCTGATATGTGAACCCAAGGCTACTGAGTTCAGATCTACTGCTGCCTCTCGAGTGGTCTTTTTTTTTTTTAATAGGAATATTCTTTTTTTGTGTAAAATACCTAAGTATTGATTGGGCTCTGAGACAGGATCTGAATATGCTGGTTGGTAGTAAGAATTCTTAGGAATCTTTTCCTTCACTGGTACATTAGTTGACTGCTGTTCAGTTATGTATGAATGGTCTAAATTTCTGCATTTGACTCAGTATTAAACAGACCTTGGATTTGGTTGCTGTACACCAAAGAATGCGAAAAGAGATATGTGGATATTACACATTAGCTGTGCCCTTCTTGCCTGATAACTCCAGACCTAGGAGTTAGGTAGTAAACACATTTGCTATCTTGACTCTTCTTTCTTTGCACTACAGGCAGCCAAACTCCTCTATGAATCCCGGGACCAATGATCATGGAAGTGTTTGAGAAGCTCTAGGAAGCTTCCTCTATGTTCACAGCTGATTGATTTAATTCTGTCAGTGTTGGGAAATGCAATCAAAGTGTTTGGAAAAACCTAAGTGTTCACTGATCTAGTGCAATATGTATACAGTTTATTAATGCTTTAAATGCAGCTTCACATTTGACTGTGTATACTTTATCTCATTGGTACTTATGGGCTGAAGGAGAATCTTACCCATACTACTGTTAAACCATCAGGTATTTTTAGCATAATATCTACAACGTTTATATAATATATACTGGGTTTACTATACAGTACTTACTAGTAGATATTTCAGTGTCCTTTTTTGCATTCTTATGGGAATAAATCACTCAGGATTTTTGCTTTATATTTGGAGGTGAAATGTCCTGGTGTTGAGCTATTCATTGCCAAGAAAATCTGCCTTAGATTGTTTTATACAATGTATGATGTCACTAATTGGACCTAAACAAACTTTTGATACCTAGTAAAAGGAAAGTTTGTAGCTTTTGTGGTCCAGGTTTTATACTTTTCACTTGATTAAGATGATTGTACAGCAATTTGTGCATAAAACATGATTAAAAACTATTTTGAAAAGTTCATAGCCATGCTCCATTTTTTGGTCTTGTCACTTCTAGAGACTGTTGAGTCTTCAGTACCAACCAGGAAGCTAAAGCCCCAGAAGTGGGTAATTTACTCAGGGCCATATAGGCAATAGATAGCAAAACTAGGATTACAACCCAGATCTTTAAGTCTAAATCTTTAATATTTAGGAGACTGGGTCTAGGGTAATAACCAAAAATCACTTCTAAGGGGAAAAATCCACCCCATTTGGCAGAAGATAGTGTAGAAGAAATTCCTGCCTCCAGGACAAGTGAGAACAGGCTTCAAAGGTACTTCATGAGAACAGATACAGATACATTCAAACCCAAGTCAAGGATAACCATAGTTTATTTGTGCACATTTACATCAGAATTAGCATTGTCAAGGCTCTTAGAAATAGTGATTCTGTCACATTCATATAGCAGTTTTTTTAACAATATCCTTTAACTTTCCATCACCACAATATATATATATATATATATATACAGGTAATGCTAAAATGTGGTCAAGTTACAGCACTGCATCATTTTTATATAGATATATATATATATATAGATATACATATATAAATTATACACAAGACTTATACGTAAAAAAAAAATCCTACATTTTAATGAGAAACATTTCCAACATGGCTACAACTCAAAGATAAAATAAAAAAAGTACTTTTGGTTTATAAAAGCATATACATACAGTTCAAACTCCAGTGAAGTGCTTTTAGTTTCCTCTTACCTACAAAATAGTGGACAACATTATTGCATAACTGGCCCAGAATTAGGTATAGGACTGTTGAGAACCATAGCAACTGTCCTCCTCCTGGCTCAATGCACCCGTCTTTTTACCTTTGCTTAGAACTTCTGTCTCATAGATTCATTTCCTTTTTTTCACCACAACGCTATCACTGAGTAAAGTTCTCAGTGTTAGCTCAGGCTTCAACTGCTGGCACTGCCTCCCTTAGTCACTTACACAAGCTCTGACTCTACTCAGCCACTTTATTCCCATCTACTTGGACATACCTTAATTGGACTAGCTCCAGTGTTACCGACTGCTTTCTGATTCAGAACAAATTTAAACTATTAGTATTAAGAAACACATATCAGTGAAGGTTTTATAAACAAAACTTGGTCAACTATGGAAGTGAGGGAACCTATTTAGATCAGGCTCTTCAAATAAATTAAAACCATCCGTTTAAACTTTTTTAAAGCTCTTTGATACCAGAGGTCTCAAAGAAATATAAATGCTTAAATAAATCAACAGTGAAAGTAAATGACACAGTCTGGCAGATCCACAACAAAATGGAAAACAGGATAGCAAAATCTAGATGGAAGACAGAACACCTGCATTTTGTAATTAACACTGTCAAGTTCCTTTGGTAAATAAAGAGATGATGGGGGTAGAGGGGAGGATAAAGGGAAACAAGAAAAGAGGTGCTACAACAGAGAGCCTCCAACTTGGAAATCATGATATAGTTTGCAGGAATCTGTCTTAAGTAGCTAACAGGGAAAAAATGCATAATAGCTATTTTAAAAAATTTACTAGCATTAGAATTAAGCAAAATGGGGACTAACTAGGAGTTGAGAGCACAACACATGAAGCTATAGGGAGCTTTGATTAGGACTTCATAACCACACTTTGAATGCCAGAAAACTTCATTCTCAGTGGCTTGAAGGAATCAATTATTATAAATAAAGCCAAATGTGTCAACCTCAAGCCCCTGGGACAATTTTCCAACTATGCCTAGGGTGCACAAATAAAATGCCTTTTCTCAACTCTGGATAATGACCGTCACCTGAAATTTCTATAACACTTTATGATGTAAAAAATTCTTTACATACATTTGATTTAGTTTTTGGCAACTAACACCTAGTTTATGGGATTTCTATTGGCAACAGGGATGATAGTTTTCAAGGTCTTTTGTTTATTTTGACTTGGTGTAATTGGCAAAATACAGAATTCGTGGACATATAAGTACCATGCATGAATGCTGGCAGATTAGAAGGAAGGGCCTCACTTATAAACTGCAGATGTTTCTTCTGCTAATGAGAGCACCAATAAAATGAGATTCTCCAGCTTCAATTCTCTTGGTAGAATAGGTCTTCAGTGACTTCTGATAACAGCAAAACTGCATTTGCTTCATAGGTTCACGCTAAGGTTCGCTGTCTAGGTTTGATTCGTGGATATAACTAGAAAGGAAGAAAATTCAGTTGAAACAACTGCTACAGCAGTGGGAAATGACAATAATTAATTGACACTTATTCAATTAATCAATAATAAGTGACATTTATTAGTAATATCTTTAGGGGACCTCTCAGGGCAGTGAAACACCCTTTCCAAAAAAGCAGAAGTAGCCCCCACTCTGTGACTGAACATTCCCCTCCCCATAGTACCTGAAACTTTTGGATACCACTTCTCTGCACTTAAATAGATAAATATATTACCAGGCCTAAAACTATACTGTAATAAAGCACTAATCATCAAAACAACTGGCTAATGGTTTAAGACTAGAAAAATAGATCAGAATTCATCAGCAAGAGTCAGAAGCAATAAAAAACAGCAGACTCATCAATGTTTGATACACACAAGAACATAACTTAGCAGTAGCCAATAACTTCTGGAAAATTCAGAAGAGTAGTTAGGCAAAAATTAGGTCTATCCCATATATTATAAATGTCTTAAATGTAAAAGGTCGTTTTCTTTTTTTTTAAAACAAGGGACAAACTACCAGGATAGAATGTACACATCATCATAGTTGATTTTGCAAACCTTTCACTAAGGTTTACAAAATAATTTTTAATCATTAGTAAGGTCATCCTAAGACACAGATAATATGAATTATGTAAAATTTAGTTTTTGTAGAAACAAAATAAATGCAGACAGATCAAGAAACTCAAATAAGAAGAAAAAAATCTTTCATCAGATGTCACTGATACGAGTCTCCTCTCCTGCAAAATGGGAAAAATGGCCTGCAAAAATGGTAGCAGTCAATATTGCGGAAGCTATGAGAGGACAAGCACATTAACACAGCCAGGACTGTGAAGTGATTGAACCACTCCAAATGTCAGTTGAGAATAAGGCAATAAAGATGACTAACCTATCCATTTGCTTCCTAAAAGGAAACAACTCTGAATTGAGGGGAAAATGATTTTAATACCTAACAAAACATAGTCTCTCAAAAAGGTAGAGACTACTAGGATAAAATGGACACATCATCAGAAACTCAGTTTTTGTTTTGTGTAAAGGGTGAGGGTAAAAAAGAACTAAACATCCAAAAATAACAGTAAAATGCTAGTGATATAAAAGCAAAAGGTTATCAATGAAACTGAAAACATCTGAGCTCTCCTTCTTAAGGCAGAGAACTATATCCAGAAACTGTCTTCACATAACTTGCTATATTCTCCTAAGTTCCTGTAACTGTCTTCCAATTCCACTGCTGAAGTACTGTGTTACTAGGCTTAACCCAGCCTAGTACTTTTCCCAGTAGAACTATTTTCCCCAAGAAAATGGCATTAAATGTTGTAAATTTTCTTGTCCTTGTTTTAAAAGAACACTTCCTTTCTTTAAACTCTTAACATATGTTTTTCCTACTGGGAAAAAGGGATGTGGATTTGTTGAAGGCAACTAAAAAAATCTTTCCAGAAGCATTTCAAATCTGACCTAGAGACCAGAGGATGATATATTGCTCATTCCTTAATCAGCTGAGGGAAAAGGCAATGCAGAGCAGGAGAAAAAGCATTGGCTCTAGAGACAAAATCTTGGGCTCAATTTCTGACTATACAATAAACTCATTGTGTGTGAAATTAATTATACCTCTCTAGGCCTCAGTTTAATTATCTGTAAAATGATGTGGCTAAAACAAGTGCTATATAGGGGTACCTTATGGTTACAAATCCTACAAACTGTTGACTCTTTTTTGGAGGGGAAGATTTGAAGAAGTAATAGTTTTTGATAATTTTCCTCATGGCTCATGATTTCAGGCCAGGGAAAGCAACTGTGGCCTCCAAAGGCCACAATCAGAGGCTGTGGAAGGGGCTGGAGTTTGGAAGGTTTTCAAGTCCTCTCTCTACCTCAATAGGACAGGATTCTCAGGGCCCAATGACCCGCTAGTAAGGGCCTTTCTACTAAGGATGAGATTTGGGGACTTTACATTCAATATCTAGATAATTTTCTTTTGTAATCAGTTACTTATATAAATCCTGGATCTCTCCATCCCTCTATACCTACCTATTATTAGGCCGTAAACTTTTCAAGGGCCAGAACTCTGTTTTTCTGTCCCCAGGGTTAGCATAGTTCCTGGTCAGTAGGAAGCACTTAATTTGCTTTGTGTCACCAGCCCTTAGCACGTGTCTGACAACAGTCCTGCTAAATAAATGTTGGCTGATTCATTTTTAAGTATTTCCCACTGAGAATGAGGTACGGAGAGGAATGGGCTACATGGGAAGATGATGATTTTCCTACGTTGGACCTTTTAGCTCACCTGTCAGATGCTATGAAGAGGTTTCCTACCAGGTACATGGTGGATTCCTAAGGTCCTTTTCAGCTACTGAGTTTTAGTGGATTTTTCTCAGACTTGATTCAAGCTATACTGTTCATATATTTTTAAGTTGACATGTTTACTGAAATTCCCAGGGATGCCTACTATGTGGCAGGCACTGTGCTAAGTCCTTTTTACAAATAAATATCTCATCTGATTTTCACCTATGAGGAAGATGTTATGATTACTACAATTTTACAGCTGGGGAAATTGAGGTAAACAGAGGTCAGGTGCCTTTCCTAGGATCACACAGTTATTAACAGTATGAAGCTAAATTTGAACTTGGGTCTTCCTGATTCACAAGACCCAGCCCTCTATTCACTGTGCTACTTGCAATCTCTAATCTGTCAGGTAGAAGAGATTAGTCTTTGTACTGTCTTAACGGGAGAGGGCAAAACTAAGAGTCACTAATAAGTGAAAGTTGGCAACATAAGGAGGCATACAAAAGTGCAATGGGTTGTCCAAGGAGGTGACAGGTTCTCCCTTTCTAGACCAAGTTAAACAGGCTGGTTGACCACTTGTTGATGATATGGGGAAGGGGATTCCCATGCAAGATGTGCACTAGGTAACCACTGAGGTTCCTTTTAACTTCAATGCTGTGATTCTCCATTTTTGAATTTTGTAGTATAGTCATTTGTGAGGGTACAACTTACCCACCAGGTTGTAAACTTCATGAGGACAAGGATAATGTCTGGTTTATCTTTGTAAACCTTCAACTTAGCACAAGACTTTACACGTACTAAATGTATAGTGCATGAATGTTGGTTCAGCCATTGCGGCAGAGGAGACTACAGGAAAAGGAAGACTAGGTAACATACAACAAGACACATACCCCCAGTAGGTTTCTAGGTACATAGCCTTCTCTTTCCCCCAGTCGAGCCCACCACCATTCTGTTTCATTGTCATCTTTACGCCTCAAGATAGCAATGGCATCCCCCTCGTGGAATGATAGCTCGTCACTGTTCTGAGCTTCATAATCCCAAAGAGCGTACACCACTCCTTTGTTCATTACACCCAGTTTTTCCTGGACACCTGTTAGCAAAAAGAACAAGTGTTAAATCAAAGGCAAGAGTATTTGAAACACACGGTCTTATATAGTCAGACTACTGAATCAATCTGTTCAAGGTATGAAGATTCAGTACAGTAACACAGCAAACATATGTGACACATGGTGCCAGGAAACAAGGAGTTCAGATTTGGTTACTTCATGTAGAGGTCAGGGAGGCTTAAACAATGAGTAAGATATGGGCAGATGAGAAGCACTCAAAAGGATAATGAGCTTTCCTGCATTTCAACAAAATGGTATACCATTCACAGAAGCCTCACTGAAATTATGGCATTGTGTCTTTGTTCTAAAGCATCAAGTTCAAGTATCATAAACCTGGGATCTAACTTTCTAAAGGAAAAAAACCATAAGGGTTGTATCATTGTTCATAGGCAGTAGGAACCATTTACTACTACTAAGGAAAGGCAGCACAAGACATTAAACTGGAATTACCCTCTACCAAGCAGGAGAGTTAGGACTAATTTTCTCACATTAAAGACTCCAACACGCTGTTACCAGAATGTCGGTCTGCCTTGGTGCAGGTCTTAAGCCAAGCAAGTTTGTTCTTTCCCCACCCCTAAACATGTAGCTCTTTGAGGGCACAGGCTACACTTGCTTTACTTTCGGAGCCTTCTCTCTCTGCCCTGCCCCTTGACCTATCTTGTTTCTTCTCAGGAATGGATTAGTCTCTGCTCATAACAGGGGCAAGTTGAAAGCATGTATATTTGAGGGGTAGCTAGCAGCCACAGATGGCCTTGCTCTAGATAGAAGAACCATGTCTGCTCTCTCTTTGGGCCCTGGGACCCCTCTTTCCCTGTACTATTGTACTATTTGGTTCCTTTTGCCTTGACCTATTCTGGTTTCTTTTTCACTGTTCTCTCCATTAGTCTGCAATCAATTTCTTACCTTCCTCTGATATACAGGACTTTTCCCTCCCAGTCATATTTAACACATTCTCCTTAACTTGACAAGAAAGTTAACGTGCTTACCTGTCTCATTTGAAAAAGAGTTACTAGCATCTGATGACTGAGTTGATAATAAAGTTCAACTAATACTGAGGCTTTTCAGATGTAATAATATTCACAGTTGAAGCTATGTCTACAGATTTTGTACACACACACACACGCGCACACAGGGACCTTACCATACAAAAACTGGGAGCACTGAATATAGCCTTCTTCCATCTCTTCACACTTGTCAGCCGCAGTTTCAATATCACTAATAGTTGAAGCAAAAATTGCTGCCCCACTTTCTACCAACTGTTTGCAGAGGTGGACACTGTTGCATGAAGCCGCACAGTGGAGAGGCGTCCTGAAATCAGAGGAGGAGAAACAGATGATAGGAAAGCAGAGCAGGATTTCCCACATGCAGGTGGGGACACAGTGAGCGAACAAATGAATGGATGGACGAATAGATTTGGACACAGGAAATACGGGGCACGCCTGACGCACAAAGTTATCATCCTGCCGCTACCATTAGTTATCAGTCCCTTTCTCTGTCCATGGTTTCCTGTAGGTTAAACACAGAAAGGTCCCTTCAAAATTCTAAGATGCTATTACTCAACAATCCTTATTGGTTACTTTACCTACATTTATAAAATTACAATTCCTTTCTATTTTATGGCATGGAACCTATTAGCAAACTGTTTGAGCTAACATTTCTGGAAAAGTTTCTCTTTTAATTAATCAGTTTTGAAATAGGTGTTGACAGAATTATTAAGAATAGTAATTCATTTATATAAGCACCTTACAATATTAGCCGATGGCAGCTTAGCAATTATATCATCCAAACCTTCGTTTTATAAATATGGAAACTTAGAGGGGCTAAGTGAAAACACAACCATAGAGTCTGCAAGAAGCAGAATAAGGACTGAGTGTATGTCTTTTTACTACAAATCTGATGTCCTTTACCATTGACGGACTAACAAGTTTGCAAAAAAGCTGTCCTCACACATGAAAATCTCTACAAGTCAACTTTTAAAATCAATCTGAAAAGTCTTACATGGAATAAAAAAGTTAATACTCTCACCATCCATCACTGTCAGCTGCATTCACATTCACACCAAAATCAAGCAGAAACTTCACAATGTGGTGGTGGCCAGCACACACTGCATTATGTAAAGGAGTGATGCCTTCATCATTAGGCTTGCTGGGATCTTCCACCTAAGAGAAATGATGTCTGTTGTGAAGGCACAAAAATCCTTTTCTCATTGCCCCCGGAATAATGAAAGGCTCTTAATGCTTAGAGGCTCACCTCGTAGATTATCCTTTGCACCAGATCAAATTCCCCTTCTAAAGATGCATCCAAGAGCAAAGCCAAAGGATTAAACTTTACTCTCAGTCCATGACCAGTTCGTTCGGAATTTGGTTTCTTCAGGTTAGTACGTTTAATCTGCTGGGAAGAAAACATATGTTTTGATTCAACTATTGTTAACAAAAGTCCTTATAGAGGAACTGGAAACACTAGAGTGGTCTGACTCCTCCCTCTCTCATCTACCACATCCCATCAGGTACCTCCCAGTTCTACATATACAGTCTCTTTCCCATCATCAGTACCATCCCTTCTCACTCCCCCTACCACTACACCAGACTACTGAACAACCGGAATCTTGCCCTTCTCTCTTTCCTACCAAGTCTTTTGCAGGGTCATGTAAAGATTATAGGATGTGGGGCTAGAAGAGCTCTATTCCATCATTTTATCTTCCAAATACAAAGCTCTTATCAAGTAACTCCAGGGTTTTTAAACCCCATGTATCTGGATCAAGTCCAAACCACTTGCTCTGATATTCAAAGCTCTCTACACAATAAGCACGCCCAGTCTTTCTTTTCCTATCCCTGATTAGTTCCCAATAGATATTCCATCTAGCAGCCAAACTGGATGATTCTACAAAACTGCCCTAGACCTTTTGGCTTCAGTGCCTTTGCTCTTCTCCCCACCCCTACATCTGGCATACCTTCCTCCTCTCTCTGCCTGGGCTGCCAAGAGACTTTGCGCTCTCTCCCTCTCTCTCTCCAAACCTGTATCTATTGACCAGCTGACCAAACTTCTGTGGACTTACTATATGACAATTTGTAAATTTTAAATTAAAGAATTTAAAACTGGATGGACCATTAATAAACATAAGTGTATTAATTTTTTTTTTTAAAAAACTGGACAGCTTACTGAGCTCAACAAGAAAAAACCAAGAATATAGTTATATACTTAGTTTTAGAATGTTAGAATTAGGCCATTAGACATTATGCAGTCCTGCCTCCTCTGACAGAGGATTTAGAATTGGAAGGCAATTTGGAGACCTTGTGCTTGATCCCTTCTATTTTATCTTAGCAGACTGCCCCTGGACTCATTTCCTCTTTCTCTCTGTCTTTCTATAGATGACTCCCTAGTTTCCTCAAATATCCCCACAAATTTCTCCACCCCACAAGTATCTCAAACACAACATACCCACAATATAAAATGAATTCTATTCCCCATTTCAAACATCCCCGTTTCCAGTGAGGGCACTGCATCCTCCCAATCAACCAGGTTCATAACCCTGAAGTTATCCTCTACTTGTCCCTCATTCCCAGTATCCAGTCAGCTACAAGCCTTGTCACTTACACCTCGACATTCTTCCTCATGCTCATCCCTTTATTTCTATTCCCACAGCCAACATCCCAGTGAAGACTCTGCCTGAATGGTGTTGAGTTTTCTGAAGTCATTCCCTTCTCTTTTTAAGGCCATCCTCACAGTCACTAATGCCACCTGGTAAAGAAGGTGGCTGGCTATCAGAAACAGATCAAACCATGTCACCCCCTCCCACATGCTCTTCAAAACCCTTCCATGGTTTCAATTGCCTTTAGGACAAAATATAGACTTCTCAGCTTGGCATCTAAGGCCCTCCACAATCTGGCTCAAATCTGCTTTTCCAGATCTCTTTCACATCACACCCTATGTTCCTGCCAAACTAGAACTCCACTTTCCATCTCCATTTCCATGTTAACTGGCCCTGCCCATTTCCCATGGTTCACACACACTTCCTTATTTCTCCCTCTCAGAACCCTCATCACCCAACATGGAAAGTGCCACCTCAGAAACTTCTGATTCTCTCCCTGATACTAATCATATTTACCACTTCAAATCATATCCTCCTTACTCATCAGAGCACATACTGAATGCCTCAGCAAAATGTAAGCTCCTTAGGGGCAGGGTCTATTTCCTTACTGTCACAGTACTGCCGGCCCCTAGCACAGGGCCATTACATGGAGCACACACTTAATAACCATTTTTTGAATGGAGTGGAACCTCCTTGGCTGATGTGTGTCCCCACCAGGGGCAGGATATACCTGGGAAGAGGAGGGTAGATACGCAGCTTTCCCCCAAGCCCTTGTAACCTACCTACCCTGACCTGTAGGTCAGGGACCCCTGAGCACAACGTTCTCTTGAGAAAGATCACTGCAGGTCACTCACCGTTGTCGTTGTCATCGAAGTGACTGGAAGACCAGCAGGGGAAGGAGTGAGGGGAGCAGGGGCCTCATCTTCTCGTGGAGAACTGGCCTCCACCGTGGGGTGGGGTGCCTGCTCACTGGCTGGGAACATAGCCACATTGTTGTTGTTGTCCTCTGCGGTCTCGGGGCCTTGGTTGGTAGTTTCAGTGCTAATCAGTTCCTCAGTTTCAGGGGAGGGTAATTCATTATCATTGGCATCAGATGATGGTGGAGGTTCTTCAGGAGGAAGAACCGTAGGTTGTGCAGGAACAGGTTCTTCTAGATTTCCATTGGTGTTTGTGTTCCCATTATCAACATCTGCTAAAGTGCCTATGAAGTCCTGTGAGTTGGTTGGTTGATAGAAAGGTGCACTTTCCATCCCGCCAGCAAGGGTGTTGAAGCGCTGATACAGCAATTTCTGGATATTGGGTCCACTTGGACCTTCTGGCTCTGTGATGGAACTGCGTTTTTTTAAGGGTCTAGGGGCATTGGCCAGTTTCCTTCTCAGAGCTTCCAGATCCGCATCACTCTGATATCGAAGCGGCGAGTGGACAATAGGGGTGAGTTTAGTGGGACTGAGGGGCCGAGGGATGTTTTCCACATTACTGTTTTCACCAGATGGTGGGATATTTTCTTGCTCCTGATCTTTCTCAGTAAGTTCAGAAGGAGGCTGTGGCTGCGATGTGTTTGAGGACAAAGGCCCATAAAGAAATGGCAGTGGTGAAGGAGAAGTGGAGCCAGATGGCAAGACGGGCTTCCCATAAACTGAAGGAAACAAGAAGCAAAGTGAAGGGCATTTCAAGTGACACCGTCCCCACCATGTGTGTAGTCACTAATGAAGAACAGAAGTGTTCATTTCCAGGGACTAGAAAGATTCAGACAAGTCAGTGCCAGGGCAAATTCCTCACTGGAAGTGCCCTATACCAATGAAATCAGAGGTACAGGTTAAAAAAAAAAATGAAAAACTTTTAAGTCTTTAAATCTAAAAGTTGCAGGGTAAGGTGCCATTGTGTAATAGTTGTGGGAGTTTCCTCCCTGGGGATTCCCCATGCCAAGAAAATCATAGAGTAAGAGACAAAGAGAAGATGGAGAAAGGAGAGAGGGAAGAGAGGAAACAGATGTACTATTACATTACGTAGCAGATGTGTTTATTCTAAGCTGAATGTAAATAAAATTCCATTTTAACGCATGAAGGGGATTCCATAAGGAAAAAAATAATAAACCTGCAAATACTACTTCTGAAAATTCAACCCTTGGCCAGAATTCTTCCCTCTGAAAAAAACCCACAAAAACCTGTGGGCTCTATTCATCTAAGAAGCAATAGAAGAAATCACCCTGTTGACATACCTAGGTTTCTAGGATGCTCTATGAAAACCTTGGTTCCCAATACCTTAGATTCCTGACTGGACCAGCTACTCTGAATACCCAGTAGATAGCTACCACCTCTCAACCTCCTACAAGTCCAGAAACCTTATCTCCCCTCCCAACCAAAGTCATCTTAGACTACCTTGTCAGATCCCACACTACACCTGACATACTATGGGTTTCTCTGTGGTTAGGATAAGAACATGATATTTACTGAGATGCTGCCAATTTTTCTCCTGGATACCTTTGAAAAACTCATTTGTATCCCTATAGTACCTGAATTCAGTATATAGTTTTTCACTGAGCAGATGAAGTAAATTGAACCTAAACCAATGCCTTCCTTATCCTTCCGTCCAGGCAATGGCTTGTATTAGCAAGAGGCTCTTTTGCCTCCTCTCCTCCCACGTAATGGTAGCAGTCCCTTGCACCACAATAAAGAAGAGAAAAGAACTTTCTGCTCCTATCCGCCCCCTGCTTCGGGTATTGATCCTAGAAGTCTCTGCCACTGTAGCAGTGAAACAGAAGAACATCTCGGCATTCAAGAAATGCAAAGATAATAAAATAAAATGTGAGAACTTTTTCACAGTAAGATAAAAATTTTTAAAACCTCACTTGTTCAGGAGCTTTGCTCTATGTCCATCTGATTGAACTTCAAGGAAGTTAGAATATAGTCTAGAAGCTGGACAGATAATGAGGTATATGTGTTCATTATCAATTTTCAGGACTGCTTTAAATGTACTTTCTCCCCAGTATCCCCACCTCATTCCATAGCCCATATCTGAATATGTAGCCTCAAATGAAACAAGAACAAAATATTAAGCTATGAATGTTAATTATAAAGTTTTAAGTACGACTTTTTTTTCTGCCAAGGAAAAAATAATATGAATACAATCTACCTGCTTTAACGGACTTATTTAGAGTATTATAGACAGCCTGTTGGTAATTCTTAGGAGGTGTAGCTTGCTGAAGATACATGGAATAAATGGAACTTGAGTTCACTGTCTGAGGTCCTTTTCTGGGAGACTGAGGCCTTGATCCTTTGTCAGCCAAGAATGGTCTAATAGCCACAGTCAACGGGAGATCAGGCCTGCCATCTCCAGATGGAAATAATGGAGGACCAGATGGCTGATATGTAGGACTTGGAGGTACAGAAATCCTCTGCTGAATCTGTTGTGATGAACTAGGCTGGTGTACGTTGCTTGAAGAGGGTAAGGGAGCAGGTTTCTGCCGATTAGTTATGCCTGTGCCAGATCTCGGGAGGCTGCTGTCCTTCCTGCGTTCCAAAGAATTTGTGGAGCCTGGGCCCAAAGGAACTGGGCTTGGATATGTTCCATAGTTTGGAGGCAACTGTTTACTTGTGCCCGGAATGGGGGGTGGTGCTTTCCCAATATCAATGCCCTAAAAATTTCAAAAAGAAAGGGAGAGGATGAAAAAGAGCTTGTTAAAAATTAAGCATACTTCCACCTGTCATGAGTGAAAGATATGAAAAGCAAGATTTTAAACAATACCAAGTCAGTGTGTTACCCATACCAAGTCAGTTTGTAGTACATATATGAGCCAAAAAGAAAGGGGTTCTATCACATAGACCTAATCTGTTGGTGAAAAGGAAAGAGATTTTATACAACTTGTTTCATTTTGACAATTTATTAACCGAAGTCATTAGGGTATCACTGACTATACTAAATAGTACTCTAACACACTGGCATTAATGACAATGAAAGGGAAAAGAAATGGTTCTTCTGTTCCCGTCAGACCACAAGAATCAGGTCTAGTGTGAAAAGGCTTATACACAAGTCTTTGCTTGACTGCTCTTTATAAAGGATTTTGTAAACATGAAGTCACTCTATAAATGTAACCTAATGACAAGGAATATATTTTTCCAAATGGATTAAAAAAGAGAACTTATGTTCTTAGTCACTTTCATAAAATGAAAATTGCAAACTGAAACTAATCTGAAGAACTAGCAATTTGACTGCATGACAAGTTTTTCAATGTAGTCTATACTCCAAAACCAAAAGAGAAACAGCTCAAAAGCACAGAATGCTTTAGGACCTTCCCCAACCATGGCACCGGAAAAGTTCAGTTTGTGGTTTGTGATCCAGGGAGTTATGTAACATAAAACCTAGCTTACAATATCATGTGCCAGTCAGCTCATACTAGCTGTGTGAGCCAAGAGCTCAGTGCTTGTGTTACTGAAGAGCATGCTCTCATTTTAGACCTCAGCAGTCCTCTGTCATCAACAGTCCAGGACCCTCATCGTAGAGATAAGGCGAGTAAAAGCCCTGGAGAATAAGGGAACTGATAAAAGTCCACAGAGGCAGTGACTGAGCTGGAGCCAGACCTTCAAATCCTTGTTCCTGATGCCCCTCCTCTGCACCACACTGCCTCTTCATATAGAGCTACTTATTTTAAGAAACGAGGCTAAGTCTATTGGAGAAATCTTCAGGCAATGAAAACTACAGAATAAGCAATAAATGATGTCAATTATCCTCATACAAAATAGTTTTAGGTGCCATGAAAGAATATGAAAATAAACCACATTCTGACATACAGACAATTCTCAGGAAATACTTCCTTCAAAAGGAAAATAATCAATTAAAACATTTTACAAGAGGTTAGCTCAGCATATAAAGATGAAAACCAGCATACCAGCTTTTCACTGCCTGCTAACACTGACAAGGGGAGAGGCTGGCTTGAAATTGTTACTTGCTTGAAAGCCCCATCCATATTCGACTCCTTCCATTCCACATTAGCTGTTGGAATTGGTTTCACTGAAGTGCTGGAGTTTTGTTTTGATGCTGACCAGTTTCCATCATTAGCTTAAAAAAAAATTTTTAAGATTAGCCATGCTTATTTTTAACAAGTAATTCAACTAATTTAAAATAATTATTTAATTTCAAAGTAGGAAACACCAGGCCAGAAATCCAAAGCAGATCATTGATCTCAGTGTCTGATTTAGCAGAAAAAGGAAAACTGCTTCCCAACCAGGCATATCATGCTACTCATTATCTTAATTAAATATGTTGGAAAGAATTGTGCTGTATGAGCTAAAGTTTAAATGATCAAAAAAATTTAGACTGACAATATCACAAATTATCACTGTGCCCCAAATCATCCTTGAAATATTAAGAGACAAACATAAGTGCAAAGTTAGGACTGTTTTTTTAGCACTGAAATTTTCAGGGAATCACCAAAAGAATGAGACCAAAAAAGTAGAGGCAGCTGCAAAGGGTCACTTCATTAAGAGGTGAAAGTGTTTTATAACTTAACTGAAAAATTCTCACTTACTTCAAGTGCCTTAAGAAATCCTTTACTTCCCCACCCTGTCCTTCAATCTTCCTTCCCCCACCAAAGTATAGGTAAAAACACATTAAAACTAATAAAACAGTGATGAAGATCAACATTTAAGAAAAGCAGTTCCAAATTCCCAAATGGGATTTAAATTATTATGCTTAATCTGTTGAAAATATCAATATATTGAAGTAATTTCTAGATACCAAAAAAAATCAAAAGACAAAGAAGATCAAATCATACTAAAAGCAATCATTACTTAAAGAATGCCATGATTTAACTGTAGTAATTGGAAAGAATTCTCAAGTCTCTAATTTTCAGGAAATTTACTAAAAATCATCACAGAAAAGATGGTTATTTTCCAAACCATGATAAAAGTCAATATGACACTGTCATAAATTCTTAAATAGCCTTTGGAAATTTGAGGGAAGTGTCACTTTAAATATGTCACATACTTAGCTGACACCCAGGTTTGGTGTAAACCTTAAAGTAATAGGTAATTGTAAATCATCATTTCCTGAGTATGCAACATCTATGAAGCTAATGCTGTACAGAACTGATGAAGAGAGAGAGAGAATGTGTATATATGTGTGTGTATGTGTGTGTGTGTTTTCAAAGTTAAAAATCTTCAGGTGGTGTTAAATTTCAGTTTTCATCTTTTTGAGATGAAGACAGTACAAGCTGATAATGCGTTAGAAGGGGCTAGTTGCTCAAGATATGTGAAATAAGAACTCTCATTCCACTTGCCTCCTCTACAAAAGCTTTTGTGTAAAAAACATTTTGAAAGAAGATGGACAAAAGAGTTCATAAAGTGAAGATAAAGAGTGTTTCAATAATATGGTGTTCTCCTTTGATATTCAAAAAGGACCCAGATATCATTCACATTGATGCTTCTTCCAACATTCTGGTGCCTTCTTATCCTCCATGAAATCTTTCACAGAGATTCTACTCAACGAAAAGTAGACTTTGCTCTAAATCGTTTAATATTTTCAGCATAACATCTGAGCTATCCACCTGCCATTCTTCATTCTCACTCCATGTCCAGTCCACTAGCTTTTCCAATCATAAATTTTTCCTGCATGATACCTTTCAAAAGTTTTTAAATGCAAGTCATCACTGGTAATATGTGACCTATTTATATCCATCATACAACTTTTCCCTGTTTTTGGGTTCCTCACAATGTTGAGTCTTCTAACACTATGATGTTCCATGATTCACAGACATACAAAATCACCAAAAGGACACGGGTGTTAAAAAGATGGGATCTGAGGTATAAGTTCAGGGATGTTCTAAGTTATATTTATATTATTGGCAATTTGGGGCATTCATATATTTATTTAGTAAATGGTGATGCTTTGAAGAACTGTTTCTTATATCCTTTGACCACATATCTAGTGGGGTAATGGTTTCTGCTTTTATAGTTTTTTGGTTTCTAATTTTTTCTCCTGTGTTTTTAATATCTACTCTTTTGTGCTTGAGTTTTGTTGGATAAATTTTAAAAATTCATAATAAAGTCACTAATCTTCTCAGTTTCTATTTTGATAATATATTTTTTAGGGATATATTTTTCCATTAAGGACTTCTTTGACTGTATCTTAGAAATTCTAGTATGTTCTTTCAATAATTGTCAATGTCTTTCATATAAATATCAATTATTTCTATGGTTTGTTCTTTGACCTACTCATTATTTAGGATTTAATTATTAAGTCTTCATTTGAGTCTGTGTCTTGTTTTTTACCCTGAATCAAATGTATATTATAGTGTAGTGCTCTACACATGTTAAATAAATCAATGACACAAATCCAGAGTTTAATTATATATACTGTTCCCTGCTACATGCCAAAAGTTGGGAAATGGTCTTTGCAGTACCTAGTGCAGAAGATATATCATACATGTTTGCTGTAATTATTAAAATTCTGAAGTATCTAAATTAAGAGTTCCAGCTAACACTTAAAAAATGTGCAGAGCACAATGAAAAGAATTACATGATGACAGGATGCTAACATCTGGTCATTCTTTCAAGGGTTTCCTTCAAAGGAAATCATGACTCAATTATTTATTCGGTGCTTTTTGCACCTAGCTAGTTTCATGAAGGTAGAAATTATGTTAAGTATTAAACAACATTTATATGTCATATTTTGTACTATAAATTGAAGAGTTAAATTGAGCATGAACAATAAAATGTAATTAATATGTGTGAATGAGCCTAATGGAGGATTTTATCAGTTGCTAGCTATACCCAAGGCTATATGAAAAACCTAGTTTCAAGTTTAGTAAATCCTACTTTCTAATCAAGTCTCCATCCTATCTCAATATCCATATTTACTTAGTTAAATCCTATTGTTTCTCACAATTTGTTTGCTTTCATTCTAAGACATCTGTATGCTGATTTAATTTCACTGGATTTCATTAAATATTTGCTCTTACTTTTTTCTAAAAAGAACTTGTCAAGGTTCAGTGAGTATTAGACTTTTATCAGTTTAGAAAGAAAAAATGATTGTTAATTTAATATAAATTAAAGCTGATCATAAGCCTCTCCCAAGATTCTCTGGTTGACATACAGTTTACAAACTGCACTGCAGAGTTTGCAGAGTGATGTGAAGAGCCGTAGTCAGGTCCAACATCAAGATCTGACACTGTCCATGAGCTAGGCCCCTGGTGTTTATTATGACCATCTGCGTGACACAAGAGTCAAAAAAGCAGGAATCAGAAACGAGTGCCCCTAGATACCAAGATTTCTTATCATGGATTCATGATTGGTCAAGAACTTATCTAAGACTTTCCAGAGTCCATATTACTCCAAATCATCTTTTTAAGTAGATCACCTATAGCTAATTCACATTAATCATAACAGAAAGATTAAGTATTGCGATTTAACTTCTAAAGCAGAAATTTAAAATAAGATCTGTTGTGGCTCAGTAGCATTTTTGTGTATTGTTGTTCCTCCCTGGAGGGAATATAATAGGACACGAGAAAGAGATGAAGTAGTGTCCACCAACAATATCCTTAGAAGTGCTTACTACTTTAAGAAATGAAAGATACTGATAAATGTGGAGTCAGGAAAACAAGAAACAAATAACTGATTAGTTACTATCACATAAAAAATCCACTTTCCCTTACCACACATACACTCTGGAAAGGCAAAAACTGCATCAGATTTTTTTTTTTTTCTGCTCAAGCAGAATGGTTTCTAGTACAATAGTTTCTAACAGAGCAGGCTCTTGATAAATATTTACTTAATTTGATATTGTCAATGGAAGTACACAAAATAAATACAACTTTTATATCCTAATAAAGGAAAAAAGCACTCCAAAGTCCAAAATAGCATATCTGCAGAAATTGCATGTAAATGCTGATATTAATAGGATTTTGTGTAGGCACAACGCAAGTAAGAACAATGTCCCAGGGACGCTATATTCCTAGGTAGGCGAGTTTGGCTTTATTCTATTCTAGTCATGTGATCAGACTCCTTATTCTTTCCAATTATTTCACAAACATAGGACACTGTCAGAAGGTGGACTAAGGAAGAAAACAGAAACAAATCAACATAAATCCATCAATTTCACTGGGGAAAAGAACTCAATATATATAATCTATTGATCATAAATCTGTATCATCATCAATGTATATGGAAATACTTTTTTAACATATACTTATTAGAGGAAAAAGTAAATTTATAGTATTTGAGGTGAACTAGTGACCAGGAAGAACAGATCCAGAAAGTAGCACTTGAGCTGAGCTTGCCAAGGAGAATGTGTGAGGAACGAGTATCTTCCAGGCACAGGGCAAAAGTGTAAAAGCATCAATATATATGATGGAATGTCATTTGTAAGAAGCAGTAGGCCGGTTTGGACTATAGCATACATGAAGTAGAATAATGTGTAATAAATATGTAAAGAGAGGCTGACGTCAGATTGCGATAGGCAACAAAGGTCAACCAGAGACATTCATGTTTTTACCTTGAAAGCAACAAGAAGCCATAGGAATTTTTTCAGCAAGTGAAGGACATGCTTAATCTGTGCTTTTAGTAATATCATTTTGGCAGCTCTCAGGAGGACAGATTAGAGAAGTGTGAAATATGGGGCAAGGAGATCAAACAGGAGCCCACTCCAACATGAGGCCTAAATTAGAGTGATACTTGTGTAGGGGAGACAAAGGGGATGCATACAAGAGACACTCTTGGTAAACCCTGGCAGCTAACTGGATATATGGAGGGTGAAGGAGGAGTCAGAAACGATTCTAAAGCTTTGGAAAAATAATGATGCCCATGACAGAAATAGGGAAGGTCAAAAGGACAGATTCTTAAGGGTAAAGAAAATGAGTTCTTTTGGACAGGTAGTTTGAAATCTTGTTGGAAATGTCCACTAGGAAGCTGGTGATGCAGTCTTGAAGTTCAAGAGATAATTTATTTATTGCTACTTATAACAAGTCTGCAATTCATCGGCCTGAAATAATAGAAACTGATGAAATCACAGACAAGAGAACTCAGAGGTACCTATTCACAGCTGTAAAGTGGGAGGTATAGCTAAACAGGTAGAAGAGTATAAAGTCTCATGAAAGCCCAGAAAGAAATAATATCCCAAAAGAGAAGGTGGCTGATACCGTCAAATGCTTAAAAAGAGTTTAGGATGTTGCCACAGGTATAAGACCATAAAACTTATTTTGTTACTCTCTGATCACAATAATTCAGGTAATTTGTTATATTTATTGCACAGGGCAGTCTCAAAAGTCATGTCAGTAGCAAGCATAGGCATTTCTTCACATATCAGCCAAACTATGTAAGAATAAATGTGTTGTACTCTAAAAAACAATTTCTGCAATCATATCAGAAACCATGTTCCAGTGACTTTAAAAAAAAAAAAAGTCGTTTTTCCAGTCATACTGGAAATGGACTCACTTTTGTATATTTTTAGTATGCTTAAAAATAGGTCTGTTTCTAATAACAGAGAAAAAAATGTATAAATGACATTTTTGGCACTCATAGTTTATCAAATGAATGAATGCAGTAGCCACATACAATCAATAAACATTCATTAAGTATCTTCTATATGCCAAACAATGTGCCCAGTTGTGCTGGGGATACAAAAAGGGCCAAAAGACAATCAGTCTTTGCTTTCAAGCAGCTCACAATCTAATGGGAGAGACAACAAGCAAATAAACATGCACAAACAAGTCACGTACAGTATGAACTAGTTATAATTAAGAAATGAACAGCACTAGAATTAAGAGGTTTTGGGAAGAGGCTTCCTGTATAGCTGCAACTTGAAGCAAACCAGAAAAGTCAGTAGGTAGAAAGGAGGAGGGAGAATATTCTCTACCAGAGCCAAGAGGAAGTGGAATGGCCAGGAAGTCAGTGTCGTTGTCACTAAACCAAAGAGTACATGGTGGGGAGTAAGCTCTAAAAAGACTGAAAAGGTAAAAGGGAACAAGATTATGGAGAGCTTTGAATATCATATAGAATATTTCATTTTGTATTTGCTTCTAAAAATGATAGGAAATCAATGGAATTTATTGACTAGGTCAGGTAACATGATCTGTTGCTTTAAGAAAACCACTTTAGTAGCAGAATAGAGGATGGGCACTGGAATAGAGAGAGACTTGAGGGCAGCAAATATATCATCAGGCTATTGGAATAATCCAGGTGTGAGGTGATGAGGGCCTATACTAGACCGGTGGCAGTGTCAGAGGAAAGAAGGGAACATATTTGAGAGATATTGCAAAGATGAAATCAGCAGGCTTTGGCAAGTGCTTGGGGAGAATATAGAGGAATCCAAGATGACTCCTAGGCTGTGAGTCTGAGGGACTGGGAGAATGGTATTGCCCTCTATAGTAAAAGGGAAGAGAGAAGAGGGGGGAGGGTTTAGGAAGAAAGATAATTAGTTTGGCTTTACACATGTAGAGGTTAAGATGTCTACTGGTCATCTAGTTCAAAAGATTTCAGACATTTTCATATGCATGATACTCTAGAAATATAATTAGCCATAGAGAAAAACAAAAAAAAGAAATAAGGAAGTTTAGAATGGGAAGGTACCTTAGAGGCCCATTAAACCCAGCTTCCTTTTACAAATGAGGAAAGTAAGGCACAGAGAGGTTAAGTGAATCGACCAGGATCACACAGCTAGTGAGCATCTGAGACAGGATTTGAACCCAAGTCTTCCTGAAGTCCCAGATCTCTATCCATACTTCCCCAGCTAATAGCTAACAAAGAACAAGAAATCCACACCTCAGCATCAGAATACTGAAAATGCCATTCAAACCTCCATTTGTAGGATTATCCCCTTAAAAGTTTTTAGGGTTTCTCCCAACAATAAGAGGGTCGATTCTACTTACCAGACTTAGATCTTCCATGACTCGCATTTGAAGCAATAGTGAGAGACTGTGGCTTTACAGGATCACCTGGTACGGAATAGTTTCCAGTACTAGGAACTTGTATATAAGGCCCTACTGCCGCTATTCTGCCAGATGCACTCAAAGATGACTGTGGTGATGATGTTCCATTAACTCGATTTAACTATATATAGAAAAAGAGAAGGAATGATTAGTGTGAATGTGGAGCTAAGAAATAAATAAGAGAAATCAAGATAATAGATTAATATTAGACTATTATTTTACTGCTGGACCTCTCCATACTAACAAAGGCCATTTCATATTTAGGAATTCATGCATATATGGAAATACTAAGTAGTAATCATTAGAACACATTAGAATATGCATGGGAATAATATCTGATAATACAAAATAAAATTTCTACTTTTCTGTAATTACACTGGGAAAGGCCCTATAAAAACAGAAGAGTCTCCTCTTAAAATTAAATCGTAACAGAAATGTACAATTACAAGCACAGTAATTTATAAGTTATTTAGTTTAGCTGTTTTTTTGTCTCTGTATTCTTGTCACTTTTGGTATATTTGAATTCTTATGATGACTAGGAAAAAAGTTTGAAAACGAATATTTAAAAAAATTAGTTTTAAAGAAAAAAACTCCCCAATGACCTAATATTGGTCATTGGTCATGATAATGTACCTGTATAGATAAGAAACCTATAGTTTCTTTACTATAGAACTAAACAACTATCTTCCATCACAAATCTATAATTGTCTTCTGAGATCAAACACAAAAGTTGATGCAACACTGTCTGCTTGATTCAGCTATAATTCTCATTCCAGCATCAAAAGTCAAATATTTGTCCAATGCTAATCTTTTTAAATTTAAGCTTACCATCTTCAGAACTAAGAAAGCCACTGCAAATATGAGGTTAAAAACTCTTTCCCTCCCTTCCTCAAACCTTGTACCCATATCAAGGACACATGAAGGACACATCAAGCATCAGAAACCACTTGGACACAAGTGTTGAGATCAGTATAATAATTTTTCAGTTCTTGCCCGTTCAAGGTACAGCCGACCAATTATAAGATTTAACAAATTTAACACTTGAGGCAACAGAGAGCTTTGAAGACATCAGTGACAATTCACAAAATTAACTTTGCCTACTTCACCATAAAATGTAATCATCTTTACTGTGTTGTTGGCAGCACACTTTAAATTGTGAAACTTGTTTGCATGGATTTGCATAGATTATTCTCTCTGGAAGCACTCCCAAGACTTAGCATCAATTGTATTTCAGTCTTAGCACAATCATATACTTTTCCTATAGTAGTAAGTGTCATCATTATAGTGAAATGTCAATATATTTGACAGCATATAGAGGAGTTACCCGAAGGGGAGCTTTGTATATCGCAGGTATTCCTTTAGGATTTCTCCAAGGTTAATAAAAAGAAAGGATCTTTATTATCAGAAGAAAATTCTTCTGTAACTTTATTTTTTAGTTTAGAATATCCTTCATCAAGGAAATTAAAATCAAGGATATCATTGCTAAAGCTGTTCATGGTTTCTTGGTATCCCTCAAAAGCACAGTCAACTTAATGGCCATGAATCGAGTGGGCAGATTTTATGAAAATGCCAACAACAAAGAGAATTTGAAAGCGATGACTTCTTCCTCCAAATTCCACCCTCTTTCTCCACTTCCTGCCTATCAAGAGAGGCAGTGCCAAGCCACCAACCTGACAGGGAACATGAGTTGGTGACAGAGCAACTACTGGTGTTGGAAGCTGAAAGGATTGGGCCCCACTGATGTTTTTCTAAGAGAAAAGGCACTGGTGACTCGGATGCCACCAATTCTCTGTTACATGCAATTTTTCCCACTTACTCCACACAAGAGGAACTGAAAATAAAAGAATTGAGCCTCAGTACCAAGCAGTGTCTATGATGCCACTTCCAGGCACTCTATTTTTTAATAGAGAAGGAAGACACCAGAGGGAGGAAAAAAAATAACAGTGGCAAAGTGAAGAGGAGGACAGAATACGAGGACAGAGAAGGGTCAGAGTATGTCCAAGTCAGAAGAGAGGAGAAACACAGGGTCCTTTATTTGGCCAGTGGTTTTAGATGCTACACTGTCATCAGTAACCTCTGCTGCTGCCAGGCTCTACTCATGGCTTTAAGGTTCCCTAAGCCACCAATAGGCAAATGAGCATTTTTGTTTTCATATGATTTTTACTGACTGGGGCGTAGAGATAGGAGGTAATTTAATTCAGGAAAAAATGTGCAATTTGGAGATGGGCCTTTTGTGAAAGTTTATCTTACAGGAATGTTTTCTTTTTGACGTGCCTGAATTTTTTTCCCATAAAGACGCTCACGAAGTTCATTGATTCGTTTATCCATCATAGCAACCTCCATATTACGTTTATTTAAAAGCTCCTTCTGCTGCTGGAGTTTGGAATTCTGTTCCTGATTAAGCTGATTCCGTATCTTAAAAAAAAAAAAGGTACAATTTTTCCATTTTAATTACTTAAAAAGGTTATTAAGTCTTCATTTCCATGAGAAGTAAAAAAACTAAAGATGATATTAAGTTCTGGTATGTATCATGCCTAGATTAGGTCCAGGTATATACTTATGTAGTGTAACTGACATGCTAACTGCTTCATACTTACATAAAAGGAAGCCCACAAGGAGTCCTTAGGAAGACATCTCTAAGTATTCACATAGTTCACAGAACACAAAGCAAGCACTGAAAATACAGGTCAAGTGAAAAATGATCTACATATTTTTCCCCACTGGATCTGTACTGTGAAGCAACTGGATCAGAATTCCTTTTGTTAGTCAATCAATTCATTTATTATACAAAGTTGAACTGTCTCATAGTGACTCTCACTCTCTATGTATAAGACATAATACTATATAAATTTCAGTACTTTTAGGAAAAGTCTATCTAAATGTCACTCATTTTCCACATGATCACACACTTCACTTTAAACAATTAAGCTCTGCAAAAGATATCATGAATTCTTGCTATTTCCTTTTGCTCTATTATTTTAATTCATTTCAACAGATACTTATTAAATGCCTACTACATACAAGTCACTGGAAATGCAAAGATGAAAAATAACAGTTGTTGGCTAAATATTATCACTTAATTTGAAAATTATGATAAAGGTATACGTTTTATGAAAAAAAGTAAAGCAATTAATTTAAAATAATTTTAATAACTTTTTCAAAAAAAATTTCTCATGATTTTCAATTATTCAAATTTATTGTTGAATTCTTTAGAGTCACATTAAAATTTAGTGTACAAGGCGACATTGATACCATATGATTTTACATTTTTACATAGCTAAACAGTAAATCAGAGAGTGAGCATCGAATATTATACTCATCCTGGGAATCTGGAAGAGCTGGTTTCAATTGCTACTGCTGATACATAGTATCTAGGTGACTCTGGGCCAATCACTCCTCTATCACTGCCTCAGGCCAATCTCTCTAGGACTCTTGAGTTTCAGACAAAGGGAATTTCTATATCCAGATTTCCTTATACCAGTAAAATCATTGATCCACCAGATTCAGTTATTCTACAAAATACACCATGTGAGAACTTGTTCTTAAGTGAGTGCCCCTGGCTTTGCTCCAGTGTGCTTATTTATCTACTTCAGCATCACTCGCTGCAAAAACTCCAACAAGTTACCTGAAGCTCTTGGTATAATCTTTTCAACTCCACTGCAGCAGGTCCACTCAATCTGCCATTATACGACTGGAATCCATTGAGTTTCCCTTTCTTTAAATCCTCCAGCTGTTGACTAAGCTGATCCACTCTTAGAATTGCAGTCTGTACCTCCTGCTTCTTTTCCTGGAACATGGCACTGAACCTTTCAATTTCAGCAGCTGTTAATTGCCCCACCCCAAAGAAAAAAATAATTCAATTAAAATAATATAATAAAAAAGAACCAACACAAGTTTTGAAGGTAATTGCTATATGCAAGCAAAGCTGATTATACTATCACTTGACAATTCAACATCCAAATCTCTATGAATATGGAACAACTTTATGCACATATTTGATCTTAAGTTTAGATTATCTCCACTGTACTAACATGAAATACATGGATTAATAAGAACCTTTTTTATCTGATTTAAAAATATATTCTACTGTTGAAACAGATTTAATTACCTTAAGGACATGCCCATTAGTGGCAGAGGGGGGTCAGTCTGAAAAGCACAGTTGTGTCAAGTCAATACTGAGTCACACCATGAAAAAATTGGGGAAAATGCAAAATTATAGCTTTCACAATAATAGATATTAAAGCATTAATAATTGGACACAGGGCAGAAGAGATAATAAAAGGCAAAATATTCTCAATTATACAAAAGCTGAAGTACAAAATGCTGTTAAACTAAGAAGATGAACTATATGGGGGGATGGGAGAGATTTAGAGAAGAGACTTTTGCATTGAATATGCCTGATTAGAATCTGATATCCAAAATCTGTAAGGAATTAGCAACTAAGACTGAATCATTTTGCCCAATACTGATGTGGGGTCATAAGATACAAACTTTGTCAAAAGAACACAAGTACCAATTACTATTAATTACCATCCTAAATCTCTTATAATCAAGGAAACAGAAATTAAAATTCTAAAATATCTCATCCATTAAGCTAGCACAGATGTGAAAATGCATTGTTGGAGAAGTTGTGGCTAAAGGAAGCATATTAATTCACAGTGGAGGAAGCAATGAATTGATTCAGCTTTTGATTTTGAATTTTGCAAACTGTTCTTAATCTCTAACTCAGTGACTCAACAACTAGGACCACAAAAAATGATATAGATGACCAAAAAAGAATTTATATATACACAAATATTCATAGCACCACTATTTGTATTAACAAAACCCTGTAAAGAATGTGCCTATAACTGAGGAATGGCTGAACAAACTACGAATGCAATAGTGACCATAAGAAATGAGGAATGTGAATGTGAATCAGAGAAACTTGGGAAAATTTGTATGAAAAAATGCAAAGTGAAGAAAAGAGAGTCAAAGAACAATATACACAACAATTAATTACAACAATGTGCTCACATAGATAGGAACTAGACCTGCTATTTCATTTGTATAGGGAAGTCCTGGGGTAATCAAGTTCCCACTATGGAAGCAGGTCAGCAGCATCTCCTCTGTAACTCACACTTAGGAATCTGCCCAGAGCACTAGGAGATCAAGTGACTTGCCAAGGTCACACAGCAACATGTGTTAAAGGACAGACGTAAAGCAGGTCTTCCCAGCTTTGAAGCTGGCTCCATTACATTATTACATTGTCAACATGGAGGAACAAAACTGCTCCAGGTAAGTACCAACTAAAAAGGGTAACAATTCAAATAAGAAACTGTTTTCAAGGAATGTATTTTCTTAAGAAATGTGAGAGTCAAAAAATTTTCAAAGCGTGTTCGACAATATTTTACCTATTGTGTGTGTGTGTGCATGTGTGTGTGTATTTATTTACTAGTGAATTTTGAGAATTTCAACAAGAATTTCAGCATTACACTATTCACAAAAGATCAAGTTTAAGGCAAAACAGCCTGGGATTATTTATCCAAAAGGTTTTTAGTTACTAAAGTAATTAAAAGATCTCATTATATATTAAAATTCTGTCTACAAGGAAAACCAACAGTATGGAATCAAAGAATAAATGAATGTTTAGTGTTGGAATGATCTTAGGACAGTATTTTGAGCTAAAAGGGACCTCATAAATGGCCTGGTGAGTTCAACCCCCCTATTTTACCAATAAAAAGATTAAGGCCCAGAGAAGTGATGTGTCTTGCCCAAGATCAGAAAAGAAATAAATTGTTCAGCCATAAGGCAAACTCCATGTCCACCCTATTATAATACTATCTAATAGCTCATCATTAGTCTCACTAAAAAGAAAAAGAGAAAAGATATCCAGCATTAATTTTTGTTACTAAAATTGTCCCATAAATGAAGTTTATTTTAGACTTAAGGAAAGAAGAAGAAAAAAGAAAACACCTAGTCCCTGGTGTCTCTGAATTAGAAAACATCATACATACACAAGTTGCCATTCATGATTTTGCTGTAATCCACCTGGCCTCTCATGGCACGGATTTTCTTCAGCTTATTCTCTTGGGCCTCAACTCTTTCTTTAAGTTTCTGGAGCTTTTCATTTTCAGAAATAGACTGCTGCTGGCGACGTTCTTGTTGTTTTAGAAAATGCAAGCGCTGCTCCTAACGAAAAGAAAGTAGAAGAAAGTCTAATTTTGATGTTTTCCTAAGTTAATTAAATTATTATTTACGAAACAACTGCAACAATCAATTTCAGGGTCAACCACATACATTAAAGAAATGACAAGAAGATTACTGCGCATGTTAAAAGTACAAAAAATTGAATTATTTATTATAGGTGGCAGATAGGAATGATTTTAAGAATTTAATTAGATACAAACTGATCTGTGAAATACAGTGAACATACAATAACAACTTCTAGGATGAATTTTTTTTTAAAAACCCAAGGAGAATATTATCTTAAATACACTCCATCCCAACTCTTATAGTTACATAATCTACTAAAAGAAGTTCATCTACATTCATTCTAACACATCTGTTAAGTTTCCTCCAACATTAATTTCCTGCTTTTAGTAACAGGTTTCCTGCCTTTACAAAATAGTTCCTGAAACACTGTTCAATTTCCCAAAGGAAATGAAGAGCAGAGGATTTTAGACTGAAAAAGATAAGATCTACAAGATAAACTTCTAATTTGCTAAGAACCACTAAACAAATAAAATAGTGTGTCTTTTGTTCCAGATGAATTTCTGAAAAGGTTAATACACATAGCTTACAGTTTTCTTCTCTTTTTTATAAGAGGATAATCCTTTTGTAATACAAAGCATAAAATATGCACATTGCTGATGGTAAATGACAATCAGTAGAAGAAAACACCAGGAACAGAAAACTTCTATCATATCAAAACCTATTTCGGGACAACATTAACACTAAAAAGTCAGTCCCCCAAAGTACATAAATGAAATTCACCAATTTGAAGATGAGTTATGAAAAACCAACTACACATTTTAAAAAACTGAACACTTCTTACACACTATTTACTAAGGATTCTGTTTACATGTAGATAAAGAGGAAAACATTTTATAAAAAGAATATTTGTGTTTAACTCACCAAATTATTCAATTCTAAACATCTAGGGTATTTTTAAAAATTAAGTGTCTCCAAAGTGATAGGTCTACATTAAATTTCTGTATGTTATTATTTACATAGAAGTAAATAGTAACCTGTACTTAATAGGAATTCAGTGGATTAAGTAGAAATTCTCTTCAGACTGAGGCAATAATTTGAATACTTTCAAAATCCTTGCACAATGCTATAAAATTGTATATCAATGTTCCTAACAGGTAACTTCTCCTCTAACCTGGGCTTGAATTTTTCTTAGCCTTCTGGCTTCACTAAAGAACATAAAGCCAAAACAGCCTTCCAAGTTCAGTGCCAGTTGACCCACCACACTGCAATGTCAACAGCGCCTAGAGAGAGCTACTTTTTCATCATGCCCCATTTTGGAGGTTATCAACTGCACAAGCATAAAACCCCATTAAGAAAACTTCTTGTAATTATCCTACATGAACATAGTGTAAATAGGAGAAGAGAAATGACTGACAAGGAGAGAATTTTTTTTTAAGGAGAGAAAATTCATTTCAGAGTTGAAAAGAAAGTTACAAAATGTTAAGAAGTTTTCAGTTCTGGCAGTCAGATGTAGTCCTCATGAGCCCTACCCTGTCAGGTAGGGGAAGGTAGAAATACTTGACATGTGCTGAGTGTCTGTATATTGAGCATAAGCAATCACACTGACCACAACAGAGAGAAAGTTACTAAAGGCCCTAAAATCTTTTCTCTATTTTCATCTCAAAACTTACCTTGGCAACCAACATTTGCTGCTGATTTTCAATTTGCTGTTGCTGCCGGGCAGCCATATCCTGGAGTTCTGAAAGTGTAAGTTCAACTCGTGGATTCCCAACCTACAGAGAAAAGACCACTCATATTAAAACATATTTCTCCAAGTGCTCAGAACTTCATGACGTTAGACTATAGACACTGGCATTCTTAAATTAAAGCATGCCCTCCAGTAGAAACATAATTGGAAAAATACATTCTTTTCAGAAGACTGTGCCCGAATGCATGATTGTGGTGATTAAATATGAAAAATAATAAAATATTCCCATTAACAGATGAGTAATAGATATCATAGGCAGAAAATCTTATGAAAGATTTCTGACTTAGCTAAACTTTTTCAAAGCTTAATTATATGTGATGATCTTGTTCTAGGTTCTCAGAATGGTTACTTCTAAGGTTTTTGGTTAACTTAGCATGCCAAAAAATTTTAAATATCCAAGATCTGAAAATCAATATTCCACTCTCAGTGTAATATTCTAATCTCAAGAAAAAGAAATATGCTAACGTTACATGAAATAGGAAGCGTTTTGTCCTAAGGAAAACAAACTTTAAAGCCCTTCTTCTAAACAGAACTACACTAAAATTAGTGGGAAAAAATCAAGACAGATAATTATACAAGAAAGCTTTAAAAAAAAACCTAAGTAAATCAAAGTAAAGTACTCTACAGGATTAAGTCACATTTGAACGTGCTATAAGATTTGCTATGGCTTCAAAAGTGATGGCTGGTATTTGGTAGAAAGACTCCCAACTGAATATATCACACGTACCCCTGCTTGCAGGGTCACCTGTCCATATATCCCGTTTTGATTTATATCCTTTGTCCACAAAACCAATGACTATACAGCTACTCAACAGAACTCAGTATTTTTAATAGCTTATTGTCCTAATAACCCCCTACGTCCATCTCCATTTTCCACCCATTTCATTACAAACTGGCACCACACACCATTCTTCGAAATACTTTGGATATTTGAAGTGCCTTTGGAATCTAAGAATTTATGGCTTAAAAATACATACAAAACTTTAGATTTGTACAACCAGTCTCAATATAATCTCCTAGTCAGAGACAGTAAGATGGTATAGCAGGTAAAGCTGGGCCTGGAGCCAGGAAGATCTGAGTTCAAATCCTTCCTTAGATCCTTACTAGCTGTGTGACCCTGGGCAAATATATTAACCTTTTTGCCTTAATTTTCTCAACTGTAAAATGAGGAGAATAATAACACTTACCCCCCTTGCCCCCAGGTTGTCATGAGGATCAGATGAGACAATATTTATAAAGAACTCAGCACAGTCCCTGGCACATGGTAGGCTAAACTTAATAAGGGCTTGTTTCTTCCTTCATCTCTTCCCCAGTCTATGTTATTATAAAAATCCTTGAGGGCTTAACTAGTCTGAGATCATCTACAAAAATGGAACTTTCAAACTACCCCATACAGCAATTTCCATGAAGAGACAGTTTTACTGAAGGGAAAACTAGTGTTGCAGTCAGTGAAACCAAGTCCATTTCTATTTTTAATATAAAGATACTAGGCTTTAGAGAATACTCCAAATATGGTTTACACATATTAATGTGTAATGGAACCATGCCTCTCTGATTCTGAACACTAAGCTTCTTAATGTAACCAAGGATCATTTCTGTAATTGCCATTTGAAATGTTCTTTTCATAGGAATTATTACCTTGCTAGGCACTCTATCAAATGAACTGGAAAACTGATTATTTTTTAACCCAAGTATACAACTTTACATTTACTCCTGTTAAATTTAATTTTATTCAATTAAGCCCACTCTTCTAAGTTGGTAAGTTTTGAAAAATGACTTTTTGTACTATGTTAGCTATCCCTCCAAGATTCTACATGTCTAGCAATATTCCCCTCAAAATATTAGTTCTTTTAATATTCTACAGCAATTTTCCAAAATTTACCAAAAAATTTGTCTTTAAACCTTTAAAAAATTTCAACTTATGATTTTGGAGTGCAAAGCTTTTTTTGACTAGAGAAAAAAAGCTATTGTAATATAATAAATTGTGCATTTTTATATTTTAGTCTTAATGATCCATATTTTTTAAGATTGAAGATAAGTGTAAATATCACTGGTGATTATAAAATCAAAAGCAAACAGAAGGCACACGATATAGGCAGCATGCTGAGATAGCAATCTAAAATAAAGACCAAAAAAAGAGCAACATTTTTCATGCACAAAAGAGAACCCAAGAGAGGACAGAAAGATTAGAAATTTACTTTTTAAATGCATGATCCTCTTTTTTTGCTTATACTATGTATATGGAAGTATTAACTTTATTTGGTGTTCATTAAATTTAGAATTTTAAAAAACTTCATTAGAAAACAATTGAAATAGTTAAATGGAGGGAAATAAGATGTTTAATAACATGTGAGCAAAATACATTTTTAACTAAATTTTAAAAACTTTAAGTAAACAAATATCTGATTTTCTATACCATTGATTTCATATTTTGCTAAATAAGCAATAAGAAAAAATACCTCCTCCCTTCAAAAAAAAAAAAAACAAAACTATGATCTTCCTGTGCTTTCCACAGAAAATTCAAAGATGAAGGTTAACAGTTATGCTAAAATTTCAAAGTTACTGGGATCCTTTAATATAATCAAATAATTTTCACTCACTTATAATTTGAAATTCTCTGGATGACATCAGGAATTCTCAATGGAACACTCTGGCTGTCTCTTTAGTTTAACAACAGAGCCATTTTACTCAGTTTCTTCCTTACTATCTATATCCCAATGAGAATGATCCTCCCTCGAAATCTTCACAGTATAGTTCCTTTTGGTTAAACTGTCAATCACATACAAGGTTATATCCTTATTATTAAATAAATGAGCAGAAAAGGCCACTCTTTTTCCTCTCCTAAGTTAAGAGCAAGTCTCCCAATCAGAATACAAGACTGTAACAAACCTCTAACGCTTCCTTCAGCACTAACTCTTAAGAGGTACATAAGACAAAGGAAATAGCTTTGCCAATGAACTTGTCAATTATTCTTAAAAATTATCTCTGCTGTCAAGAGTCCTGGGTAGCTCTGATCTAATGGCATTGTTTAATGGTCGAATGTCTAGTTGTTTCACTTAAGATCCAAATCATCCTGATTTGTTTGCTCTAAAAGAAAAACATACTCCTTTATAACCAATTTGGAAAGGGACAAGACAATAAACATCCTGTCTATTCCTTTAAAAGCCCACAAACATAATGGCAACAGTGGTAAATTCACAGAATTATTCTGTTCGATGTCACATTTCTAAGTAGAAACTATTGATCCAATGTCTTGCACTGTAAAAACTGAAATAAATTTTATTGTGCACCTAACAGATATGTGCATGTATATATAACACTGTGTGTGTGTGTGTGTGTGTGTGTGTGTGTGTATATATATATATATATATATATATATATATAAAACATCTTGTTATGCTTCTTATTCATTTATTTACCTAACTCCTTCTTGACTTATATATAACTAATGATACTTTTAGACATCACTGTCTTTTGGGGTAATATCCTATGAATGTAATATTGCTGTACCAAAAAGTACATCCTTGTGTCTTCATAAAACTACCTATTAAACTTCATAGGGAACCCACTTCAAAAGAAGAAGTCTTGAACTAGAAAAAGGACTCAAGAAACAACATCCTAAGAAAGCAGGTAGGAACATGACATATCAAGCAAGAATTTCAAATAACAGACAGATTGAGTGGTACATGTTAGCATCCTCACGATGCTCAAAAAAGAGCTGAGTTGGCAGTTCCTCTAAGAACAGCTTATGGAAAAACAGACAAACAACATTCAGAAAGAGAAGGCTTAGAAGGCTATACTAGCTGGTGTGTGTGTGTGTGTGCACTCACATGCACACACGGATACATGTTGAGTGGATGAATAAATAAATGCTAGCCATTGATACTGCTTTGGGAAGACCTGAAAAAGCACCGGAAGACAAATATTTCTGTTTCTTAAAGTATTGTTTTCTAGGACCTGTTCAGGTGTTCCACTCGTGTCTGATTCTTTGTCTCTTTGTAGGGTTTTCTTGGCAAAGATACTGGAGTGGTTTGCCATCTCCTTCTCCAGATCATTTTACAGATGAGGAAACTGAGGCAAACAGGGTTAAGTGACTTACCCAGAGACACACTGCTAGTGTCTGAAGCCAGATTTGAACTCACAAAGATGTGTCTTCCTGACTTCAGGTCCAGCACTCTATCCACTATACCACCTAGCTGCCCTTTCTAGGATAACACCACATAATTCCAGATTTTGGGTACGGTTTAGGTTTTCTTTTTCCTGGGGTCAGTTAACATGGGTTTAAATCCCAATTCTGACACTTACTACTAGTGTGATGTTTGTCCATATTCACCCAAAAGATTGCCAGAGAATGTCCACCTTCCATACTAGGGGGCTTCTTCACATTCTCCTGTCACGAAGGTGTAACAATGGAACACTGTTGTTGTGAAAGGCAGGGTGGGGGGGGGGGGGTGGAGAGGAGAAGGATAGAGATGCTACTATCAGAGTTCTCAAAGAAGACTAACATAAACAACAAACCATCTTATTATCTGTCCTGCCCCTGCATCAGCAGACCTCCATTCAGCTTTATGATTCTACTTTGAGGGCTACAGCTGCCAAGATTGGTGAGTATGTGAACAGAGTCACAGGATCCACTCTATTATGCTGGCCCCAGTCACACTTCATATTTCCTCCCCTCATCTTCTTCTTGCCCTGACATTCCTCTATCCCAACCTCACTCCTCTTTATTCCTTTCTATGCAATCAAATCTATAATCAGTATTTCCATTAATATCAGAAAGACCATGTCAAACTCCAAGGCTTCACTCAACAACCTAGTGATCTCTCAAGCCAAAATGTTTGATCCTTTCCTTTGACCACTCTCTCATTCAGGACTTACTAGCTGTGTGACCCTGTTGTCTCCTCAATTAGACTATAAACTTCTTGACAACAAGGACTGTCACATTTTTGTATCCATGTCCCCAGTCCATAGCACGGGACTTGACATATACTAAGTATATAATAAACATTTCCATTTATTTCAGAGCCTGTGTTCTTTCCACACTTCTTCCTTTTATACCTTTTCACACAGAAATGTAAATAGATATTTTAATCACATGTTAATTTGTATTCTCTAAAACAGGTGATGTTGATTACAAGACCTAGCTAACCTAGTTCTAAGTTTCTCTAATATACTAGATGATCATAATATTCTCCATTCTTTAACTAAGACTTTTCATTTTTTTAGACAGATATTCCACCCTGATTTGTACAAATTAGTGAGGTGTTTTTTAAATAAATAAAAATCCTAAAAGTCTAAATGTCTTTCATCCTCAAGTTTTTCCACTTCAAATAAGAAGCAAACTTTATTGTACAATTTGGAAGCCTTACTGTGATGCTCTCTGAAACAATAAAAGGAAAAACAAGTTCTGCTGGAACTGAGCTATGAATTCTTATATAGAGAACAATGTTTCTAGCTTAATGATTTTACAAAAAACTTTGCCTCCTGGGTGCTTGCTTAATGATTTTATGTCAGACATACTTCCTTATCAAGTTGAAAAAATGCCAATAGCAAAAATATGTTTAAAATCCAGAGAGGCCATTTCACTTTACCCATTGCTTGGGGGTATGGGAAGGAAAAGAAAAGGTCAGAGATCATCTGTACTAATCCTCCAATTTTAAAGAGGAAGAAACTAAAGCCCAAACAAGGTATATGATTTGGTCAAGTTCAAACCAGTTGGTATAAAAGCCAGAACTAGAATCCAAGTCTTCTAGTTCAAGTTCTAGTGTTCTTTTTTCAAAACGACATGGTCTTCCAAAGAAAAGGGAAAAGGACCTATTTGTACAAAAATATTTATATCAACTCTTTTTGTGATGTCAAAGAACTGGAAATTGAGGGGATGCCTATTAATTGGGGGAAGGGCTGAACAAACTATGGCACAAGATTGTGATGGAATACTATTGTTGATGAGCAGAGGGGCTTCAAGAAAGACTTGGGAAGACTTACATAAACTGATACTGAGGAAAGTGAGCAGAATCAGGAAAGCATTGTACCCAGTAACAGCAATATTGTATGATGATGAACTGTAAATGACTTAGCTACTCTGATCAAGACAATTGATCCAAGGCAATTCCAAGGACTCATGATGAAAAACACTATCCAACTTCACTGAGAGAAGTAATGAACTCAGAATACAGACTGAAGCATCTTTTTTTTTTTTTTTTTACTGTTTTTCTCCTTTTTTTGTCTGTATTTTATTTTGCAACATCGCTAACATGGGAATGTTTTGCCTGACTATAGATGTATAATTTATATCAAATTGCTTGCCTTCTCAAGTGGGGGAGGGGGTGAAGTAGAAGGGAGGGAGAGAATTTGGAACTCAAAATTTTAAAAAATGAAGTATTAATAAATTTTAAACATGTAACTGATGTCATTTTCACCATGACAAAAACATTTAATCATTCTGAGATTCTGAGAACCTAAATGTCACAGAACACATTTAATCCAACTTTTATCCACTATAACACACCTTTATTTAAAGAAAATTTTTACTGAAGGAAAGGTATCCCACTATTTCCTAAAGCCAAACATTCAACATTTGGATCCCTTTTTTTATTTTTAGGAAATTTTCTATTACCCTTCATCCTTGCAATTTGTACCCATTGTTTCTATTGGTTCTACTTAGCCACAAAGGGAACAAAGCTAATTCCTCTTCCAAATGCCATCACTTCAAATGCCTGGACAGATCTATTATTTCTTCTCTTCTCCATAAAAATCATTCCCACTTTCCCCTAGATGCTAATATACTCATTTCTCAAACCACCTTGTAATTAATTTTGTATAAATTATATATTATACACAATTTCATTTTTCTCTTTGTATTCTAGCACTTAGTACACACTCAATAGCAGGCACTTCTAATAAATGGATAAATTAGCTCACTCCTGGGCTCCCCGCCCCCATCACCATTCTAGTGCCCTCCTCTGGATACTTACCACTTTATCTACAACACTCCAAAAATGTGGCAAATAGATAGGAAAATAATACTTCAGAGAGAGATATGGCCTGATAAAAGCAGAGGACATTAAGACTATCACCTCCCAATGCAGCTTAAACTTACTTGAGTTTTGTTCTTGTTTCAGCCACCATGTAACTGTTAACTCATAATGAATTTACTACTCTTTAGCCACAACTCCAGTCTCATCTTGTACTAGTAAAGTTGTTTTGCTTTTTTTTTTTTAAACACCAGTGCAAGGTGTTACATTTGATCTATTAAATGCCATCTTAATAGATCTAGCCCCAAATGATCCAGTCCAGGGGTTAACCAGTCACTGCAGCCTATTTTAGCATGCTAGCAAGCTGAGAATGTTATTTAACATTCAAACATGAAACAAAATGTTATTTAAAATGTAAAACCCATTCTTAAAACCCAGCTGTCCAAAAACAAGGGATGGGCCAAAAGTATTTTGCTGATCCCAGTTTTAAGCAATCAAAATCTTTTTAGATCCTGACTGGCATCAACCTTGGTAGCTATCCCCCTCAGGTGTGTGTCATCTGCAAATCTTATTAAGTCATGACATTCTACTACTGCCCTCCTTCTTAAGTCCCAACCATTACTCTGAGGATCCAGTGATTCATCTAGTTATCAATCTACTTACTATCTTGCTGAAATCTCTCCATATTTTTAACAAAAATAACAGCAATTTTGTCAAATGCTTTGATAAAATCTAAGGAAACTATCTAAATCACTCCTTGACCATGGAGTCTGGTCACCTCAAAAAAACAATGACGTTAGCGTGGGATAACTGGTTCTTGATAAAGCCATGCTGGCTCTTATGTAATCACCACCTTCCTTTTCCAGACATTCACTAAAAATCCCTTTAATAATACGTTGTATCTGTTGCTGAGAATTGAAGTCAAGTTCACTGGCTTATGGCTTGCAAGTTCTGCTTTCTTCCTTTTTAAAAATAATCAGGTCATTTTGACCTTCTTCAGTTACTCTGTCTTGATTTCTTCAAAGATTACCCTCAGTATAGCCTCATCAATAACATTTATTCTGCTTCCTTCAGAGGTAGTTTATCTAGGTCTGGCTACTTGAAACCAATCACAACAGCTAGGAATTATTTTACCATTTCCCTACTTACCTTGAATTTTAACTACATATTAGCCACTCTTGTCCTGTCCTCTCCATTACACAGGTTATTCTCCTTCACAAAGTTGGGGGAAAAAAACCACCATAAAAGGAGAACAATTTCACTTTCAATCATCTTACAATTTCAGTGTTTTCCTCAACTCTGTATATTCATTCATTTCATATGTCCAATCTATGATCAATAATTATCCATTTCTACTATTACAATATTTCTCATATAAATCCCCTTCTAAAAACAAAGAAACAAATATTGATTGGTGACATGTAGGTCCTATTTCAAGCCTCTAATCAAAAGTATTTTTTTTTCTTTTTCTTTTTTTTTTTTTTGTCTATGCCTGTGATTTTATTGGTACAAAGAACACCCTTAAGGAAATCCCCTCTGGCAATCTATATCTGCAACTTCAGAATCTTAAGATAGTTGCAGAGGATCACAGGGCAAACAACCATTTCTTTTTTTAATGTCCAAAAATTATTGAGGTCTGGCTTGAAGTTTTATAAAGTGTGTGTGTATGTGTGTATATAATATATGAATATATAATATATAAATATATTAAGCATTTCTTCAACCATTATTTTAAAATTGGGTTTTGTGGCCTTCAAAAAAAACCTTTAAACTTTCAAAATTTATGAAGTTATGAGTTAGTTGCTGGGTCCCTTTTCTTATTAATAAAAAAAAGCAAATCCCATGGGTTATTCAATGTAATTTATTTCAGAAGATCCAATTCCATTTTCCTCTTTATAATTCACAATTTGGGGTTGCTATGGCAACTAATAGTCACAAATAAGGTTTTAACTAAATATAGCCTTTTTAGGTCTTTAGCTAACATGAAAAGAAGTCCTGCTAATTCTTACCACTGAACAAAAAAGACTAGTGAATTTTGTCAACAGGAAAAAAGCTAATATTTAATAGACCAAGTCAGCTATGAACTCTAATCAGTTTAATAAACTATTATTATTGGAACAACTTTTTTTAGTTAATAAATAATAAATGAGAATAATAATAGTTGTCATTTAAAGGATCACAGTACAAAAGGACCTAGGGCTGAAGGAGATGGCAAAGGCCATATACACAACCCCCTCATTTTTACAGCTGAGGAAATGGAGGCCTCGGGTCACGACTGTGGCTCCATGTCTGGTGCAATCAATTACCCAGAGTATGAGGATTCAGATAAACAATTCTTTTAATAAAAATATATTCAGAAGCACCCTACCCACACTTCCCTCTTCCCCACAAAGAACGAAAAGCAGTCTGCAAGAAAGCAAAAGTAGGTAAAAGCCACCAATAGGGAGTTTAAAAGCAGTCAGCAAAGAAGCTCCCTGGGACTTCAGAAGATTCCAGTCAAAGTCTCCAGTCTTTCTATCCTCCCTGCCCAAAGGGCCTACAAATCAGGTCCCAGATCAGATCAACTAGAGGCAGTTAAAGGAGTTACCCCAGGCATATTCCCACTGATTCTTGGCTCATAAACATTCCCTTTCTCCTCCACACCCCCCTCTGGTGGTTTGGAAGTGTGGGGGTTACTTAAGACTCCCAAGCTCTACTAACAAACAATATTTGTAAAACATTTAGCAAAATACCTACCACATAGTAGGGTCTTAATAAATGTTTGTTTCCCACCCACCTCCATCTCCCCTATTAATGCCCTGCCCCTCAGTACTCTACCACTCATCTCTGACTTTTAATAAACTACATGGCCAGGATCACAAATAACAGTTTCATTGGATTAACAGCTCCTCGCCCCTTCATCCTTGAAGCAATGCTGAGGGCACTCCCTCAAAACAGCAATTAAGGGCCAGGATGAGCCTGGCTTCTTTCTGAGCACCCACCTGTACAGGGCTGTCACCCACCCATGGCTGCTTCCTGCAAAAACCAGAAGGCCATGGCCCTTTCCACTGTCTCACCACAAACAGGTGCTGCTGCCTCCAGGCTGAGTGTCCATAATAAGCTACTTACACTTGCTTTTGGGAGACCAAAATGGAAGGTAAAAAGGCCTATTGTTGAAGTTCAGGCTTGGGAGGCCCCATAATCTACCTCTGGATATTTTAATGGACTTATTTATCAAATTATGCTTTCCTCTTCCATAAATTTTTACTATTGTACCACCATCCTCCCAACTACCCAGGCTTGCAATCTCAGCATCCTCCTCCACATCTCTCTTATACATATTCCACATTCTCAGATCTGTTGCCAAGATCCTGTTGTTGCTTCCTTCACAGCCCCGATAGTATGAATTCCCCTTCTCTGTACTCACATGGGTGCCAACCTGGCATAGGCCTCATCATCAAACCCCCGAACTACTGCAATGGTCTTCTAACTGGTCTCCCTACCCCACGTATGCTAGCCCCACTCTAATCCATCTTTCACTCAGCTACCTAAGGAACTTTCCAAGATCAAAATATAAAATCTTGTTTGGCATCTAAGGGCCTTCACTACCAGACCTGTTCCTTTGCAGACTTCTTACACCTTACCCCTCCACTTACTCTGTGATCCAACATCAGTCTTCTGGTTATTCCTCTTACACAACCCTCCTTCTTGTGATCCCATGCCTTTTCAAAGGCCATCCCCAAGCCTTGAATGCTCTTCCTCCTCCTCCTCACTTCTGGCTCAAAGCTTAGCTCAAATTCCACCTTCTACAGAAGGCAGTCTTTGCCCCATCCCCTCAGCCTCCTAATAACTGCTAGTGTCTTCTCCTAGACTACCTTCCATTTGTATTGTATATACCTTACAGGTACAATTATTTACCTATTATCCTCAATCAGAACGTGAGCTCCATGAAGACAAGGAATATATTTTTGCCTTACTTTGCATGCTCAGTCACTGGCAAACTGTATGCATTTCATAAAAGACTTGTTGACAGACTAATTGAATTACAATCAGTTCTGTTATAAAACATGTTTCAAAAACACAAATCTGTTCCAATGTGGAACACCTTGATCATAACACAAATTTCA
This sequence comes from Potorous gilbertii, assembly GCA_028658325.1. NCBI lineage: Eukaryota > Metazoa > Chordata > Mammalia > Diprotodontia > Potoroidae > Potorous > Potorous gilbertii. The sequence continues at coordinate 411,890,198 of CM053769.1, forward strand.
AGTCTATTTCTGCACCATGTATTCCATGATAATGAGAATGCAGAAAATTGTACCACTCCACAGTAACTCACAAGCTGCAACCCCACACTTCTACCAGTAAACTTCTGGTCTTTGTCAAGGTAAAGTACCATATTCCACGTATATCTTAAAGAGCAGGAGGAGTTGTGAGCACAGAAAGGCTGGTTGGCACCACAACCACTCCTTCTATCATGGCCTCCGTACTGCAGTTTCAGCCTACCTAACTCAATCTTGTAGCCCGAGGACAAGGACACAGCCACTACTTATTGTAGCTATCTATTTCTTAACCATTTAAAATGCATAACACTGTGCTACCAATTTTTAAAAATTAGACTCCTATCTTTTATGTGTCAATAATGAAGTTTTTGAGCATTGTATCTTTAACCCCATTTTCTCCCTAGGTTTCGTGGTTTTTATTTTATGATTTTGCATAGTGTGGTGATTTTTAGGAACTCATTTCACAGTATACAGCATAACTGTCTGTACTTACTGGCTTCTTTTGAATGCACACTCAAAATGTGCATATAGCCCTGGAATATTTAACATGAGTTTTCTAGAAGTCTTTCTCCCTGGGTCTTTATGACCCTACGGGTTCTATAATCCTGGAGTTCCTGTTCATAATGACTAGGTGGCCAGTTGAAATGATCATCATGCTTCTGTAGTTGTAAACTCCCTGAAGAAGCCACTCATTATCCTCGGAGAAACAACGGCGTTTGTGTTACTGGGCCCTGGTTATGCCTGAAATTGATGACAGAGGACCAGAACCACTCAACCTAAGATGGGTCCTCCAATAAGATACATAAGGAACCAGAGGCTTTCAGCATTAAATGGAAATGGTACATCTAAGACCAAGCCTATCAGGTGTTAGCATCTTTCATGAAAAGAAGGTCACATCAAGGGCTGAGACCTCTAGAGTCTCAGACACAATGAATTGCCTCCTCCATCAGCCCAGTAAGCCTCTTCCAGAAAAAGCCTTAGCTCTTGACAAAGACTGTTCTGCTTAGTTTACTGGCAGTTCCTTCCATTATGAGAAAGAAGACTACACATCAATTGTGGCAGTGTTTTCCCAGTAGGCTAAACTGGGAGCAACAAGACTAATCTATGAAAGAGCCCTGAAGGAGCAAGTAAAATTTTCACTTATATTCATTCCCAAGTGGTAGTTTTGGCTGAATGGTTAGGGTTCTTCAGAGAACAGAAATGAACTTGAAGGGAGTGAGTATTAAAGAACAATTAAAAAATGTAAGAATTCTGTAGATGTTTCTCATAGCATACAGTTGGGATTTTTGTTTGTTAAAAATAAAGTTAGACAAAGTATTTATTCAGAGCTTGCTATATGTTAGGCTCTGCAGTACCCTGGAAAGACAAATACAAACAAAAGGACAGTTCCTGCCCTCAAGAAGCTTATACTTCCAATAGAAGACAATACACAAAAAGAAGCCAAAAACAGTGGGGAGAGGATGAAGAAAGTAGTAAAGGTGGAATTAGTAGTTTGAGAAGTCATGGGCTAAGCCAAGCTTGAAATGAATGTGATTGTCATGGGTGCTTATTGAAATGGAATTTATGGGCATTAATTGGAAGAAGAGGCCAAAGGGTGGAGGATTTGTCAACATGAAAAATTTCTGGTGAAGAAATGGAGTTGTCATGGGCTGAGCCAAGTCTGAAGGGAAGCATGCTAATGCTGCCACCCCTCCCCCACAAGATATCATATGCCTTTTGCCCAAATGAATAACCAGTTGATACTCTCACAATAACTATTAATTGGAGATTAGGTTCATAATCAATCTGGACACAATGTTAGTGATGCTTTGTTGTCGTGGGGTCCAAGACCACATGGTCTCCTTAACCAAAAAGAATGCAGTCACTGTTACCCAACAATGTTCTTAATGCACTCAGGGCACCAACCTTTGAGAGATCAGTATGATATTACCCCAGGTGGCTCCTGACCTGCCTCCAGGAGAGGAGGAGGATGTGAACAAGCATTATTAAACACCTACTATATGTTCAATATGGTTTAATGGCACCGTGCCAAGTGCTTTACAATTACTATCTCTAACCCTCACAAAAACCATGGGAGATAGGTGCTGTTACTATCCCCGTTTTACAGCTGAGGAAACTAAGGCAGACAGGGTTTGGATTTAAAATGATGTCTTCCTGACTCCAGGCCTAGCACTCTATCCGCTGTATGACTTAGCTGCTTACAGTTGGCAAATTACATATTGTTTTCCTTCCTCTAAAGAAGCATGCCATACCTACAGATACCCAGCCTAGTGGCAGAGAGGTACTCTATAAGGAGTCAATAAGATCCAAGTTCAAATCCAGTTTCAGATGGGCACATATTAGTTGTCAGATAAATAGTAGTAGCAGTAATCAAGATACGGGATTGCAGTGCCATTTACTGCTACTGCTGTGACACTATCAAGACTGCAATAGATTCTTTTTCTTACCAGAATATACATTTTACTACAAAGATACTCTAGGACTGGGCCTGTTGTTGCAACATTTTATCAATTTTCCATCCACCTTATCACCACTAGGTAAATAGTATAAAGGAATAGCAGAATGGATCACTAAAAACAACAGCTTCATCATCAGGTACCAGACTATCAGGGTTAGGTTCTACTTAGCACCACTCCAAAAAGATAGGGGCCCCTTCATTCTGGTAATTTCTTAGATCAAGAAGACTTTCCTGACAAGGATGTACTATTTCTGGGTACAGTTCCAACTGACTCTCTGTGAGGCCTTTCATTATTTCCATCCTCTCTGCGGAGTCACCCACTCAGATACTTGCTCCCTCAAAAGTACCTATGTGGTAACATTTCTTGTCAAGATGACTACCTCAATGGAGGCAGGCAGGTCAGCTCACCCATAACCTACTCCAACAAAAATCTTACAATTGCACCAAGATGAATGATGATCAAGAAGTTCAATGAGAAACTAAAGTACTTTTAAAGTGATTTTTTTTCCACCTCAGAATTGCATAAAAAGTTAATCAGAAGCTCACAAAAAATAGGAAAGGGGAATGCCAGCAATGTTAGCTTCCACAAAAGCAAACAAGTTAGCAGCCTTCCAGTGAGGCCAAGCTACCTGTGTACCTTGCAGGGTTCTAAATCTAGAGGCAGCATGACTGGAAGACTCCTTTAGAAATTCCAAAGATGGTTGAAAATGCAAATCGGGAACACAAAGGGCAGCAACAAGTACGAACATAAGATCTTCACAGAACAATTAACGCGCTACACAGTATAGCAACATTGAATGATCAACTGTGAAAGACTCAGATACTCTAATGAAGATAATAATTCAAGATAATTCCAAGGGACCCATGATAAAAGAGGCTATCTACCTCTAGAGGGAAAACATGAACTCTGAATGCAAAGTGAAGTATACTTTTTTCACTTTATTTTTATTGTCGTATTTTGTTTGGGTTTTCTTTTGCAACATGGTTAATATGGAAATGTTTTGCATGACTTCCCACACATAAGGGATATAAAATTGGCTTTTCAAAGAAGGAGGAAGGATGGGAAGGAGATAGAGAATTTGAAACTCAAAATTTTTTAATATGAATAATCAAAAAAATTTATATGTAATTGGGAAATAGTTAACAAAATAAATGAAAAGAATTATAAAAAGGAGGAAGGAAATGACTTCCAGTCCAACACTCTTTTGACTATGCTGGTTGTCTCAAAACAGGTCATAAAATCTAAAAGTGGACATCTTTGTTAATTCTGTGAATATTAAATAAAAACAGATTACACTTAAATTATATAATCAGTTTCCACAAACATCACAATGGACTTATTACAAACAGTTTTCTAACAAATACAACTTTTTAAAGACAGTATGAAAACACACAAAAAATAAAATTTTACATTAGTTCTCAATGTATGTGTTCATCCTTCGTTGCCTGAAGAAGACAATGCCATCATAGAAATAATGATATGACTTACACTTGACTTTGTTTTGAGTGAGGGAAGGTTGTGCAGGTCACCAGTCTCACTTCTTCTCCAGCATCTAAATCTAGTGACCAGATATTCGTCATGATGACTGGAGATGCCCAGGAAGAGGCAAGTGGGGTTAAGTGACTTGCCCAAGGTCCCACAGCTAGTGAGTGTCAAGTGTCTGAGGTGAGATTGAATTCAGGTCCTCCTAATTCCTGTACTGGTGCTCTATCCACTGCACCACCTAGCTGCTCCTAGTTCTCAATGCAAGAAAATTCTATACAGAAGTTTCTTTGATGTAGGAGAAATATACTACTACTCAACCTTTACTGCAAGGCTGGCAGCCCTGAAGACTCCTATGTTTTATGTAGCATGCATTGGCTATATTCATACTTCTATTGCAATGAGAAGTATGATTTTTTATTAAAAGTTCCAACATGCAGAAACAGAATTAAAGTCAATGGATATGGTTATAAACTTAATCACCAGTAAATACTCAGTACTGACCTGGATTAAAATAATGGCAGATGGTAGAGGTTGATCTCATTAAGTCTCATAGTTTATGTGGGTCTCAAAAGTCTAGGTACAAATTTCTGGGAAAGCTAGCAACAGGAAAGATCTAGGAGAAGCCCAGCTCCCCCAGAGAAACACCAAAAATAACTAAAAAGATACCAGAGTCATCCCAAGAAAAATGGTCAAAGTACATGAATACAGTTTTCAAGCAAAGAAACCAAAGCTATAAACCACCATATGAAAAAATGTTTCAAATCGGCAATAATTCTGAAAATGAAAACTAAAGCATCTCTGAAATTCCACACATCAGATTGGCAGAGATGACAAGAAAATGGAAATTGTTGGAGGGGCTGCGTTAGAACAGATACACCAATGCATGGCTGATAGAGCTGCAGAGTGATCCCATCATTCTGGAAAGCAATCTAGTTATACTAAGTCTCTAAACTGTGTATAATCTTTGACTCAGCTATAACACTACTAGGCATGTAAATCAAAGTGATCAATATCAAAAGGAAAGGATCCATATATAAAAATATAATTATAGTAACACTTTTTTGTAGCAGCTGGAAAAAAAAGTGTGCCCATTAATTAGGGAAAGGCTGAACCAATTATAATATAGGAATATCACTGAACCATAAGAAATGACAAAAAGGACAGACTGAGAAAAACCTGAGAAGAACTTTATGAACTGAAGCCAAGTGAAAGGAATAGAATCGGAAAAGCAGCTTACATAATAACAGAAAAAGTAAAGGAAAATTATTTTGACACTTAATAACTATCACCAATGCATAATGACCGATGACGAAGCATGTCTCCCGCCCCTTGGTGGAGAAGTGACAGATTTATAGGGAACGAAATCAGACGTAATTTCAGACATGACCAACTCAACACAAATTTGTTTTGCTTGATTATACTTATTTGTTATTAAGAGCAAGCTTACTGAGGACTTGGGTAATAGATGAAAGGTAGTAATACAAGAAAAAAATTAAAAGTATCAATGAAATATTTTTTAAAAAACAGGAAAATGTTAGTATGATGATTTTAATATTTAACTATGATGATGAATTTAGCATTTAAAAAATAAGCTTTATGTAACAAATTTATCTATGACTGAAAAACAGAGGAAGTCATTTGGTGAAAGTGAGGGATAACCAACGACAGCACCTAGAGTATGCAGGTATTTTCACAATGTCAAGAGAACATGGACAATATCAAGAGTATACTGAGTGGATCCACTTGGGCAAAGCTAGGGGAGAGCACAGATGAGAGAGATACACAAGATGGGTTAGGAGCAGCATAACTTAAGGAAATCTGAAATCAGTGAGACTATATATGCACTGCAGCATTCTCTCTCAAGCTTCTCCATTACTACTAAGGGCATCACCCAGGCTTGAAACCTGGCCATGATTCTTGACTTCTCACTCTCATTCTACATAACCAAATCACCAGATCTTGTCATTCTACATTCACATCATAGCATTCTCTCCACTCAGAAAGCTGCAACCCTGATAAGACCTCATGCTTAAATGAAATGCCTCCTTTTCCCTCCAAGAAGAAGCAGAAAGAAAATGCCAGTGCTTTAAAAATAACAGACAGTTCCATAGCACTTTAAAATGTACAAGAAATATTATATACACCACCTCCATGTGAAGTATATCTTATAATATAGTACAGATGTATTATATATTATATAGTATTATATCTGTACTATATATATCTTATAATCAGTGCAGATGAACAAACTAAGGCAAAGACGTATTAAGTGAATTGCTCAAGGTTACACAGCTAAATAAATGTCTAAGTCTACCACAATTTCAGGTATTCTGAAGTCATGGATCTAACCTCTAATCATTAAGTCTCACTGCCTCTCAACATCTAGGCCTTTCATATGAGTATGTTTAAAGCAGGGTCTCTTAAATGGGGATCCGCTGACTTGTAGATTTATAAAAAAAAAATTTTTTTAATAACTACTTCAATATAGTTGATTATTTTTCTAATTCTATATACTTTATTTTATTCGTTAAAAACATTCTGATAAGGGGTCTATAACACAAAAAAGGTTAAGAACCCTAGTTTAAAGAATTTACTTGTGGATGGAATCTATTTAAAAGCAGAAGAGTTCAAATATCTAAAATATTATCTTGAGGTTTAAATACAACTAATCTCTTCCTAAGAACAATGTAATATCTGAAGAACAAAAGTTAACTTTACTTACTTAAACTGCCCCTAAAATAAACAAAAATTTAATTGTTTGTATTCAAAAATAAACAATATTTTTTCTTTCCATTTTGCTATAGTTCAGGAATATTAAATTTTAGGGTTTGTTATCTGAAAGCTTTAATAAACAAAGAAGAGTAAGTCCCAAATAAACAATTACCAAAGCAAAATACAATTATTTCTGACTGTACTCAGCCTAATACACATTGGATAACTCTAAGCTTCTCAGGTTTTCCACCATTCTCTAATGCTGGCATTTTTCTAAAATTGGCACTTTTCCAATTTCAACAACAAAGAATAAATGTCATGTGTTGCATAAGAGTAAGCTGATTAAACCCTTGAACTTTAAACTACCCTTCCTCCATCTGAAACAGTACAATAAACCTACCTCATTTGCTCAATGCAGGCTATTCATTTTTTTAAATTTAATTTTTAAAACATCACTGTCACTTCTCAATAGTCACCTCAACCCCTCTGCTCCCTTCAAAAAAAAAAGTGCCCCCTGCTAACAAAGAAGTATTTAAATACAATAAATACACTATTTGACAGATCAAGCCTCATCCCTCAATACATCCCTTCATCACAATCCACAATCATCCCTTGTAATAAAAGAAAAACAGTCAAACAAAACTAATAATAGAGTCTGTAATGCCACGTTGCCCATCCTCTTTCTCCACTGAGAGTTTCATCATGTACTCTGGAATCAAACTTGGGTTGGTTTTTAATTTTATTTAGAGAGGGGTTCCCAAAAATCCTAATGTAGTTTTAAGCTTTAATAACTTCAGAAGTATGAATAGTACAAAACATATTATTTTTTTGCACTTATTTAGTACTGAGTTTTGAAAAATTATTTTAACAAGCGTGTTCTGTTGTTATTTATTATGGATGTAAGTTTCTGGACATTTCCTTAGCCCAGTGGATCAATACAGGAGGTTCTCTTGTTTGACCTTGATCACCCAAATTATATCCAACCTTTTCTTATGTGGTACTGTCAAAACTGTCGTATATGCATCAAAACTCCATTCTTTGGATGACTGTAAGGCTAAGATTAAAAATGCAATTCTTTCAATCACTAATCAGTAGTTGACTTAAGTCAAAAAATTGACTCTAGTAATATATAGCCTAAGATGGCAGTTATGGTGAATTTCAATTTTTTAAAAAATATATCAGTATTTTTAAATTTTAAATTAACCCATCAAATTTTTTGTTAGCTTGTGATATTTATGCTTCTGAAGTTATTAAAAGTTAAGACTGCACTAAAATTTCTTGGACAACCTGGATTGTAGCCATTGTGTCCATTATTCTCCTTGTTTAGTTCTTTGTTCTACAAGAGCTCATACAAGTCTTCCCATGTTCCTCGGAATTTACTCATTATTTCTTACAGCAAAATAATATTGCCTGATATTCACATAACAATTTATTCAATATTTTCTCATCAAGAAATGGTGCTATGAATATTTCCATACATATGGGACTTTTCTCTTTGACTTTGACATTCTTGTGGTACATGCCCAGCAATGAATGCAGTTTTTGAGTGAGAGGATTTTGATAGATTAGCAATTTTTCTTGAATAATACCAAAACATTTTCCAGGACAGCTGGACCATTTCACAGTTCCATCGACGTTCCATCAACTACACTACAAAATTTCAATGTGGGTTACTTTCAAAATTTTTAATTCATCCACGAAGAATATGTTATAGAATTAATCAATTACCATAAACTATGGGTATGAATACACTAAATGCATATAGTCACTTGAATTTAGTTTCTCAATACAAGCACACAGGTGGATCTTCTCAGCAGCTGTGTACCTTCCCGGGAAGCCTATTTCATGAGTTTACTCAAAGGTAGCATGACATTGTGGGAAGAATACTCCATGAAGAATCATGAAGTCCTGGGTTTAAATACGACCTGTGATACCAGCTGTGGGACCTGGGCAAGTGACTCACCCTTTCTTGGTCTCATTTTTCTCATCTCTGAAGTGGAAATCCTTAAGGGATTTCTCTGAGGTTCAAATGAGCATCGAAGGTGTTTTGTAAGCCTAAAGTACTGTATAAAAGGCAGCTGTACCACCATAATCATTTTTATTATTGTTGCTTAGGACACATCTAATGACTATAGATCATCCCAGCCTAGACGTCCATGCCATACCATATATACCCCATTGTTATTTAAGTAATCACAGTGGCTACCAAGAGAAAAGTCTAGATTTGACACCACAGCACATGACAAATTAACTCTAATTGTTCAGATTTTTTTTAAATTCTTAACCACAAAAGGTTCATTATAACCCTGACAGAGGATAACACTCTAGTGTCATTTTTCCTATGGGCAAATGAACATATTGTATGGAAGATAACGTTTTCAATGTTAAAGGTATGACAATGGAAGATTAAAGTCCCTACATAGTTCCTGGCCAATACAGGAAAAGGTATGACTACACAAAAAATTTAGTCAAATTAGAATGTTGAAAAGTACACAATGGATCATACTAATTCACCTAATTCTAAAAAAAAATTTCAATGTGAATAAGGCCTGTCTATTCACTTGAAAATGGCTTAGGAGATTATGGTATAAAAAATGTAAGAAAATATTATTATGCCATTAAGAAATTATAAAAATGTATGTTTTCAGAGTAACCTTAGAAGCCTTATATGAAATAATGCAAAATAAATAGATTCAGGAGAACAATTTCTTCATTAACCATATAAAAAAATAACTGAAAGACTAAGGAATCTGATCAAGGTAATGAACAATTACAATGCCCGAGTAGTAAGAAGTCTGCTACTCATCTCTTGACAGAAAGGTGATAGACTCAAGTTGCAGAATGAGATTTATATTCTTGGACATGACTAATGTCCTATTTTGTTTTGTTTAAATATTTGTTTAAAGGGTTATTCTTTCCTTTTTTTTTTTAAATGGAGAAAGGACAGTGGGAATGAGAAGGGAAAAGAAATAGGGTTTCTTCCTGTCCCCCACCCCCAAATGGGAATAGAAGGAATCATAACTGAGCAAAACTGTCCTGAAAGTTATATAGCCAGAATAAGAACTCTAAGGAGACAAATGATTTCTTCTTTAAATCTTCAAGTATTTAAAGAGCAAGCTGGTGTTGGCCTTGTCCTGACTAGTCTTCAAGCTAGAACAAGAGCAATGGGTACAAGTTGCTAGGAGACAAGTGTCACAACAGCAACATTTACAGTGGCTGCTGTTCGCCAGGCGTGTGCCAAGCACTGTACAAAGATTATCTCACCACAACCCTGGGAAGTAGCTACCATTATTACTCCCATCTTAGAGCTGAGCTAACTCAGGGAAACAGAGTAAGTAACTTGTCCAAGGTCATACTGGTAAGGTCTGTGACAGGATCTGATTCCAGGGCCAGTGCTGACCGTGCCACCTAGCTTCCCTAAGTTAAGTCTGACATTAGAAAGAACTTCCTAACTAGAGCTATCTAAAAGTGCAGTGAGCTGGCTCATGGTTCACCTTCACGAGGTCTTCAACCAAATGGCCACTTCTCTAGTATATTGTAATATTGATTCTTCTAGGTATCAGACTAAATAGTCACCGAGGTTTCTTTCCCATTCTGTAATTCGTGACAATTCATAATGTATTCCAAAAATAATCCCACTTTAAGTTGTATTAATAGAAGCACAGTATCCATAATAAGGAAAGAGTTTGCAGTATTCTTCCTTTATCAGACGCAGACCCAGTTATGGGTTAAGGAAGGTGGTTGACAAACTGAAGCACATTCAAGGCCTTGAGTAAGAGGGAACAAAAAAATCACATTGTATGGTTAAAAGAATGGGGAATGCTAAGACTTGATAAGGGAAGATTGGGAAGATAGGTGGAAAAAGAAATATTTACAATCTTTAAATATTTGATGTGTTGCACAGGAAAGTGAGACAGAAATATATATTGGCTAAATCTAAGAAAAACCTTTGTAGCAATTAAAGCTGCCAGAAAATGGAATGGATTGTTCTGTGAGGTAGTGAGTTTCCTGTCACTTGAAGTGCAGAAGCTGGAAAAACACTTGCCAGTAATACTATAAAAGGAATTCACAAAGGGATGGACTAGATTGCCTCTGAAGTTCTTTCTAAATTGAAGGGTGTATGCAGTCTCAATTTTCCACTTACTTTCATAATTCCCAACTTATATTCAATTTTAGCTCCTAACCCTCACTATTGCTTTATACTTTTCTTCTAAATCTACTCCTCAACAAATTACTCTCTTCTTTAGCACTTGACCAAAGGATATATGACAAGTGTAAAGACAAATATTTAAGAATACTGATAAAGGGTTGAAGGTACAGGTCATAAGACCAGAGTTTCTGAAGCTAAAAGAGACCTTAGAGTTAAATTAGTATAAACCACACAAAGTGTTCTTTCCAGAATGCTATACTCTAGGGCTCAAATAATTACCACCAAAAAAAAAAAAATGGAACACACAACTACCTGCAATGATACTTTCCCTAATTTTTCTGAATCTCTGAGGCTCAAGAGTCTTAGGAGTCATAACCTTTCCCCAGGAGTATTACAAAGAGTCCATATGGTTCCTACTTAATCCATGACTGGAGGGTCTAGCTCTGGTCCCAATGATTACTCACTCTGTGCAATTAATGGAAATAATTGAACCGAAAAAAAGAATTATTTCTTAAAGATTAAAGCTATTCTAGAAGTTACATTTATCAGTAAGGAATGCTTTAAAAAGCAATAATTTGTATTCAGTATTACTTACCCCATTTTCAGTATGTTTTTCAGCAGATGTACTTATTCCATTTCTTTGATTTCTTTGATCTTGGATCTGACGGCCACCTAGAAAAAATAAGTATCAATCTTACTAAAACCTTCAAATGAAAAACAGATTCCCCCAATTTATTAGCTGTATTTACTCATTAAACACAGATTACAAGTCTGGTATGTGAAAGACTGAAAGACTAAGGAATCTGATCAGGGTAATGAACAACAATTCCCGAGTAGTAAAGAAGAAGCCTGCTACTCATCTCTTGACAGAGAGGTGAGAGACTCAAGGTACAGAATGACACTTTGGTAGACATCAAGATCCAATCACACAATCCAGGAACTTGTGAGTTGGAAGAGAATCTCAGGAAGAACCTAGTTGAACCCCTTTAATTTTACGAAGGATGAAACAGAGGCAGAGAAGAGACCAGCTTAAAGTCACTGAAGTCATAAGCAGCAGGGTTATGGTTCAAACTTAGGTCTCTGGAATTTAAGTTCAGTCTTTTCACTACATAACAGCTTAAAAACAAAAATGCTTTCATTTAAGGTTAAAGCTAAGCTCTTCTTCTACAGAAATATCATTATCAAAGCTGGTGAACAATATTAAGAAAGGCCTTTTCACTTCATATAGGTATCCCAAAAGCCTGTGCTGTTTGTTGGGATAGTCCATATTAGTTTAGAATTTAACACTCAACTGGGGAAAAATATCACCTTATCACCTAATATCACCTTAATAATAATTTTTTAAGAAAAAAACCATATTTCCATGTAATAAAGTGGATACAAAACAAATTATGGTTACAATATGGTCTTCCAGGCTCAAATATGGCAATTCTGTGATCCACCTTGTTCAATACAATTCATTGGCTATAGATAAACAGAAATGTCAATTCATTCATCCTCTAGTCTTAAAACTTCTTTATTTAAAATTCTAGTTCCTAGCCCTATTTTCCTTACTCAAGAAAAAAGTATAATCTATAATACTGTAATACCTGTAATAATTAGCTAATACTCTCAAATACTAGACTCTCTTTTAATTGTTGATTCCTATATCTGGCGTAGTATATATGACCACTTACTTGGAGAAGAATAAAACAGACAATAAAGTGGGAGGAAAATAAAAAGTCAAATTAAAAAACTGTATTTTTCTAGTGGTATCTTCTATCTAGAGAAACATAAATACAGCTTGACAAACTGGTCACAGTTTCAAGGCAGAGAACAGCACTAGAGCTTGAGGCTGCAGGAGTGCATGGGCCTTTTCTGGGTAAAGCCCAGAACACTGACCAGGATAGCAGTGATAATACCTCTCCCAGGATTACACCATCTTGTAAGCACCAAAAACTTACAAGCCCTCAGAACTAGCTTTGAAAACATCAGCACAAAAAAAAGACTAAAATTTGGCACAGTGGCTCCCTATTCCCAGGTGAGCAGAGCCCAACTGTAACACAAAGTTCAAAGTCAAGAAATAGGCTGGAAGAAGGAACAAACAACAAAAAAATGAACATGACAGGTGGCAGGGAAAGGCCAAGACATAAATGTATAAGAAGACACAATTTAAAAACAGCTGCAATCAAAACGTCAAAGAAGAACAGTAATAGGACTCAAGGCTAGCAAGAACTCCTAGAAGAGTTAAAATTTTAAGAAAGATGAGTGGTAGCAGAAAAATTGGGAAAAGAAATCAGTTAATTGTTAAGGCGAGTTTTCAAAGCTTTCCTTGATCTGTTCCCATCTGTCCCATCCAATCTTATCTGCAGGCTGTCCTTGATAGATTTGTTTCTACATCACTCACAAGGGTTTATGACCTATCAGGCCTATTCCTTTCTCCAAGTCTCTGTGCATGCTACTGGATCAACCTGGAATGCTTTTCCATCCAATTTCTACTTATTTAAATTCCAATAAAGGGAAGAGCAGACCCTGAACACTATGAGTCAGTGAATCTGACTAATAAGCAGTTATATGTTGCTTTAAGGTTGGCAAAGCAATTTTAAATGTTTTCATTTTATCCTCACAACAACTCTCTCATTATCATCATACTCATTCTACAGATGAAGAAACTGGGGTAGATAGGGGTTGACTTGCCTAGGACTATACAGCTCATGTGTGAGGCCAGATTTGAAGTTAAGGCTTTCTTTAAAAATAGTATTTTTTTTCCAATTACACATAAAGTCAAATTTTAAAATTAATTTTTAAAAAATTTTGAGTTCTAAATTTTCTTCCTCCCTACCTCAATCCTCCCCCCTTCAATAGAAAACAATTTGATATAGGCTATATATGTGCAATCATGTAAAATATATTTCCATATTAGTCAGGTTGTAAAAAAAGAAACAGGTCAAAAGAAAAAAAAACAAAAGGTTAAACAAAGTGAAAATAGTATCTGCATTCAGGCTTCATAAATTCTTTCTCTGAATGTGAATAGCATTTTTCCTCATGAGTCCTTTGGAATTGTCTTGTATCAATGTGTTGCTGAGGTTAGCTAAGTCGTTCATAGCCAATCATCATACAATGTTGCTGCTGCTGTGCACAGTGTGCCCCTGGTTCTGCTCACTTCATTCAGCATCAGTTCACAAAAAGACATAAAAGTCTTTCCATGCTTTTCTCGGAGCATCCTGCTCATCATTTCACAACAGCATTCCATTACATTCATATACCACAACTGGTTCTGCCAATTCACGGGTATCCCCTCAATTTCCAATTCTTTGCCACCAGAAAAAGAGCTGCTAAAATACTTCTATACAAGTAGGTCCTTTTCCTTTTTTTTCCTAAATCTCTTTGGGATACAAATCTAGCAATGCTACTGCTAGATTGAAAGGCACTGTTTGATTGCTATTTGGGCATAGCTCTAAATTGCTCCTCAAAATGGTTGGATTAGTTTACAACTCCACCAACAATGCATTAGTGTTCCAATTTCCTCCACATCCTCTCTAACATTTACCATTTTCCTTTTCTGTCATATTAGTTAATGTGATAGGCATGAGATGGTACCTCAGGAATTGTTTTAATTTGCATTTCTCTAATCAACAGTGATTTAGAACATTTTTTCATATGACACAGAAAGCTCTGATTTCTTTATCTGAAAACTACCTGATCATATCCTTTGACCATTTATCAATTGGGGAATGATATTGTATTTTTATAAATTTTACTAAGTTCTCTATATATCTGAGAAATGAGGCCTTTTTCAGAGACATCTGTTATTAAAAAAAAAAAAAACAAAACCTGTTTCCCAGATTTCTGCTTTCCTTCTAATCTTGTTGGCATTGATTTTGTTTGTGTAAAAACTTGTAAATTTAATTATAATCAAAATTATCCATTTTATAGTGCTCTCTACATCTTGCTTGGTCATAAATTTTTCCCTTCTCCATAGATTTGACAGGTAAACTATTCCTTGCCCTCCTAATCACCCTTCATGTCTAACTCAATGTACCCACTTTGACCTTACCTTGGTATACAGCATAAGATGATAGGCTATACCTAGTTTCTGCCATACTGTTTTCCCAGCAGTTTCTGTCAAATAGTGAACTTTTTTCCTAGAAGCTGGGGTCTTTGGGTTTATCAAATACTAGGTTACTATGGTTATTATCTACTGTCTTATGTATCTAACTTATTCCACTGATCTATCACTCTATTTTTTAGCCAATACTGGACAGTTCTGATGATTACAACTTCATAATACAGTTTAATATCTGGCATCAAGGTCAACAACCTTCACATTTTAAAAATTAATTCCCATTATGTTCTTGACCTTTTGTTCTTTCAGATGAACTTATTATTTTTATAGCTCTATAAAATAAATTTTGGTAGTTTGGCATGGTACTAAATTAACTTAAGTAAATTAATTTAGGTAGAACTGTCATTTTTATTATATTGGCTCAGCCTATCCATGAATAACTGATGTTTCTCCAATTGTTTAATTCTGACTTTATTTGTGCAAAAAGTGTTTTGTAATTTGGTTTATATAGTTCCTGGGTTTGTCTTGGCAGGTAGACTCCCAAGTACTTTACGATGTTTACAGTTATTTCAAATGGAATTTCTCTTTCTCTCTCTTGGTGCTGGGCTTTGCTGGTTACATATAGCAATGCTGATGATTTATATTGGTTTATTCTACAACTTGCAACTTTCCTAATGTTGCTAATTATTTCAACTAACTTTTAGTTGATTCTCTAAGTATACCATCATATCATCTGCAAAGAGTGATAGTTCTTCCTTGTTGTCTATTCTAATTTCTTCTATTTCTTTTTTTTTTCTCTTATTGGTAAAGCTAACATTTCTAGTACAACTGAATAAAAGGGGTGATAATGGGCATCCTTGACTCTGACCTTACTCATAAGGTTTCTAGTTTATCCCCATTGCATATAATGCTTGCTGGTGGTTTTAGACAGATACTCTTTATCACTTTAAGGAAAGCTCCATTTATTCCTCTGCTTTCTAGTGTTTTCAATAGGAAAAACGGGTACTCTATTTTGTCAAAAGCTTTTCTACATCTATTGAGATAATCATATGATTTCTGTTGGTTTTGTTACTGATATGGTCAATTATGTTGATAGTTTTCCTAATATTGAACCAGCCCTGCATTCCTAGTATAAATCCCACTTAGCCATAGTGTATGACCTTCGACATATATAGGTGTAATCTCCTTGCTAGTATTTTATATAAAATTTTTACATCAATATTCACTAAGGAAACTGGTCTGTAGTTTTCCTTCTCTGTTTTAGCTTTTCCTGGTTTAGGTATCAGCACCATATTTGTACCATAAAAGAAAACTGGAAGATTTCACTTATTTTTCAAAATAATTTATGTAGTATTGGGATGAATTGTTCTTTAAATGTTTGGTAGAATTCACTTGTGATCCCATTTGGCCCTGGGAAATTTTGCTTAGGGATTTCACTGATGGTTTATTCAATTTCTTTTTCTAAGACAGGATTATTTAAATATTGTTTCCTCTTTTGTTATTCTGGGCAATTTATACTTTTGTAAATATTGATTGATTTCACTTAGATTGTCAGATTTATTGCCATATAACTGAGCAAAAAAATCCCTAATAATTGTTTTAATTTCATCTTCACTGGTAGTGAATTCTCCATTTTCATTTTTAATACTGGTAACTTTCTTCTTTCTTTTTAAATTAAATTAACCAATGGTTTATCTATTTTACTGTGGGGGTTTTGTTTTGTTTCGTTTTTTCATAAAACCAGGTACTAGTTTTATTTATTAGCTCAACAGTTTTCTTACTTTCAACTTCTTTAATTTCAACTTTAGTTCTCAGGATTTCCAATTTGATGCTTAAGAGATGCTTAAAGGGATTTTTAATTTATTCTTTCTCTAGGTTTTTTAGTTACATGACCTGCACTATTCTGTTCTTTCTGTATTTTATCAATGTAAGAGTTTAGAGATATAAATTTTACCTTAAGTACTACTTTGGCTACATTCCATAAGTTTTGATATGTTCTCTCATTGTTTTCACTCTCTTTAATGTGAACTTAGGTCTCCTTGACTCTAGAGTCAACACTTTATCCAATGGCAATATCCTAAAACATTGGTGGTGTATGAACACTCAGAAAAGAAAAGAGTAATACCTAAAGTGAACAAAGCTTCATTTAGAATAGGTCATGAGAGAGGGATATCATTTCCATTTATTGGCTGAGTAGCTACACTGGTAGCTCAAGGTATACTGCAGACATATATCAAATATTTTGCTGAAGGAAAAGTATGCATGTCAAGCCATTGTCATGAAGAAGAAGGAAAGATAAGTCAGATAGCAGTAAGGCAGATTCAGAATGACCGTATCCAAAGAGAGGTCCATCAAGGGATAGATGACATGTTGGAGGAAGGTCGTTAGTGGAATAACCCCAAAGGCCTTTCATTGAGTTTAATGTTGTTCAACATTTTTTACTAATGACTTGAAAAAAGAGACTGTATATCTGTCAAATTTGTTTAAGACAAAATTGTTGGCTATCCTCAAAATATTTGATGACTGTCAAGATATAGTAAAATTTTGGGAAGCTAAAATATTAAACCTATATTAAGTAAGATGAAATATAGATAAAGATCTTACACCTGGATTTTAAATATCAACTTTACAAGACTAACACAGAGGACGGGGAGGTGAGGGAGAAGGAGCTACAAAAGAACAGTGGTCGAATCGATGATTTAATCGATAAAAGGAACTCCCAATTAAGGAAATCCATTCTACAACTGTAGCTCAGTAACTGTTCTTCAGTTAACAGTCTTAGAGCATATCTTAGAGAACTGAGAAGTTAAGTGACTTACTCAGGGTCACTGAGTAGAATGTGTCAAAAGCAGGAATTGAACCTAGGTCTTTCTGGGCCCAAGGCCAACTCTATCCATTCAATACTCTGCACTCATGTACCTAAACAGCAGACTGCAAAGTTATTCTAGGATCAAAAAAAACAAAACAAAACAAAGAAAAAACTAAGGGTTTTAGTGAGTTGAAAGCTCAGTATCTGAAGAGTATGACACAGACATCAAAATAGTTAATGTAATACAGGAATTCATTAAGAGAAGTATGATCTAGCCAGAAGAGGGGAGAGAAATATATTGGAAATTAAGGTGTTACAAAAACAAAAAAAATAATTTTTTTCCAAAGACAGATGTAGAATATATAGAACCAATTGAGTAAATAGCCCTGCATTAGTCATCCTACTTTTGTAGTGCTACGTTCAGTTCTGGCACCACATTTTAGGAAGGATAATGACAAACTAGCATACTTAGAAAGGATGATGGTGATGATGAGAAGAAAAAGAACTATGGCATAAATATAAAAGGCTGAAATAATCTTGTAAAGCAAATGTCAAATTCACCTGCAAAAACTGCTACAAGAGATTAAAATGTGATTGGGAACTGTTTAACAAAAGAAAAAACATCCAATACAACAGATGACGTGAATTTGGTGGTTTTCTAAGTCAACCTGCCAAATGAAAACTGAAGACCAAAGACATATCATAAGGTAATAAAGTTAGTTCTGTAAGAATCTTGTCAAGAAGCACCAATGAGAGGTAGAGCCAAAATGCTGAAATAATTAGTGAGCAGCTGTCTGGGCTTGCTTGCACTGTCCAAAGAGCACCAGTCTGATGAGCTTTGCAATTCTCTATCTTAAAGGAAACTATTGGCTAAATTAAGATGGTGACACCTGGAGTGATTCAGTTGGAAGAGCTTTGCAAATCAAAGTTTCTTAACCTTTTTGTGTGTGGATAACCCCTCGGGCAATCTGGTAAAACCTATGGACTCTTCTCTGAAAAAAGTTTTTAAGTACATAAATTATGTTGAAATAGTTATCATAATATTTTTCAAAGAACAATTTTACAGATCCTAGGATTAAAAACCCCTGTTGCAAAAGCTTTGTTGATGTGAGAATGGAGAATTTGCCCAGCTGGAGAATGATGAGGATCAAAAAGGGAACAGTTACCAAACAGGCAACTTCCTGTGGCACACAGATGTTCCTAAAGGGACTAATGAATTAAAAAGCCTGAATTCCAGAATTGTGAATCACCCCAAGAACATCAGTTTTCCTTACTGAAGTATTTTCTTTGCCAGCTTTTTCTTTGACCATTTTCTTCCACAGATACTAGGCTCATTGGTGAAAGAATTTCCCAGCTTTATGCATAAGCTGTGACGGATTTATTATTCCTGTATTTACTTTAATACATAAGTCCCTATTATGTCATTATTTAGTTCACCTTGCTACTAAATAAAGCGTTATTTA
This sequence comes from Potorous gilbertii, assembly GCA_028658325.1. Lineage (NCBI taxonomy): Eukaryota > Metazoa > Chordata > Mammalia > Diprotodontia > Potoroidae > Potorous > Potorous gilbertii. Next base: position 411,909,336 of record CM053769.1, read on the forward strand.
AATGTGTCATGATTGTTACTGTCTTTTTTTGTGTAAATGAAAGCCCATCAGCAGAACCTCAATAGGTAGAGTGACATGTAAGGAGAGTGTATTTCCCCCACAAGTAACCCCTAGGAACTTGAGAGACTGAGTATAGGCAAATAATGACCCTTCTCTAGCAAACCAGATCTGCCAGTGTGAAGGCAGGTTGGGGTGGGTAAGGCAGATCAGAGACAACAGGGAGCAACATTCTAGACGACCCTAACACAAAAGGAAAAACCTCAAGTGTGTAAGAAAAAAAAAACTTCCTAACAATTAGAGCTACCTGAAAATGAAATGGGCTGTGCCTCATGAGGTATTAGATTCCCCCTCATTAAGTACTGCGATTGTAGGCTCTAATGACAAATATTAAGGAAATGAAAGGCATACATTATCAATCTCATCACTTTTGGGGGGAGGGAAAGAACACAGTATCCAGACCCTCCTTAAGTAAACTTTTTGTTTAAAATTAACATAAAAATACCTACCTTGTTCAGTGCTCTCAGTTGGGGAATCTTCATGTCGAAGGAAAAATTTCACTTCTTCTCTTCGGGGGCCCCACTTTTGTAGATGTTCATACATCATATGATCAAAGGGGATAGGACGTTCTAGAACAACACAGAATATATACCTCATTTATCCCAGAAATAAGATAAGAGCCATGACATGAACAAAAGCAAAGATCGAAAAAATGTTTAATTTGAAGATTGCTCCTTTGCTTCCTCATTTCTCTGAGGAATTATTTTCTCAGTCCCCTGAGTTCAAAACCTAGACATTTTTTCCTCTTCTCTTTCACTAAACTTCCATATTCACATAGTTCCCATGATCTGTCAATTCTACCCTGAAAAATCTCTTTGTAGTCCATCCTCCCAACCCAAAACAACTTCAAATACCCTAAGTTCAGGGTTTTTTTTTGCCTAGACTGCTATAATACCTTCCTAACTGGTATCTCTGTCTCATCTCTTCTCCAATCCATCCATCAAATAGTTGCCAGAGTAATCCTAATGTACAAGAATGAATGAATGAAAAAGTACTTAGTAAGCACTTACTAGGTGCAAAGCACTATGCTAAGCACTAGAGATACAAATAGAAAAGCCAAACAGTCTGAAACCTATGAGCAGGCAGTTTTTAAAGGAAAAAATCCAAACTACTAACAGTCATATGAAAAAATGGTAATAATTAGAGAAATGCAAATTAAAGTGACTGATGGCTCCTCATCAGTTTGATAAATATGACAAAAACAGAAAAAAACAAGTCAGAAGGGCTGCAGGAACACAAGTACTTACATACTCTTGGAACTGTGACTTGGTCTAGGCATTCTGGAAAGCCACCTGAAACTAAATTGTGCATACCCTTTGACACAGAGATGCCAGTTCTATCCTTATATTCCCCAAACTGATCAAAAATAAGAAAAAGACCTATCGTTATGAAAATATTTATAGTAGATTTTTTTGTAGTGACAAAGAACTGGAAACTATGGGGATGCCAATCAATCTGGGAATAGTTAAACAGATTATGGAATATGAATGTAATAGAATATTACTTCTAAAGAAAACTGGGAAGACTCAATTAATTGATAACTTTGTAAAGACAAACAACATTAAAAGGCTTAAGAATTGATCAATACAAAGAGAAATTGATTCCTGAGGACAAATGCTGAGGCCCACTACCAATTCTCATGAAAAAGAGGTGAAAGACTCAATATGCTAAACGAGACAAATGTTTTTAGGTATAGGTAATATAATAATCTGTTTTGTTAATTGAGGACAGGGGAGGCAGGAGAGGAAGAAAATAAATGATTGATAATTGAAAAAATAAAATTATCATTTTTTTAAAAAATAAATTTATTTAACTTTTTACATTCATTTTCACAAGATTTTGGGTTCCAAAATTTTCTCCCCATTTGTTCCCTCCCCCCTCCCCAATACAGGAAATTGGGGGAGAAGGAGATAAGCAGGTTGGGGGTGGGGATGATGGAAGG